>ML133420.1:4566281-4841316 GCA_003864495.1 Nemopilema nomurai
AAATTTGTTACGCTTTTCAAATTTCTTTTAATTAATGATATATTGATAATATTGTTGTAGACCTCTCTTGAGAGAGCAATTTTCAGATGGCTGCTTTTTGAAATTATTATCACAAAAAGATTTACCATGCTGTCAATGCTAAACTCTCAATAAAGGACATGGATTAATAGCTAGTAAAAGGGTTTGGCCAGTGAGGTCCATTGTCTGTGGGTGGCTATGTTCGCTATGTTCGCTATGTTCGCTATGTTCGCTATGTTTGCTATGTTGATTGATCAAGAGCAGTTTAGAGCAAGGTTAGATTGTTCCAGGTAGCACTTCCTTAGATTTTCACAAGAGCTGAGTATTTGATCTCTTTGTACTCCTTCTTTGCATTTGATTTTGGCTTCAAACTCGATAGGATATTTAAGGGTCTGGTAAGAATTGTCATGTTGAGGATGCATTAGATATTGTCAGCGGCTTTGAAGAGAAGGTCCAGCCTTAGGCTGATAATAACTGTGGTAACACTGGGAGATGATTGGCGATCAATGAATACAGCAGCTGCCTTGAACCTTTGCACGGAGGATGCTACGAAAGTCCAAACAAAATGTTTCACGACTTATCCAGTGAAGACATGGAGTAAAGATTATGGTAGCAGAAAAGGAAAGGCAATCTTATGTCAATGGAGAGTTTCGAATGCTGCACATACTTCTTTGAGAGCAATAAAGTCGAGTGATCCCAGAAAAGCAAGTACCAATTTATCCAGAAGCGAGAGATTGTCGAGCAGTTTTGATCAGCTCCGGTGGAACGAATAATCTTGAAGTTACGAAAAATGCCTTCTGGAGCTTTGTGTTCAACTGAATTTAGAATCAAAATAGTCAGGCGTAATTTTGAAAAGATATTCAAAAGAACACAATGTAATATAAACGTTTTAGCTTATCCAATATAAATATCAGTCAATATAACTATCTATATAATATCAGAACTATACCTATACAAAATCAGACAAACTGCCTTTCTGCAAAAATGCATCAGATTCGCAAAACTTTATTGATCTTTGAAATCGCAAACACATTTAAATCAAATGAAATGAACGCAAACGTAACTGTCAAACGGTCAACAGACCCTGTGGTAAAAGCTGGTAAAAAGACCCTCATGGGATTCGATAACAACAATTGCTCTTGAAGTCATTGCAAGCGTAGAGGATAGGAGCATATTGTTTACTGCTTATGTTCTATCTGCGTGTTTACTGTCTATGGCTACTTCTTTTATAAGAGAGACATGCTCCACATTCGTTTCCTTTGTGGACTCTTGAGCCAAATAAGTTATTACTTTTAGTTTAAAAGGATTGAAGTTATTGAGACCAAGGAAACGAAAGCAGTGTTTAATCTTTGAAATAACATCCTTATGAAAGTAAATCTGCAGAAAATTTTAGTTTTTGATCCCCAAGAAACAGCCTTTGGTAATGTCGGGCTTTCGGACTAATAAGTTCCAGAAATGGATTACCCGTCACGTAAATGGAACAGTTTTTCAAAACCACTTCGATGGCTTGCACGCTATATGGAGACGATCGACACTTTCATGAGTTCGGTTAAAGGTTCGTTAACGCTTTCACTACTATTAATACGTCGTATCGTCCTTCCACATTCTAGCCGGTGGCCAAGTTCCTTGTCTTGGTGGTATATACAGAGTCGACACGGAGGCAATGGGACTTGCTAAACCTCTAAGCCGCCTTGTCACAATACTTTCCTACTCTTAGTCTCTTAGGACATTGTTAGTCGGCAATCTCCGCTGTCGTAAACTTTATTAAATTTTTCAGGGAGAGCTTGAATCGCTTTCAATTAGATACTCGTTGCTATCTGAAAGCTTATATCTATGGACATTTTGTGAAAGGATTCGTAATGCTTCTTGTATGTTCTTAATGACATATCTCTCTGTCTGCGTGTGGTGCCTCCTGGGTACTTGTCCTTCAAATTCAAAGTTGGCTCCCGTTTAATTAAACTTTTGAGACTTCGGTGGATTGAGTCTGTCCAGCGCGCAGTCTGCATCCCATGGCGTCACAATAACAAACATAGACTAAGACGTAGCATCTGGGGAGACATGTCACGAAGAAACGAGCAAGCATTTTATGAATTCATTAACCTAAAATGTAACGATGCCTATCGAAGCTTGTCAATATAAAGAAATAGATACGGCCCTTACAGAGGATTCTACATAATCATCTCGCCAGGCTTTGCGCACGCGCGCGCGTGTCTTTGCTTTCGATCCCTGGCAAACTGAAAGTTTAAAGGCCTTTAAAGTAACATCCAGTTGTTAGCATCCTATGGTTGTTTGTAGCCCCAAGTGGCGGGTAACATCAAGCTAGCTTTTTCGTTTATGCCCATGTTTTACAACTAAACCTTCGGTAATTTGTTCTTTCTCCTTCTCATTCTGCACTCGCCATTCTTGGCCTAGCTTTCTCATATCACTCTGAAGCCAATTAACCGCATTTCAGCAGCAACTGATATTGACAATTATGCCCGTAAACCGTGCATTTGCATAATTTACTTCCCATGCATCTTCCATCAACAATTTTCAAATCTTTTAACTACGCCGGATTTATGCGTAATAGAGTTTGAAGAAACTGGCGTAGCCTTCCAATATCAGCAAAGGGATTACATGCCTGAAATTTCCCGTTCCCCAAAAATGATACTTTGACCCCCTTCACTGTTCTTTCCCTTCTATCATGATGATGCAAGTTTAACAAAATTCTTCAACAGGTCAACAGTGGCAGGGAAGGCAGCAGTAATTTTGAAGGCATAATCATACTGACTCACTTGCTGTTGAGAACAGGTGTCTTTTAAGAAGTCACGATGGCATGGATAAATAAAAGGAGATAAGTCTGATCGAGTCTGATGAAATATTTTTGGATTATATCATGAAAAATTTCAAAACTCTTTTAGCAAGACAGAATGCTTCGCACATGCTACCGGCGCAGGCCAACAAAGAGGCAGGTAAAATAACTCCACCCTGATTCATAAAACGAGCTTTCTCCACGCATAGCTTGGCCTCTTAGCGAGATACATCAGTTGTTGTCAATCACGCCGAATCATAGCAATCATTATCATAAACGTTACCCATACTACAACATGACAATAGACGCTCAGTTCTCTTTCACCTTCACATCCCTCTTAGTCCTAAGATAAGCATTAAGTTAAAATGCGATTAGCAACACGGACCTTCAGAATTTCGCAGTGACAAAGCCAAAGAACTGTTACACCTGAAAGTTTCTCCATTTGCTCACGTGGATGCGATGAGGAAACACCCGCCCTGCTGTCGTAACCTCCTCCACTGTTTTCGTTTCTCGCGCACTTTTCAACAAAATAGAAACGCTGTGACTGCAATTTCGATTTGGCACTCAATTGACCGATTCGACACCTCGAGCGACCGGGTGGTGCATCGCAATGTCTTGTTTGTCGTTTTCACAACGTCAGGCGTCACCACTACAATAACAGCGCTGGTTGAAAATGGCAAATCATGTCTAAACATGGATCTATGGTTAATTACGTGAAGCGTACTTCAAAGTTGGTACAGAGATTATTGTTGATTTTCAGCCAATTTGACCCGTCCAGCCAGACCAAGCTTGGGAAGGTTGTCTAACCCGCTGACGCAAGTCGCTGTCTCCCTTTCTGGATAACATTGAATGAGCTTGAATGTAGCTTTTAGACTTAAAATATCGTAACAGGAAGCTTATTTTTTATGTAGAAGTCACCCTAAGAAATTTTGTAATAATCGAATGACAATTATTATTTTCAAGCTACCGTGAACACGAGGTTTGCAGGAATATGGACCATGAGCGCGAATAGTGTTTGTAGCGACATCATGGGAGGTCTCTTGACATCCATTGATAAAAATCCTTGATTTCTTTGGCAAGTTCTTGTTCAGAGCAAAGACACCGTCCGATGATCTCCATGTTTCAATTAGGGTGTCCAAGCTGAGTGATTTCATTTCAAATGCCACGGTTAAATCTGTTATGGTTTGCCTTTTCAACTGTCAGTATGTGCCCGTGTTTTCTTTCCAATTTTGAATCTTTGTTAAATAGTTACGAAAACAGTGAACCAAATCATGTCAAAAATTCAATGAACATTGTGTAACAAAGTTTCATCTTTCACTAATAGATGTGAAGTCAATTAGTTCACTCTACCTGGGCCAGCCTGAACATAGCGCAACATAGCGCGACATTGCTCAGCAACTCTCCAGCCTGATTACGAACCTGATTTGAGATGTTTCGACACACGTTCTCCTTTTCATTGCTTGGCGCATTGTTGCTTTTAGAAATAATGTTACATGCTTTGATGGCCGAGACAATAGAATAGAAATGTGCATAATCGACCCAGCTCGTAGTCACATTCTCACACAAAGATTACAAAGATGCATCGGAAATAGAAGATTTTATTTGCAATACTGTAACAAACACATTTTCATCATTATGACCATGTCCAGAACAATACGAGTTGCTTAGTAAGGTGTCAGCCTGCATCCACCTTATAAGATGAGGCTGTGGAAAGAAAATTTATGCAGAGAAGCACTCTGCAGAGAAATTTGCGAAGAGTAGTTTTGTGCTGCGAAGATCTTCTGAGTCTTCTATAAACGAGTTTTTCACAGGTGGCAGAAGTAAAATAGAATATTCATGCAAGCGGCACTTCAAAAATTTGTTTTACTTGGTACGATCCTCTTTTAAAACTAAGATTCCCATCTTGCAAAGTTATTAAGAGCAAAAATAAGTACAACAAGGTTAATAGGTTGTGATCTGTTAGTTTGTTATGAACGTGAAAATCAGAACTTCCATTATATTGTCTTAAAAGCTTGACAGTGAATTGGAGTTTCATCCGAAAGCCTTCTGAAATGAAACAACGACAGGGCTTTTAAAGAAAATGTCAGTCTGTTTATTTCAAAGCTTTTATGGAAAGAGATTTCACATCTGGATCGCATGAAAATAGAGTTATTCCAGCTTCGTTTAATTGTATTGCGGATTGCAGCAAAACACGAACAACTTCAAACTGTCTAATCCTCACAAACTAGTTCTCATTACTCCTCATTCCCTACATAAGGCACCTAAAAACCAAAACATGGTCGTTTTTTCATGTTGGTGAGAATTTGCAAATCTATTTGGTGACTCAATCTTATCATTGCATTGCAGACTCGATTCTTGATTGTCCTATCCAGTCCCACGTTATCTTATCAACCCTGTTTTACCAAAATGGCTATAAGCGCTGACCAAGGGATCATATTGCAAGCCACAGCAGCTTTCTTCAAAATCTTTGCAATTATATTCTAAGTTTTCTTCGACTCTGTACTTTGGAAGCCGGGTACAACACCTTTTGATTGCGCTAAATGCCCACTGTACACTACTCTGAGCAAAAACACCTTGCTCACCTGTGCAGCTGTGAGTGTGTTCTTACTGAAATGCTACCTGCACTGCTAACAATGTATCTACTGTAGCTAGAACTGGAAAGATGTGTTTAAATCTTCGGGTAATCGATAAAATTTACATTGAAAAAGATGTTTTGAGCAACCACAGCAGCACAGTCTACAAGGAAGGAGTGGCAAGAGGAAGAGGACTTCTTAAAGGAATGGTAGAAAAGACTTTGATTGTGATGCATTCGGTTTGAAAGGTGTACAAATACAAATCGAAGCAGAGTTTGATGCTTTTTGTAGATAAAATGAAATAAAAGATGAAAATCTAGCATCCTTTCATTCTTTCAAAGCAGTCAACAGGGATTTCAGTCAGTTCCACGTTATCCAGTGTACAATGAGTCATTGGAGAATTATCCCTTAATAATATACTTAAGAATGAACTTATTGGGGAAATATACTTAATGCAAGGCAGGCGTACGGTGTTAAACAATCCTGGAGTTTTTAAGTTTGAAATTACCAGCAGAGCTAGATTAACGATACCATTAACGAATGGCAGCTATGAAAAGTGCGATGGGCAATTCCAGCAGATGTTCAAATATGAATTAACACACCACTTTTGTATACTTTGCAATGTCTGTTCATTTGATCTAAGCTCACTCACTCTCTTTTTGGAACCTTTCTCAAAGAGGAACTGCTACATTTCAACAATAGTTGTTTTGCAGCGATTTCCTACATAACTAGATGGGGCAGCATTACCCATCTAGGGATTGCCCATTACCCAGCAACACAGGAGTCTGCAGCCCTAGATTGAGATGGCAAGTCTAAACATACGGGCTCTTTTCTTCAACTTCTTTGCTCCGAAGGAATATTTCTAAGATGACGCTTTTGTCTACCTATCTATCAAATTTTCAATTTCGTAAACCCACTGCTTTCATTGTACTGTCTTATTCATGGCTCTGAGTAACCAATTTATAATTTCTGTTTAAATCAAGAAAGCTCTCTTTGCATCTTTGCATAAAAAACTGCATTTCAACTTTGCATCTTCTAGAACCAGCGCATTCGTTAAAGCTATGAAGCTTGATTAAATGCTGCATTGCATCACAATCTTCGAAGTTTCTTTTCAGTTCGGCTCAAACGTCAGTCATTGCGGATGTGTTACAGGTTTATTGCCTTAGAAACCTCATGTCCTTTCAAGAGGTTGAAACATGCATGATAAGAGTTAATCAGTCATCAGAAAAAGTTCAAACTAGGAATGGAGCGGGAGTTTCAACTGCAATTGAATGGTTATCAATCGATTGATGTTACTGAGAATGCAGGTCGACGGCATCACGATGTGCTGAGACTTTCATACGCGCCAGCATACCTTTGGAAACATTACATCCACGTATTCCAACAAGACACGCTTTGATATTCTTTCTACCACACGATATTCCCCTTTTAGGTCTCATAATCGTTTTGAATGGAATGTCTCCTGCTTGCCGGTAACGTGTTTTGCACGTACGGGGAAAAGCAATGAGATGATAATTCGTTAACCTTTCCTCCTTCCGCCACCAAATGCAGTTAGTCATGTTAAAGCTACCCATGACCCATAAAAAAAACCTTTGCTTTTGCAGTCCACAACAGAATTTCCTGGACTAACGTCTTGTACGAAGGATAAGCCAAAACGGGGACTGGAAATGCCTTCAGTTAATTTGTGAGTTCAACTTTTCGTTTAGAGTATCAAGTATCCCACGCGGAAGCTTTGCGTTGCTTTGGAAACATCTTAAATGTAACTGTAGATGTACAACGGATTTGTACACGGAAACCAAGGCATTCCATCACCACAAACATATATCATCACATCTTGTTTCTTGTCCTTCCGTCTAAGCGTTATCCAATTTGAAGACATTTCATACTAATAGGACAAATGCGATGTCAAATCAGCTTTGCTCGTGTAAACAATTTGAACTGGCTGTGCTTTCTTTCATGGCATTTTCATCCATCGTTATAGTTATGTATGCTAATATTAACATCTCGACATAAGCTTTCCTCTTTACCAATATCCTGGCTCTTATCTCCCTTAGATAATACATCTGGTTTAAGAATCCTCATACACTGAATTTGCCTAGTCCGGTAGCAATTTGCATTCAGTTGAGAATTCGCATTCATTTGCATTCATAAACAACAGTTCCAAGCGCGCTTGAATGTGCTTCTTCAGTGTGAACAATTCATTTTGACGCAACTTCTTCAAGCAAAGTCTTCAAAATGCGCGATTCTTGTCGGCTGCGGTGTCCAAAATGCTACGAGGCTTTGTCTAAATCAGATCGTGCGACTCAGTTTTGTCCAATCAAGATTGATGCTTATCACTTATCACAATGTCGTATATGAAAGTTGATCAAAATGTATCTCTTCTTCTATAAATAGCTATTCAAAATAAGGAGTTGTTGGTTTTGGTAGAAAGCAGATAGACGCTTCAAAATCAAATAAGTAACTGAAGTGATAATTCTCATGTTGCAAAAACCCGTCAAAACATTCGTCGAGTTGAGATAAGAAATGCATATGATATTTAGAGGATATTGGTCACCATAATAAACGAGGCCAATCCAGAAATGAGGCTACACCAATACGAGTATAATTAACGCCTACCAAACAACTATTTCTGCCAAGGCACCTCTTTGTCTAGTCCTTCACCCATTGAAATGCCTAAGGTAAAATCGAACAGCTTTGAACTTACTTTCTATCTTCCACTGCAACAAGTTTCACCAAAACTTGAAGATGGAATCCTGCTGCCATAGCAGAAGTTCGATCCGTTCACTGCGCCCTTTTATCATCAGCTTACTGTTGTTTATGTATTTTAGACGCCATCCATTTCAGTTTAGTTTTTTGCCAGAGCTACCTATTCGCAACAGAACATATCCATTTAGAGGACAGGCTTCAAATAGGATATTTGTGTAACTTGGGAAAAGATTGTCTTTTTTACGATTTAGAACATAAAGGCTTGACAACCAGACGGGGACTTCTAAAGGGTGGGCGATTGAAATTATGTCCAAATCCAAATGAGATTCATCACTGGCCCCGTTATGTGGGTGGCCTGCTTACTCGTCTAAACACGGTCTAGAATGGTTCGATAAACCAAGGTGATGTTTTCAAGAGCTGGCTTTTATAATCCTATTTCAGACGCATGTTTCGCTCAGATGACGTGTCCAAGTGCACCCATCTGTGATTCAGGGGTGCCATTATCAAATCAAGGTAGTTGCCGCATGCTAACGCTTCAAAATCTTTCTCAAAGGTATCTTCCAATCCTTTTTGCTTAATGTTCTTTTGGTAATCCCTTTTGAATTTAAGCACTTAGATACACACAAGGTATTAAAACAAACTATCAATTTTGTATTTATCTACTTGTGGAATGAAAGGGCGTACGGAGAAATGTTGCAAAATGGTTACCGATGCACACAGAGGGGACTCTTACCGATGCACAGTTAGAATGACTCTCACAGAGGCAGCTTAGTTCCCTCATTGTCAAATGTGATTAATCCGTGGATTTTCTACCAGAACGATGCTTTAAACTATCCACAAGTCAAGTTATATTTTAAGCTTGTTACTTTCTAATTTCAGAAATGATGCTGGAATTAAATGCGAAAGTACTTAGCGGCATTTAATCTCCGTAGCCGCTACTCTTGTTTTCGCGAGAACAACTTTTCCGTTTTCCTGTGGAGGAGCTTGATGTAGGCGAAGTGAAGCTTGCTTCCTAACAACCAGAAACTCGGCTACGCATTTGCTTTGCCGAAGCCTAACATGATAACGAGGAAATGAGACATTCAGAAAATTGCAAATTTTGCTTTTATTTTGAATCGCGTTGGCGTAGATAGGATTCTTGGTCATCTTCGCAAAAGCAATTCACATGAAAGAAGAATCGAATTCACAGCAGCTCAGTGACATAAGATTGTGATTTCATTGATAGGACTAAACCCAAAGAAGATACCTATTTGCGGTTTTACGCAATTTTTCAATATTCAAAACATTTGGCTCGTTAGCTCTTTAGTTTTTCCTTTATTGCTAAAACAAGTTGCCATAGTTTCAGATTGGTTTAGATGCATTTTCGGTAGAAGATAGAACCGATGCAAGGCAGAACGAATGAATGCAAAGCAAATAACATAAGTTAATTGCGCTTTGAGTTTTTAGAAAACTACTACTGAATTTTGAAAATATGTTGAAGAACGTTGTGTGTTCTGTGCGGGTCCCTCAAGAGGAGAAGAAGTCAGCTTCTATAGCAACATTTGAGGCGCGATGTAATGCAACAATTCGCGGTCATTATTGCAGGTCCTGTCTAAACCTCAATCAATTTGGTCAAAGGCCTGAACGGTAGAAATGTTTGGTACCCGCCATCCATCCCAATTCTCAACTTCACTAATGAGATTTAGCACCCATGAAGAATATTTCTCACGACCTTTCCAGCAATGACCTGAGTGCTGGCAATGGAGCGTTGTCATGGCATTATGATTCAATTTCGACTGCAACTCTTTCAATGCAGAATGTCACTAAAGAGCACTAAGATAACATAAAGCTTTTGCCTCCAAAAAAGCTTTTGCCTCCAAAAAAGCTTTTGCCTCCAAAAAAGCTTTTGCCTCCACAAAAGCTCTCTTTTGCTCAACTTTATTTGACTCCCTGCAGCAGCTTGTTCACCTGTTTCATGTATTGGTTGAAGATATTCACTCTCCCTGCACAGAATCCTTAGTGCCGTCAATCAAACTTTCTTTAATCTGCAGCAAGCGCAGTATCGTGTTTTTGTTCTTCGTGAAACATATTGTAACAAAGCCATTTGTTGAGATTGGAAACAAGGTCTCCCTTCCACCAGCCTCTCTAGAGATTAGCTTCAAGCTGCATGGAAGAGAATAGGGCTTTCTACGTAACCATCAATCTCTAATTTCGCTGCCAATCGACAAAACATTATTTTTTGGCAGACATACAGATCTCATTGATAGGCCGAAAATATAATTTTCTTTTGATGAATTGCTGAAGAACTTCAAAATGTATAACACATTGTCCTTTAATGTCTCGAAATATAATTATTACCGGAAAGTAAGTTACATTCCACTATCTGCGTCTTTTGTAAGGGCGGAAATTCAAGAGCCAATCTCGTTTGAATGTCGTTATCGTCTAAAGGCCTGCAAATCGAGATGGGCGTGCTCCTCCGTTTTGTTGTGTAACCGCGAATTCAGGAATGGATGCCATGGAGAAGCCATATTTTAAATTCGAAGCGATTCGTATACAATGATGATGCAAAACATGTGAGTTACGAGTAATTCTCGTTTGGCGGGAAAAGCCTGTTGAGACACGGTCCGCAACACTACATTGGTGTAACCAACTCGGTCTCAGATGTTCTATTTGGACTGGAGAGTCGTAATAATATGTTAAAACATAGAAAGATTTGACAGAATCAATTAAGAAATACACCAGGAGAAAAAGTCGAATGTTTGGATAAGGTTGAAAGGCAAATTGCAAATGACGCATTCTATATTGATGCATTAAGCGAAATTTTAAATGCGAAATACAAATTTAATGGTAGTGAGTGAAACAAAGATAGGAAGCTACTGACACGTGTCACCGAATGACGGTTGTTAAGTGGGCAAGAACCTAGCACAGCGCGATGAAAAAGAAAACCGCTAGAGGCAGGGAGGGATTGCTTGTTATGCATCAAGCGAACTGCTTCACGCAAGGACAGAATCTAACGAATTTGTATTGGATAATGATGATTAGTGACAATTTTAGTCTCATTAAGAACGGAGACAGAGTTGGCACAACTTTGGTGGCCCTCGAACACAATATGGGGAATGTTGGTAAGGATGATCTTTTGCATGGCTGAGTCGCGTATATGCGATTAGGGTGGCAGTTAGCAACACACATCGAAGGTGAATTGGGAGCACGCACGAAGCCTCACTGCAACTTGCTTTGTGGGTGGGAAAGAAGGGCGCGCCACATCAAGTGGCCCTACACAAGACTAATAGCATCAGCCATCTTGAAAATGAAAACAACGCCGGCTCGGGCTTCTTCCACAATGCATATCTCTGTGACTTAAAATAAATGTATCCACTCACTATTGTTGTGAAATGAAACGAATACTGCCTTGCTTATTAATACGTTGAACCGTTTATACTGTTATTTTGACTGTATTTAGAATTTTTTCTCATTTTTAGTGCTTCTAAATCTAGCAACGGCTTAAAAGCGCCCTTTGTCTTCACTGTAGTTATTTGATTTGTTAATTATAGGAGTCTTACGTTGTTGTTTTGTTTATCTCATCTTATAGGTGGTCATTTAGTGACATTCAAGTGTTATGTAGGTAGCTAACAATAACTTTGGATGTTAAACTGCAACAAACAATTAAAACTAAAGAGATTAGGCTATTGCCGTGCCTCTGCCTTGTAAAACATAGTTCACTTGCTGAAACAGCCAAACAGAATCCCTACCTTCTGCAAACCCTGTCCATGGGAAACCTGACACATCGTATCACACTCACATGCTCCACTCACTATGCAATGCGCGCGCAGACCATTTTGGTTACGTAATACTAGGGTTAAACCACAACAGTCCCGCGCTCAAAAATGTCAGTCCAATTCAATCTAGCAATGTTTGAAGCCCATGGTGCGTTCATATCACTGAGTATGGTATCTTGACTTTCGAAGTTAATTGCAGAGAGAATTGCTAATATAAGAGCTTTCAAAGTCTGCGGGTCGTTAGGCCTAAGTGGCTCTGGACCACTATGTGCATTGCAATGTTGATGGCGCACCGAAACGAGGCTTCAACTATTAGCGGTAACTGTTCTTAGTTGGTTGGCTCACTTGCCGCAATTCCTATTGGAATAATTAGAGAAAGTTTGGGGTTATGTAATTATCAAATTCGTTATTGTTTTTTCATATGATTCTTTGGCAACTACGAAGCAATGTAAGCCGTGGTGATACGTTTCAATATGGCCAGCAGGTCCTATTGTCCCCCGCTGAATTGTCTTAAGTTTATCAAAACTCCTTCTTGATGTGACTTTAATGACATTGTTTTACATTGTACAGGTCGACCTGGCCTCTATAATATCGATTCAGACCTATGAAAACAGATTTCATGGGAAAATCAATTCACATTCGCAGGCAAACTCTCTTCCTTGAATGCGCAGTCAAAATCAGAATCAGTGCGCGCTCAGCTTTAAGAGGGGAGCTGGCTTCGTGTGTGGCTACTTAGTATTCAAGAGGCTACAATAGGCTCCAGTCTTCTTTTAGTCTGATTAGGAGCCCGATCTTATCTCGGCTTAGCGAGCATAAAATAGTAACGGCGAGGTGCTACTCACTCAGTCCGCCTGATTTCATTAGCGCGAGAGGTCGCTGCAGCAATATCGCCGTCACTCCGAAGCAGTCGAACACGCTGACCCAGCCAAGAACATACTGCCAGAAAGCATCTTGTAAGCATTCAGAGGCACTGACACCATTACAGAGACCCGCAATATGTTAAACAGAGCACTAAGACAACTCACTTCGAGCGTTGCTTCGCAGAGCGTCGCTATGGCAAGGGTACTCTCTCCAACTAGTCAAGGCAGATCTAGAAGATTTTCTGCCAGAGCTCAAGAACAAATTTGCTGTAAGTATTCTCTGACGTTTGATAATTCATGAAGTGAATTTTAATAAATGAATTCGAATTTTGATTAGTGGGTTGTTGTGAAGATGATTTGTAGAATTCTAAACAGTTTTCGTCCAAACATAAAGAATTTTGGCAGTCCCAGTAATTTGCCTTGCTATAGAGAAATAGGGTCGAAGTGAGAGGCCAACAAGCGCCCTGTGAGGTGATCTCTGCATATTGCCCTTGGTTTCACGGTCATCAAATTACCTTGTTATTATCAACTTCAAACTGGATCATCTTCTAGAATACAATTAAATGGATGAACTTCGCAACGTTGCTTCACAAAGCAAAGAATGTGTCCTGTTCAGTTAAAAAAGTAGCGTTCCCTTTGCACGCATTTGATTGGTGGAATTATCGTTTGGAAATAGGAGAGCGGCCTTGATATGTGTTTCACCTTGCATCTGTACGCAGAGTGAAAGGCCGGTGAAAATGTACGCTAATTGTACGTGAAAATGTACGTGAAATATTAATGTGAGCCACAGCAGAGCAGGGAAACGCAAGAATCCGAGAAGCCGTCAACCGCACAAACCTTCGCCATGCAAAATGTCATTATCTGAATACGTAGTGACGAAATCTATATTAGATGTCATGAGCAAATGACGGAGCTTGCTCAGTGTCCTTATTCAGCCGATGTGCAGAAATAGCGGCTAAAGGGTTGGTCGTCTGAGTATTATAACAACAGGTTGCTTATCGTGGCTGTGAGGAACATGGCGCCTCGTTCTTCCATTGAGCGTATAACGAGGCTGACTCCTACTGTCTATTCATTGGTGCATGGATGGTGGGTAAACAGGCTGCCGTCAGCCCAATCCACGTAGAAACTTCCCCCTAACTACTGTTGCCAGGACCGTTGTTTTGGGACATCAAATGCAGGTATTGTTAAGTTTGGGAGATCAAATGCGGGTGTTATTAAGTTTTGGGACATCAAATGCGGGTATTATTAAGTTTTGGGACATCAAATGCGGGTATTATTAAGTTTTGGGAAATCAAATGCTCTCGAGTAAACGGGATATGAGAATTTAGCCTGGACCAACTGTTACGAAAATGCATCCAGATACGTAGTGCTAGGGACGAGAAAAAGAATGCCCCATCGGTTTGTAGCCCACATCCGATTAAAGCTATGGTAACATATCACGAACAGCATATGCTACACAGCGAGATGCAGTTCCCAGGCCATAACTCTTTCTCTTTTGTCCTTGTTAATTCAACATAAGTTCATGACATCTACTTGGAATACCGTCAGAGCAAACGTTTGTCACCTCGAAATTCCTCCTTTACGTCTTATCTCACGTCCAGTTAATGCCATGCGCACTGTCTTGGAGAATGACGCAAACTCCCGCGTGGGCCGTCATATTAGCATTTAAAGCCTCTTTGCTTTCCTAAACATGTAGCATTTTACTTTAACTCAGTGAACGATCTCAAAGCAAACTGCCTAGTCCATGTTTGAACTTTAATTGCAAGTTGATCCTCTATCGAAATTCCGAGTTTGAATCTTCTGATGACACCTGAGCCAAACAATCCCACAGTCCAAGATTTCCTTCACCTCTTGTTTACCAATTTTTGTTTTTAATCTAAGAGAAATCTCTACATTTCAACGTTCCTCTCGATGGGACTTTTGAAAAATAATTTCTTCAGCTACCTCTCTAGCATTCAAAACGTCTTTTAGTCTTCAACAGCGCATGAAAGCGGAAATGTTTTTAAATATCATAGTAGGTTTGGCTTATGACATTCATTGAAAAAATTCTTTCATGGGAAAAATTTTCGTCCGTTTGGTTAAGAATCAAGATGTCAAATATTAGCCATATTGCAGCCGTGCTTTTTGAGACTTAGTCTCTTTTCATCAGAGTTCGAGTCGCGATTGACACATTGCCTGAAAAGAGTGAGATCTTTGGCAGTAGGCTTCTCTCGTGAGAGCATATAGAGGGAGGTTTTGCAATAAGACCTCTAGCACTAGATTATCGACATTCTTCCAAAGCAGGTTGATTTAGTCAATGCTCGGTTTGCTCGGTTTTGCTCGATGTCATCAGACAATTTGATTCAAGGCAAAGAACGAGCACCTGGCAAACCGACTTGTCAAATTTGATTCATTTAAAAGCCACAGGCTCAAATGCAACTCTTAAAGCAAGGGCAGTCAATTCCATCAGGTCTACGTCATCAGCTTAGAGACGGACTTTTGAATCATGGCTTCTCGGAGGCAAAAGCTTGTCTGCCGGGCGAAATTATTTTCAAACTGCCGGGCGCAACTATTGTGGAAGTGCAGGGCGCAACTGTTTTCATCATAAAAAATACGATCATCACAAGCGTAAGTGGTCTGGAGGAAGAACACAGAAGGCACCTAATAACGAAGTCGATCAACGGAGAGCTGACTCATCGAGATGGAGGACCATCTCAAGGCACATTATCAATACTGCAAAACCCCTGTCACGAAAGCCAAATTTTTCATTCATTTAATTTCATTATGAATTCTTTAGGCACGGTGGCCACGTCAGTCAAAGGACTGATTTACAGTTGGCCGTGCAAATAAATACAAAACTAAATAGAAAACTAAATACAAAACTACATACAAAACTAAATACAAAACTAAATACAGAACTAAGAAAAGCATACGTAGCATCAGGAGGTTTTCATGGAAAGAGGTTTTCTAGGTACAGGCTGAAAACAGCGTGACAATGTTTATCGATTAATAACCTAAATCATTGCCATTGATCCTGCCGGGTTTCTTTTGCTATTCAGTCCATCATAAAATTCCTCCCCAATTCACTAATTAGTAGACTTCCTTTTGTTGTTACTGTAAACTTTCGAATGGATGCTTTGTCTCGATAAAAGAAGCAAATTTATGAGATGGCAAGTCACCCGCTGGGCAAAAAAGGCGTTGCCAAGGTGGTCACTGTTTCTATGCAAGCAGAAAAAGAGACACGAAATGTGTAGGCTGGTCCTGTTCAACGACCACAAAAGTCAGGTCTGGTTAATTCTCTCAAAAGTCAGGTCTGGCTTATTTCTCGCAACGTCAGGTCTAGCTTATTTCTCTCAAAAGTTCTGTCTCCTTTACTTGTCTCAAAAGTCAGGTGCAGCTTATTTCTCTCAAAATTCCAGTCTTTCTTACTTTTCTCTAAAGTTCTGTCTTCTTTACTTGTCTCAAAAGAAAAGTCCGGTCTTGCTTACTAGTTTCAAAAGTCCGGTCTTGCTTACTAGTTTCAAAAGTCCGATCTTGCTTACTAGTTTCAAAAGTCCGGTCTTGCTTACTAGTTTCAAAAGTCCGGTCTTGCTTACTAGTTTCAAAAGTCCGGTCTTGCTTACTAGTTTCAGAAGTCCGGTCTTGCTTACTAGTTTCAAAAGTCTGGTCTTGCTTACTAGTTTCAGAAGTCCGGTCTTGCTTACTAGTTTCAAAAGTCCGGTCTTGCTTACTAGTTTCAAAAGTTCTGTCTTACTCATCTCCCTCAACAGCCTGGGTGCAATTTTATTGTAACGATGGTCTAGGTGCATGTCCGTTGCAATGCGGCTACTAAGCCGCAAACATTCAAGTGGTAATTGTAACGGAAATTAGGCCGCAATTTCAACCCGTTCGCCCGTAAGCCGAGTGGCTTCTCAGGGCCCGTCTGTAAAAGGGTCGCGCGCAGCTACCAAGGGAAGTTAACAGTTGTTTGGGATGTTTGATTTGCGTTGAAACCGTTTTATATTAGCAACTGAAATAGTGTTATACTGTCGAAACCTAATTCATCGTTGTAGGCGATCCCTTTGTTCTCGATAAGGCGCTTTGCTTTGTCACTGAGATTTCCCATTATTCTTGCGGGATTCTCGATTCTTTCATAACCACGCACAAAGTTGGCAATCACAGGCTAGCCCATTGTTGGTTTGCTGTGGCCCTGCGAGGACCCTTGACCTCCTAGCCAGTATAAAGGGCCGCTTGTCCACGGGCCGCCAGTGGGAAGGCAGTCAGCTGGTGTACGGCAGTCAGTATGCGGTAGTGGGTTGACGATGACCAAACGATTATTGCGTCTGCACCAATGCAGAGATATTTACAGCATGGTAAAGAGAAGCTTCGTCAGCCTGAGCCAAGTGGATGTGGCTAGCGATAAGCCTACTGTCTTCGTACCAGGATTACGAACAGCGAGGAATCCTTCCATCGGTAATTTGCCTCTTTATACTTCTCTTACTTCTTTTTCAACTCTCTTCCACACTTAACATCAGAGATATGGTCTTGGAAGGGATGTACACTGTAACTTTTCGAGATTTTTCCCGCTTCTGTGCTAATTGGAGTCCATAGCCTTTGCATTCCTTTGTGTGATAAGGTTGTCAAACGCACTATGAACATGTTGTCATTATAGCAATATTTGCTTGGATTTAAACCTCCGTAGTCCGCTCTTAATTGGCTGAACTTTTGGGCGCAGAATACCGTGAATGCCCAGTTTCAGCTATATTCCGCCGAAGTTCGGAGCACCGTACCGAGAGTATTCTAATCTGTCGCACATTTCCTATGCAGTTTCGTTGAGCTATTTTTTACAAGCGTTTTATCAGTTCAAAAGATTGTAAGTTATTTCCAGCCTAAGCAATGTAGCCACATTTTGTGACTATACTGGAACCAATGGTTGTGTAGCCATTTAAGTGATGCAGCTGTGTAACCACTCGTTGAAGGGCGGGTGTGGTATCTAGTAAACTGACATTTAAAACATCTAACATGAAGTACTCTAGGTATTTACCATGGAATGTAGTGGCGTTTATGTTAAGCTATAACACTCTTCTTGTATCGCGTCTTCGCCTTCGAAACCTTTATCACGAGGTCACTAGAATCAGTATTTCGCAGTAAAGACAAAGTAGTGCAATTTCAAGAAATGCAGTTAAGGCTCAAAATTTAAGAAATGCATTAGGGAGCATTCAAAAATGGTTTTTCGCCTTTTCGCCACACATGTGAAGCATAGATCAATTTTCCGCTCCATTCTTTGAAGCACCTGCTCCAAGTCAAGCATTGGTCACTTTGAGCTACTGAGGATACTTTGAAGAAATATCTTAGATACTTCTTATTACATCTTAGATCCCTTGATACATAGAACCCATTATGAACCGTGCGCCATCATAGCATCAGTCACAGGACATGCGTTTTTCCGCGTAGCTTGCTGTCGCTTCCACGTCGCATCACGTAACAGTGTTGCCCTAGGACACGGTCTTTTGACCTTCTCTCGCATTCTGTCCTACAATACTGTAATACTACGTGATCCTCCACACTATAGCACTGTCTTCAGGTCAGAAAGCTACGACGCAATTCCCTTGTTTGCCAGATTTTTGGGACACCCACTTGCAGAGTTTGTGTGTAGCAAATTTGCACAGGTTGAATAGTTCGAGTAGGTGTCGGGTATTGTTTACTTTGCAAACACTAGAAGAAAGGTTCTTGACTTGTTGGACAAAGCTAAAGCCTAAAGCAACTGTCAGGGGTGGACCAGGCACCTTTGCCGCGTATGGGTCAAGAGCGCGCCTCTCTCTTGGGTCGTGTCCCAATCAATTCCGTGCACCCAACTTGTCTCACAGTGTACGTGATTCAGGCTCATACCGATCTCATCTGTAATGGAACTGTACAGAGCACCTATAGAGCTTTAACAATCAGAAGCCAGTATATAGTCCGATTATTCGCTTTGCTTAGTCATAAGTGCTTTGGAATTGATTGAGTTATTTTACGCAGTCGCAAGTAGCATTGACGTGGCTACAAGATTTTACTCGCATGAAGAGCACTTTGCCTGAAAAGATTTTGGTCCAGGCCAGCCTAGACTCGATTTATAGCATCTCTTCTTGCATACTATTACCGTTGATGAATTTGTGAGTTTATCATACAGGAGCAACGAAAACCACAAAATTGAACTCAGCTGTAGATTGCTGTATAATGCTGATGTACACTTGACCGTGTAAGCCTCTGTTTTCGTATAAGCGAATCAATTATTTAAGCGGGCTCCAACTACAGGGTCAATTGCCGGAAGTTTTCTGTGCTTTCGAAGGATCATTTTTGGGTAACTCCTTCACATTGTTAACCTGCATGATGACCACATCATACTTCATCCCTTCCTGCCTAGTGTCGGGATTTAACCCCGGAAAAGCTCTTGGGCCATGCCCTTTTTACCGCGAGAAGCATTTCCATCCTCCTCCCCAATTTTCCTTACGATTTGCAAGAATCTCAAGGACCAACTTTCTGAAAAAGTGGGGGGACTACTCACCCCTTTTCTCCTTGTTGCTCCGTCATTGTTCCTGCCTCGCAAATCTTCTGCGGAGCACCATACAAGACTTCTTGTACTCTGTAGACAATCAGGTCCATTCCACCATGCTCACTAATACATTTAGAGGGTAGTTAATCCAGTTTTCCCTCATTATTCCGTGACCCAATGAATTAGTAGATACTACATTATAACTTTGATTTTCTGAATAAAACTGCGCAGTAATTGAAAGAGGCTAAGCCTTATCTCCACTCCTGTTCTAACATTTATTGGTTTGCGTAAAGAGCATGCTTTTACACCGTGATAATCCAGTGTATTTCCGCCTTTAATAATTTAGCCCACAATTGTTGCTCGGCTGCAGATCGAACTGTAGACCACCAACAGAAGTTTTGCACTGTATTTCCCACTTCTTTCCAGTTGGTCATGCACTGCTCCGCCTTGAAATTCCACAAACAATGCGGGGAAAATCATCGTTTGACCGCAGTTTTAACGAAAGTTTCTGCTTATCTTGAAGCCATTTTACGTGGAAACAACAATTACGTGAAGTATGCTGAGGTCATGACAGATTTCACAAAACCATGAATTAGGCTGCATTTATCAAAGCTTAAGACATCTGATAAACATTTGTTTGATAAGGCCAAAACATCTCACTGCATGCAAACGTTGTATCCATATGTCCTTTTGAGCAGATCTGATCGAAATTCGGGCCTAATGCAAAGCAATATTTGTAATCTCATGATTCGCTTTCTTAAAGTACTACATCAATGGCCGATATCAATAACACAATGTTTAATTTTAGTGTTTTTGCTTCTATAGTTCAATCTTACGATGTGCAAGAGGAAAACAATTTGTACAAGCCATGGAGAATTCACAAGCTGGTAGAACGGACAGATGTGATCCAGGCTCAATCCTTGATATACGACGTTTACATAAAGGAGATGGGCTGGATGTTTGCTAAGAACAATCCTACAGGTAAATAATGAACTCGATGTGAATCCTATTTTTCTAGTGCGTCTTTGCTTTACCCATTTCTTTCAAACAATCAAATTCTTATTCCCATTTCTTATTCATGATAAATCAGTGAAGTGAGTGAGAAGTTTGACTTGTCAAGAAACAATGTTATGCGTGAGAATCTTTGTATAAATAGCAAGGTTGTTGGTAGACACTAGCTTATGCCTCTCTAAGGTGGTCCAAATTAGGTGTTGCTACATTTTGTAACAAAGCGGGCTTTCTGTCAGATTATGGAGACCCTTGAAAGTAATTGCCTTTGACATTGTTTTGTAAACATCACTAGTCTCCGGATACAAATTCTCCTTTACAACAATGTGATAAGTTCTTTTTCTTTCAAGAAACTTTACCCAAACGTCTTTGCGTTACTATAACTGATTCCTTTGATTTCCTTTACAAACATTGCGTTGTGGGTTTATACGAGATAAGTTTTTAATAGACATTGATAGATTTATTTAAATTTTGGGTATTCGTGGCAAAAACTGCATGTTTTAGAAAGTTCCATCAATATCTTGCATTAAGCTTTTGAAGCATTTCTTATCTTAAAGAAAATATGTACGCGTCACATAGATCACTAAAGGTATCTGGTTCAATTTTAGGTTTCAGAATCGAGAAATCTGGCTGTGGAAAGCATTTGCTTACAGACAACTTAGAGATGAACTCCAACTGGTTTGGAGTGTTCGAAGGCGACAGAGTTGTTGCTGTTGTACGCAGAGTTAACAAGGATGCAAGTGGCCATCTAGACCTCACAAGATACGAGTCAAGCAAGAAGCCTCAAATATCTAGCGTTGTGTCTCCAGGTAGCAGCGAAAATGTTTACGAACTGCAGCGTTGTGCAATCGCCAAAGAATTCAGGGGAACGAACGTTATCTTGTGTGTTTTTCACTATTTGTTCCTGAATGCAGCTTTGAACAATTATTCTATCGTGGGAACATCTCCTGTTGGCAAAATGAAGAGCTTTTTGTTATCCACTCTCAGACTGCCTGCCATTGATCACAATTTTTTGTACAGTGAAAACCTTGAAGGGCCCTCAACTGTCTTCCATGCGTCTGTCGAAGATGGATTTAGAGCGGCAGATATTCTTGAAGAAAAAATTCTCAAAAGGAGGCAGCGGCTGCCTCGAAATCAAGCAGCTTTTCGACAGCAGCAATACTGAGTGTGAATGTTGCATCCGAATTTAAACAATCGAAGCGAGACATATTCGAAGCGAGACATATTCCGAAGCGATACATATTACGAAGCGAGACATATTCCGAAGCGAGACATATTCGAAGCGAGACATATTCCGAAGCGAGACCAATTCGAAGCAAGACATATCCCGGATGAACAGAATTGGAGGGAAGAATCAGTGCTTGATAATCAGACTGACAGACACATTGCACCTGCCAGTGTTTGTAGGCCATGGCCAAAAGGCATTAAGGCTGATTGAATTACGCACAGATCCTTTTGAAATAAAGTCAAGGAAAGCATGGTTTAGGCAATCAGATTGGAGCAATGATTCAAACAACTTTTTGACCAGCAACCTAAAAGTGTCTTTATTTAAGTATATTATTTGAAAGCGGTCTTAATTTTGTGGAATTATTCATAGCCAAAGAAGGCTATTTCAACATAAAACAAGATTAAGTTCTTCTGTCAATACATCACCATCAACTGTGGTTAGAATTGGATTGTTTTACTTTTGCAGCATTAATTAAAATGATAGCGATTCTTTTGCACGTCTGAATTCCGGATCAAGTCCAAATTAGCTTGATGTAGTGAAATATTAAGTGAATCAACATTCACTCTGAACACACCTCTTATTCAAGCAGGCAACCTTGACTAGTTCTCCTGATCCTAAACATTTGACTGAATGACTTCATCCCAAACATATGACCTCAACGGTATTGCTCACAACATAAACGCTTGCCAAAATCGTTAAACAAAATTTTTCGGCAAAGGAATTCTTGCGCTCTCTCTAAGCTTAAATTCAATGTCAAAGAAAAGTCAAATATCTGTCATATTTGTTTTTGTTTGTGTCATAGCAACTTCAATAAACCGGTAAACAACATGAATCGTAGGAAAGTCTCTACAATTTTAGATGCTTTGTTTTTCAAGACTTTCACTGTTATTAATTGTAAAGGTTTTGCAACATTTGCAAGATTCTATTATTGTTTGTTGACATAACCTGCAAATGAACTTTACATTTCAATAGAAAGGGCTACAGCAGACCACTCGTGATGATAAAATAATTTCGTTGATGTCTAAAGCCTTTACGAAGAAGTATGTGAATTGACAACAAAGATCCGATATCCTTTCTCCGTAGATCGCCAGGTCATGCTAGTGACATCCTGCCTTGACCAGGCGTCATTCGTTTGCATTGAATTCGATCATATTCTTTGTTTATTTACCTATCTTTGATCATATTCCCAGCTAGAGTTAACTGCACAATATTTTATAGATATTTATCATTTTGTTTGTTAACTCCTTCCTCACTTTTCAATGTATTTAACATTTTAAAGTTTTTTTTAAATTGAATTTTTTCATAATTGCTGATTCGATAAGCTGACACAAGCTTTGAAGACTTCAGCTAGTGTGGGTAAATTATTAAGATGAATGTAAATCAAATACAATCGGAATCTCTTTAAATACTATATAATTAAAATGTAAAATACATTAACATGCAAATACGTATTACTGCATCTTGAGTCAAATTGTTGAACTGTAAATTGTACGTATATATGAATATATGAATTACATAGACCTATAAAATGGTATAACTAGAAAATATCAGCATCACTTGAAATTGCAGTCATTTGTCTGCAAAATATTCTTCCTTTCAAAACTCCGTACCCATGGTGCTCCAGATAAATACGTATTTTGGGCAACCGCGTTCACTGCAAACGAGGTTTGAACATAGTTCTTGGATCAATTCACAGCTTTATTCACTATGAGAGTCCAGTTAGACTATTTCGTTGCTTCAACAGTGATCTTTCCATCGTCATTTTTTGAGGCATCAATGACCTGTGCGCATGTTTGTGCCTTATTTTGAGCCACTTTCTCGTCGCCGTCGGCTTAACCGTTCTAACCGAGTGTTTGCCACCGTCACCGTCTGGTCGCAATAATACAATCAATCGGTGAAGCCTCGTTTATGGTCAATCATTAACTTGATACATTTCCGGCTCTCATTGCAAAACTGATAGACACACGATCAGAATCTTGACGCTAATAACTACGCAATGAATTAATAGCAGAGGTTATTCAAATTCATTGAGGGAACAATAATACCCACATCCATGGAATGAACGAAAATAGATATGAATTTCAGTTCTTTTAGGGCCGGGATTATCTTGGGAACCGACCAACATCATTTGAATGGTTTAATCAGATACTGTTTTGAGATTTAAGATGATTTCTATTTAGAGTCATTTCGAGTTAACCCATTTCTTTTGCCTACCTGTCTCAAGAGCGCCGATTTCATTTGTTATCATTCCAGCTAAAACAACTGCTTCTTTCAAAGAATTGAATTTTCTTTAAAACAGCCTTGTCCAATCATGCTTATATGACAGTTTACCACCTATTAACAAAGAATTTAATGAAAGTTTAAAAGATTGAAAGTTTAGATCCAGTTTATGCTTTCTTGGCTAAAGGTCTAATGCAAATATTGCTTACGCTTCACAAAGATTCATGAAGACAATCAATGTTTAAATATTTTTAAATATGTTTAAGGTCTTTTTCTCTTAAAATGGGGCCGTTTGCAAATGGCAATTGATGTAGATATATATCACTCAACCTACTACCCTCAGCCCACTGCGATCAACCACCTCTGGTCAGCCTACTCCAGCCAACCTACTCCAGCCAACCTACTCCAGCCAACCTACTTCAGCCAACCTGCTCCGGTCAACCTACTCCTGCCAACCTACTCCGGTCAATCTTCTCCATCCAACCTACTCCTCCAAACCTACTCCTGCCAACCCACTCCTGTCAACCTATTTCAGCCAACCTACTCCAGCCAACCTTCTCCGGTCAACATTCTCCAGCCAACCTACGCCTGCAAACCTACTCCGGACAACCTACTCCTGTCAACCTTCTCCAACGAACCTACTCCGGTCAACCTACTCCAGCCAACCTACTCCGGGCAACCTTCTCTAACCAACCTACTCCTCCAAACCTACTCCTGCCAACCTACTCTTGCCAACATACTCCTGCCAACCTACTCCGGTCAACCTACTCCTGCCAGCCTACTCCAGCCAGCCTACTTCAGCCAACCTGCTCCGGTCAACCTACTCCTGCCAACCTACTCCAGCCAACCTACTCCTGCCAACCTTCTCCAGCCAACCTTCTCCAGCCAACCTACTCCGGACAACCTACTCCAGCAAACCTTCTCCAACCATCCTTCTCCGGTCAACCTTCTCCAGCGAACTTTCTCCAGCCAATCTACGCCTTCCAACATAATCCGGTCAACCTACTCTGGACAACCTACTCCAACCAACCTTCTCCTGTCAAAATACTCCTGCCAATCTACTCCAGTCAACCGTCTTCGGTCAACATACTCCTGCCAACCTACTCCGAACAATCTACTCCAGCCAACCTACTCCTGTCAACCTACTTCAGCCAACCTACTCTAGCCAACCTTCTCCGGTAAACAATCTCCTGCCAACCTACTCCGGTCAACCTACTCCAGTCAAACTTCTCCGGTCAACATACTCCTGCCAACCTACTCCGGGCAACCTACTCCAGCCAACCTTCTCCGGTCAATATACTCCTGCCAACCTACTCCTGCCAACCTTCTCCGGTCAACATACTCCAGCCAACCTACTCCGGTCAACCTACTCCAGCAAACCTTCTCCAGTCAAGATATTCCGGAAATCCTACTCCTGCCAACCTTCTCCGGTCAAAATACTCCTGCCAACCTACTCCTGTCTAAATACTCCTGCCAACCTACTCCTGTCAACCTACTTCAGCCAACCTACTCCAGCCAACCTTCTCCAGTCAACATACTTCTGCCAACCAACTCCGGGAAACCTACTCCAGCCAACCTTGTCTGGTCAACATACTCCTGCCAACCTACTCCTGTCAAAATACTCCTGCCAACCTACTCCTGTCAACCTACTTCAGCCAACCTACTCCAGCTATCCTTCTCCGGTCAACATACTCCAGCCAACCTATTCCGGACAACCTACTCCTGCCAACCTACTCCTGTCAACCTACTTTAGCCAACCTACTCCATCCATCCTTCTCCGGTCAACATACTCCAGCCAACCTACTCCGGACAACCTACTCCTGCCAACCTTCTCCGGTCAAAATACTCCTGCCAACCTACTCCTGTCAAAATACTCCTGCCAACCTTCTCCGGTCAACATACTCCTGCCAACCTACTCCGGGCAACCTACTCCAGCCAAACTTCTCCGGTCAAAATACTCTTCCCAATCTATTCCTGCCAACCTACTCCAGCCAACCTACTCCGGTCAACCTTCTCCCGCCAACTTACTTCAGCAAACCTACTCTTGCCAACCTTCTCCAGCCAACCTTCCCCAGCCAACCTTCTCCAGTCAACCTTCTCCAGCCAACCTACGCCTTCCAACCTAATCCGGTCAACCTACTCTGGACAACCTACTCCAGCCAACCTTCTCCGGTCAACATACTCCTGCCAACCTACTCTTGCCAATCTACTCCGACTATCCTACTCCAGCCAACCCTCTCCGGTCAAAATACTCCTGCCAACCTACTTCTGTCAACCTACTTCAGCCAACCTACTCTAGTCAACCTTCTCCGGTCAACATACTCCTGCCAACCTACTCCGGACAACCTACTCCAGCCAATCTACTCCAGCCAACCTTCTCCGGTCAACATACTCCTGCCAACCTACTCCTGCCAACCTTCTCCGGTCAACATACTACTGCCAACCTACTCCTGTCAACCTACTTCAGCCAACCTACTTCAGCCAACCTTCTCATGTCAACATACTCCAGCCAACCTACTCTGGTCAACCTACTCCAGCCAACCTTCTCCGGTCAATATATTCCGGACAACCTACTCCTGCCAACCTTCTCCGGTCAAAATACTCTTGCCAACCTACTCCTGTCAACCTACTTCAGCCATCCTACTCCAGCCAACCTTCTCCGGTCAACCTACTTCAGCCAACCTACTCCAGCCAACCTTCTCCGGTCAACATACTCTTCCCAAACTATTCCTGCCAACCTACTCCAGCCAACCTACTCCGGTCAACCTTCTCCCGCCAACTTACTTCAGCCAACCTACTCCTACCAACCTTCTCCAGCCAACCTTCCCCAGCCAACCTTCTCCAGTCAACTTTCTCCAGCCAACCTACGCCTTCCAACCTACTCCTGTCAACCTACTTCGGCCAACCTACTCCAGCCAACCTTCTCCGGTCAACATACTCCAGCCAACCTACTCTGGTCAACCTACTCCAGCCAACCTTCTCCGGTCAAAATACTCCTGCCAACCTACACCTGTCAACCTACTTCGGCCAACCTACTCCAGCCAACCTTCTCATGTCAACATACTCCTGCCAACCTACTCCTGCCAACCTGCTCCTGCCAACCTTCTCCGGTCAACATACTCCTGCCAACCTACTCCGGGCAACCTACTCCAGCCAACCTTCTCATGTCAACATACTCCAGCCAACCTACTCTGGTCAACCTACTCCAGCCAACCTTCTCCGGTCAAAATACTCCTGCCAACCTACTCCTGTCAACCTACTTCGGCCAACCTACTCCAGCCAACCTTCTCCGTTCAACATACTCCTGCCAACCTACTCCGGGCAACCTACTCCAGCCAAACTTCTCCGGTCAAAATACTCTTCCCAATCTATTCCTGCCAACCTACTCCAGCCAACCTACTCCGGTCAACCTTCTCCCGCCAACTTACTCCAGCCAACCTACTCCTGCCAACCTACTCCTGTCAAGCTACTTCGGCCAACCTACTCCAGCCAACCTTCTCTGGTCAACATACTCCTGCCAACCTACTCCGGGCAACCTACTCCAGCCAAACTTCTCCGGTCAAAATACTCTTCCCAATCTATTCCTGCCAACCTACTCAAGCCAACCTACTCCGGTCAACCTTCTCCCGCCAACTTACTCTAGCCAACATACTCCTGCCAACCTTCTCCAGCCAACCTTCTCCAGTCAACCTTCTCCAGCCAACCTTCTCCAGCCAACCTTCTCCAGTCAACCTTCTCCAGCCAACCAACGCCTTCCAACCTAATCCGGTCAACCTACTCTGGACAACCTACTCCAGCCAACCTTCTCCGGTCAACATACTCCTGCCAACCTACTCCTGCCAACCTTCTCCGGTCAACATACTACTGCCAACCTACTCCAGTCAACCTTCTCCAGCCAACCTACGCCTTCCAACCTAATCCGGTCAACCTATTCTGGACAAACTACTCCAGCCAACCTTCTCCGGTCAACACACTCCTGCCAACCTACTCTTGCCAATCTACTCCGACTAACCTACTCCAGCCAACCCTCTCCGGTCAAAATACTACTGCCAACCTACTCCTGTCAACCTACTTCAGCCAACCTACTTCAGCCAACCTTCTCATGTCAACATACTCCAGCCAACCTACCCTGGTCAACCTACTCCAGCCAACCTTCTCCGGTCAATATATTCCGGACAACCTACTCCTGCCAACCTTCTCCTGTCAAAATACTCTTGCCAACCTACTCCTGTCAACCTACTTCAGCCATCCTACTCCAGCCAACCTTCTCCGGTCAACCTACTCCAGCCAACCTACTCCGGTCAACCTTCTCCCACCAACTTACTTCAGCCAACCTACTCCTGCCAACCTTCTCCAGCCAACCTTCCCCAGCCAACCTTCTCCAGTCAACCTTCTCCAGCCAACCTACGCCTTCCAACCTAATCCGGTCAACCTATTCTGGACAAAATACTCCAGCCAACCTTCTCCGGTCAACACACTCCTGCCAACCTACTCTTGCCAATCTACTCCGACTAACCTACTCCAGCCAACCCTCTCCGGTCAAAATACTCCTGCCAACCTACTCCTGTCAACCTACTTCACAACCTACTCTAGTCAACCTTCTCCGGTCAACATACTCTTGCCAACCTACTCCGGACAACCTACTCCAGCCAATCTACTCCAGCCAACCTTCTCTGGTCACATACTCCTGCAGCCTACTCCTGCATTCTCCGGTCAACATACTGCAACTACTTCTGTCACCTACTTCAGCCAACCTACTCTAGTCAACCTTCTCCGTCAAACATACTCTGCCAACCTACTCCGGACAACCTACTCCAGCCAATCTACTCCAGCCAACCTTCTCCGGTCAACATACTCCTGCCAACCTACTCCTGCCAACCTTCTCCGGTCAACATACTACTGCCAACCTACTACTGTCAACCTACTTCAGCCAACCTACTCCAGCAACCTTCTCATGGCAACATTACTCCAGCCAACCTACTCTGGTCAACCTACTCCAGCCAACCTTCTCCGGTCAAAAATACTCCTGCCAACCTACTCCTGTCAACCTACTTCGGCCAACCTACTCCAGCCAACCTTCTCCGGTCAACATACTCCTGCCAACCTACTCCGGGCAACCTACTCCAGCCAAACTTCTCCGGTCAAAATACCCTTCCCAATCTATTCCTGCCAACCTACTCCAGCCAACCTACTCCGGTCAACCTTCTCCGCCAACTTACTCCAGCCAACCTACTCCTGCCAACCTTCTCCAGCCAACCTTCTCCAGCCAACCTTCTCCAGTCAACCTTCTCCAGCCAACCTACGCCTTCCAACCTAATCCGGTCAACCTACTCCGGACAACCTACTCCAGCCAATCTACTCCAGCCAACCTTCTCCGGTCAACATACTCCTGCCAACCTACTCCTGCCAACCTTCTCCGGTCAACATACTACTGCAACCTACTCCTGTCAACCTACTTCAGCCAACCTACTTCAGCCAACCTTCTCATGTCAACATACTCCAGCCAACCTACTCTGTCAACCTACTCCAGCGAACCTTCTCCGGTCATTATATTCCGGACAACCTACTCCTGCCAACCTTCTCCGGTCAAAATACTCTTGCAACCTACTCCTGTCAACCTACTTCAGCCATCCTACTCCAGCCAACCTTCTCCGGTAAACCTACTTCAGCCAACCTACTCCAGCCAACCTTTTCCGGTCAACATACTCCTGCCAACCTACTCCGGGCAACCTACTCCAGCCAAACTTCTCCGGTCAAAATACTCTTCCCAATCTATTCCTGCCAACCTACTCCAGCCAACCTACGCCTTCCAACCTACTCCTGTCAACCTACTTCGGCCAACCTACTCCAGCCAACCTTTTCCGGTCAACATACTCCAGCCAACCTACTCTGGTCAACCTACTCCAGCCAACCTTCTCCGGTCAAATACTCCTGCCAACCTACACCTGTCAACCTACTTCGCCAACCTACTCCAGCCAACCTTCTCATGTCAACATACTCCTGCCAACCTACTCCTGCCAACCTGCTCTGCCAACCTTCTCCGGTCAACATACTCCTGCCAACCTACTCCGGGCAACCTACTCCAGCCAACCTTCTCATGTCAACATACTCCAGCCAACCTACTCTGGTCAACCTACTCCAGCCAACCTTCTCCGGTCAAAATACTCCTGCCAACCTACTCCTGTCAACCTACTTCGGCCAACCTACTCCAGCCAACCTTCTCCGTTCAACATACTCCTGCCAACCTACTCCGGGCAACCTACTCCAGCCAAACTTCTCCGGTCAAAATACTCTCCCAACTATTCCTGCCAACCTACTCCAGCCAACCTACTCCGGTGCAACCTTCTCCGCCAACTTACTCCAGCCAACCTACTCCTGCCAACCTACTCCTGTCAAGCTACTTCGGCCAACCTACTCCAGCCCAACTTCTCTGGTCAACATACTCCTGCCAACCTACTCCGGGCAACCTACTCCAGCCAAACTTCTCCGGTCAAAATACTCTTCCCAATCTATTCCTGCCAACCTACTCAAGCCAACCTACTCCGGTCAACCTTCTCCGCCAACTTACTCTAGCCAACATACTCCTGCCAACCTTCTCCAGCCAACCTTCTCCAGTCAACCTTCTCCAGCCAACCTCTCAGCCAAACCTTCTCCAGTCAACCCTTCTCCAGCCAAACCAACGCCTTCCAACCTAATCCGGTCAACCTACTCTGGACAACCTACTCCAGCCAACCTTCTCCGTCAACATACTCTGCCAACCTACTCCTGCCAACCTTCTCCGGCAACATACTACTGCCAACCTACTCCAGTCAAACCTTTCTCCAGCCAACCTACGCCTTCCAACCGCTAATTCCGGTCAACCTATTCTGGACAAACTACTCCAGCCAACCTTCTCCGGTCAACACACTCCTGCCAACCTACTCTTGCCAATCTACTCCGACTAACCTACTCCAGCCAACCCTCTCCGGTCAAAATACTACTGCCAACCTACTCCTGTCAACCTACTTCAGCCAACCTACTTCAGCCAACCTTCTCATGTCAACATACTCCAGCCAACCTACCCTGGTCAACCTACTCCAGCCAACCTTCTCCGGTCAATATATTCCGGACAACCTACTCCTGCCAACCTTCTCCTGTCAAAATACTCTTGCCAACCTACTCCTGTCAACCTACTTCAGCCATCCTACTCCAGCCAACCTTCTCCGGTCAACCTACTCCAGCCAACCTACTCCGGTCAACCTTCTCCCACCAACTTACTTCAGCCAACCTACTCCTGCCAACCTTCTCCAGCCAACCTTCCCCAGCCAACCTTCTCCAGTCAACCTTCTCCAGCCAACCTACGCCTTCCAACCTAATCCGGTCAACCTATTCTGGACAAAATACTCCAGCCAACCTTCTCCGGTCAACACACTCCTGCCAACCTACTCTTGCCAATCTACTCCGACTAACCTACTCCAGCCAACCCTCTCCGGTCAAAATACTCCTGCCAACCTACTCCTGTCAACCTACTTCAGCCAACCTACTCTAGTCAACCTTCTCCGGTCAACATACTCTTGCCAACCTACTCCGGACAACCTACTCCAGCCAATCTACTCCAGCCAACCTTCTCTGGTCAACATACTCCTGCCAGCCTACTCCTGCCAACCTTCTCCGGTCAACATACTACTGCCAACCTACTTCTGTCAACCTACTTCAGCCAACCTACTCTAGTCAACCTTCTCCCGTCAACATACTCTGCCAACCTACTCCGGACAACCTACTCCAGCCAATCTACTCCAGCCAACCTTCTCCGGTCAACATACTCCTGCCAACCTACTCCTGCCAACCTTCTCCGGTCAACATACTACTGCCAACCTACTCCTGTCAACCTACTTCAGCCAACCTACTCCAGCCAACCTTCTCATGGCAACATACTCCAGCCAACCTACTCTGGTCAACCTACTCCAGCCAACCTTCTCCGGTCAAAATACTCCTGCCAACCTACTCCTGTCAACCTACTTCGGCCAACCTACTCCAGCCAACCTTCTCCGGTCAACATACTCCTGCCAACCTACTCCGGGCAACCTACTCCAGCCAAACTTCTCCGGTCAAAATACCCTTCCCAATCTATTCCTGCCAACCTACTCCAGCCAACCTACTCCGGTCAACCTTCTCCCGCCAACTTACTCCAGCCAACCTACTCCTGCCAACCTTCTCCAGCCAACCTTCTCCAGCCAACCTTCTCCAGTCAACCTTCTCCAGCCAACCTACGCCTTCCAACCTAATCCGGTCAACCTACTCCGGACAACCTACTCCAGCCAATCTACTCCAGCCAACCTTCTCCGGTCAACATACTCCTGCCAACCTACTCCTGCCAACCTTCTCCGGTCAACATACTACTGCCAACCTACTCCTGTCAACCTACTTCAGCCAACCTACTTCAGCCAACCTTCTCATGTCAACATACTCCAGCCAACCTACTCTGGTCAACCTACTCCAGCGAACCTTCTCCGGTCATTATATTCCGGACAACCTACTCCTGCCAACCTTCTCCGGTCAAAATACTCTTGCCAACCTACTCCTGTCAACCTACTTCAGCCATCCTACTCCAGCCAACCTTCTCCGGTAAACCTACTTCAGCCAACCTACTCCAGCCAACCTTTTCCGGTCAACATACTCCTGCCAACCTACTCCGGGCAACCTACTCCAGCCAAACTTCTCCGGTCAAAATACTCTTCCCAATCTATTCCTGCCAACCTACTCCAGCCAACCTACTACGGTCAACCTTCTCCCGTCAACTTACTTCAGCCAACCTTCTCCAGCCAAACTTCCCCAGCCAACCTTCTCCAGTCAACCTTCTCCAGCCAACCTACGCTTTCCAACCTAATCCGGTCAACCTACTCTGGACAAACTACTCCAGCCAACCTTCTCCGGTCAACATACTCCTGCCAACCTACTCTTGCCAATCTACTCCGACTAACCTACTCCAGCCAACCCTCTCCGGTCAAAATACTCCTGCCAACCTACTTCTGTCAACCTACTTCAGCCAACCTACTCTAGTCAACCTACTCCGGACAACCTACTCCAGCCAATCTACTCCAGCCAACCTTCTCCGGTCAACATACTCCGACTAACCTACTCCAGCCAACCCTCTCCGGTCAAAATACTCCTGCCAACCTACTTCTGTCAACCTACTTCAGCCAACCTACTCTAGTCAACCTTCTCCGGTCAACATACTGCTGCCAACCTACTCCGGACAACCTACTCCAGCCAATCTACTCCAGCCAACCTTCTTCGGTCAACATACTCCTGCCAACCTACTCCAGCCAACCTTCTCCGGTCAACATACTCCTGCCAACCTACTCCTGTCAACCTACTTCAGCCAACCTACTCCAGCCAACCTTCTCCGGTCAACATACTCCTGCCAACCTACTCCGGGCAACCTACTCCAGCCAACCTTCTCCGGTCAACATACTCCTGCCAACCTACTCCTGCCAACTTTCTCCGGTCAACATACTCCTTTCAACCTACTCCGGACAACCTACTCCAGCCAACCTTCTCCGGTCAAAATTCTCTTTCCAATCTATTCCTGCCAACCTGCTCCTGCCAACCTGCTCCTGCCAACCTGCTCCTGCCAACCTGCACCTGCCAACCTGCTCCTGCCAACCTTCTCCGGCTATCTACTCCTGCCAACCTTCTCCAGCCAACCTTCTCTGGCCAATCTTCTCTGGCCTAGCTACTCCTGCCAATCTACTCAAATAAACCTACTCCTACCATGTTCACTATCAATTAGCATACAAATTTATTGCGGAGGTGTTTGGAATTTTTACCTTCTTGAGATTCATTTTACGTTAAGTATGACTATTGTACCTACTATCATCTTGTACCTATCCTAAAGGAGACAGGCACCTTTTTTTCAAGATAAATTCACAAGATCACTCAACATAGCATACGTCTTTGAATCTATCCAATGGAAATCTTTGAATTATCATTGTAGAATTTATGATTACAAGCAAAACATGACCAAAGTCAAGATCCACGAAAGTCGTGAAATTTCGATCTCATCTTCATCTTCAGATTTTGGACCTCATCTTCATCTTTCTTCTTGTCGGAGACAATCAAGTAACGAATGACTTCAAGCCAAATAATATAGAGGTGCATTTTCTGTAAATCTGCACATAGTGGTAAGTGGATAGGAAATACCTGGAAATAACGAGCATTAAAGGTAGCTTTTGAAAACACTTCAAATGGGAATGCTGGATGAAATTGACCTCTAAGAGGGCAATACATTCAATCCGTTGAATTTGCGTCGGTGCTTCATTTTCTATTCACTTTGGTTATTCTACAGAAATGAATGAAAACCCTGTTTCTTTCTAAACCTCCATTGCATCTCTTGAAATCAATAAAGTGCCTGTTTTCTTCTCTGCTTTTCACTCTTTTCTCCTTCTAATAAGCTAAGAATTTCCCTTAACCTTAAGATGGTATCAGTCTCTGCTCTCGGTATGTATCCTTTAGTTACCGTTCAATGCACTTTGGCGAACGGTAAAGGATGGAACATAGATGATCAACATATCGAATGATTCAATTTCTGGATGGCTAAGCTTATGTTTCGGGCAACACATGTAATCTTTGTTTAATTTGTACAGATCTTGTTGCAATTCTACAGAGCTTGAAAGTGATTTCTATTATCCATATTATTTTTCTATACTAGTTTGGCTGAAACCATGACATCTCTAAGGGCATTTTGCCACTTTAAGTTTTGCATTCAAACAACAGTGTGAAAGTGATTAAAACATATACACGAGGTTTGAAACGTTGTAGAATGAATTTCTAGCTAACAGTTAGGTTGTAGCCAGAAATGAAAATTTCTGGAATGTTCAAATAATGTTAATTTGGAAACGTCCTCTAAAATGCTCTTCCGTTCATAGAGGTTGAAAAGGTCTTCAAAATTAGATTTGTCTAACAATTTAAAAGCGAGGTAGCTATAATTCAGGCCCTCAAATGGGATGTCACGATTGCGGGTTTCCTTTATTACAGACATTTTCATTTTATCGTGGACCAATTGTCTTTCCACAAAGCAAGAGGAATCAGTGGCTGCATAATTATGGAAAGCTTGCTATGTAGCAAATGTTTTTGAGCTCAGAATTCATTGCTTGAAGCAGCTTTTTGCTGAAGGGGAATTCGAGCATTACGGTCAGTCAAGGCAATGCCGTAGATCACACCATTGTTTCTAAAAATCGAGCGTAGGCTTGTGAAAGCCCGCCATCTTTGTAAAAGAATCCTCACTTCAAGCATTTCCATTTCGAACCATGCCCTTCTTTATAGTATAGCCATTATTGAACTTTCACAACATATGAAAGCGGTAGGAAGATAAACGCTCAAACATAAAGCGATTCAATGACAATTTATCTTATGTTTTGAAAATTACATTATAGTTGTATACATGCAGTATGCCTTTTCTCCAGTTTTGCAAATCATTGGAGAGTTTACTAAAGGCTAATGGTGGAAGATAATGGAAGATAAAGATGGAGAAGCAAGCCATAACTATTGTCATGTGACCATGCTTGCATTTGCCAGGCTAATGGCTCTGTTTCTAGTAGTTGAAGAGCCCTAATTTTGTCATTCAGTTCAAGTATACAATACTGGTTAGCGAAATTTGTAAACTGACTTACTACGCTATACCTTGTTACTATGTTCTCCAAAGTATAATAGTGCTTCGCTGAAACAGTTCATTTTAAAAGTAGTGCATACATTTGGTCTCGAAGCGCTTGTCCGGTTACGTTTAAAAGGTATAACTGTAAAGTAAAAGTCTTTTACCACCTTCTGTGATTCAAGTTATCTGGTAGTTGTTGTTCAACGTATACAGAACATCAAGGCGTTTATTTGCACAACAAGGACAGGCGAATTGAGAGAGACTGGTTGACTTGCACCAAAAGTTTCCTGTTGTCTAGCAATTCTTGAACCCCATCGTAAGATTGGCCCACTACTAAATGCCGTACGTAGAGAATTTCACCTTTTCTATTCTGATCATTGAACTGTCGAAGAAAGCGGCAGCCTCACATTTCTAGACGTCTCTAATGCTCATCTTCATATAATGCATTGCTGGAGTCCTAGTTCAGTATTATACAGTAAAACTAAACAATATTCTATGCGAATGCAAGAATTGGAATGTACAAGAATTGGAATGTACAAGAATTGGAATGTACAAGAATTGGAATGTACAAGAATTGGCTCATCCTGCTAAGCACTGTAAATTTTCCGGAAATATCTAATGACGTCATTAATGGATGGTACCGATGACACACAAACGTTACCCCTCCGCTATGAATGTAAGGGAGTGCATTTATTTTGGTCGGGGCCAATCCATCTGTTTCAGCCAACTGCATGCGAATGGAATTTCAAAGCATGCTGCTTAGAGGACATTTTTCAAATTATTCTTCCTGTTGGTTGGAATGATGTTCAGTATCGTTGAGAAGACTCTCAACTAATGCAGAGCTATACGAGCATAATTGCCGCAGGACCTCTCTGCAGAGCAAAATGGCGATGAAGCTTACTAAGGAAGCGGTTAGAAGGGGAAGATCCATGTCTCCATGACTACTTCTATCTATATTCCCCCTTTTTCAATTTCATCGCAGAGGTATGGTCGATACAACCTTCCAAAACAGCCTAAAAGCGATATTCGTTACAAAAAATCTTAGGAAACTAAAGTCGCGACTGTGTTTCACATTATTATGTATCTTAGGATGACTTGTCACAGGGGTGGTCAAAACGGCTTATTGGATGATTCCGAGTGCTTTATCGATTGTTAATCCACTGAACAGTAATGACCCACAAACCGGCTTATCAAAAGATGAGCCCTATTTCAACGGAAAACGTCAATTCCTGCCAAAGATGGCAACTGATATTCGCTTTAATCAATTTTTAGAGGATAATGAGACAGATAGGTAATTGTCGATTTCTCCTGGAACGAAACATCTTTATAAATCTTATTACCCTGACTTTGTTTGCAAAAAGGATTTCTATTCCATACGCTCAAAGGAACTAAGAGAAAGAGGGCCGGGAGCTATTTGTAAAATGAATGTCCTTGTTCCTGCACTCAATCAACACGAATTGCCACCAATTTGGCCGGAAATTGAAACAGTCTGAAACTAGGAAGGCACTTTCCGGCATGTTTCTTTCACAATAAAACTGCTTGTTTATTCGCTTTTAAACACTTCAGTTGACAGAAGGGCAAGGTTTGTGCCTAAAATGACGAGAAAACAATTTAAGAATGATTTTTCTTCCCCTAAGACGCACATTCAAGAGGACTCAAGTCTCCTCAGCTATGAAGAACTGTAATTTGAAAAAACTACTGTAGTAGACATGTTTTAATCCTCACAATCAATTTTGACACGATCATTGTTCTTTTAATCCTAGAATATTTCATATCTGAGCTTATTTTCAAAAAGACATCAATTCGTAAATAGAATAACACTCTCAAAAGTGAAATGGTTGATAAATTTAAACCAAACAGCAGATACGAATTAGCCTCTTTCAACTCTGTTCAATCGATTCTTATCCCACCATCTTTTGTTGGACCAATCAGATATGATGAACTCGGTCGAGGGTCATTCCTGTTTCAAGCGTATTTTTTGCCTCTGTTTTGAAGCATTTCTACTAGAAAAGACTGGAGTGTCTTGAGTGTTTGGAGGGCGAAGCAGAAGAGCGGCGAATGAGGGTCGAATTATTGAATGGGCTAAGCAGAATCACGAACCGCGCACAAAAGCTGAATAAATTGGAAACGACATCAGCCGATGTAAACCACCAAAAATTAATACGGATGTTGTTGCGGGAGGATTATGAAATATTTTGTGCAAGATTCAAATAAATTCCAGCAACCTATTTTGATTTTAATTCTTTTCAAAGGTCAAGTCATCCATGGTTTAGGCATAACAGACTTTCTCGAAAATCCCCTACAGACATAATGGGGCACTGATGAAAATATTTGGATTAACGTTATTGAGCAAGGAGGCCGGTTTTCATCGACGTTTCGGAACTCAGGCTGTGCCATGTTGTGATGTGTTGACTAATACGCTGTAAGGTGCAAATTAATGAGATCGTTCGAATCTTTGGACTGATAAAGAGTTTCCAAGACATTACAGGAAGTAAGTTTCAGAAAACTCTCTGTTTAAATAAAACATAAAGGAAGAGCGTTTGGTAGCTTTGACGCTGCAAGAGAATGGAGAATGAAAACACTTGAGATTCAGATCCATTTTAGCGATGACTTCATTGAAAGGGAAACGCTAAACCACAGGTGTCACTGGCCATCACCAGCTACTATAATAAACTTCATAGATAGCGTCTAGGCTGGTTATATAAAATTCTAATAAGACTAAGCTGGCTTCCAACCTAGAGCTGAGTTAACTTCCAATATAAAATGAAGTGGGTTTCAAATGTTGACCTGACTTGGCTTCCAGTTTCGAGTTTGCTTCCAATGTGGAGCTAACTTTGCTTCAAATGTGGAGCTGAGTTGGCTTAAAATGTGGAGCTGAGTTGACTTTAAATGTGAGGTCGAGTTGGCTTAAAATATGGAGCTGACTTTGCTTAAAATGTGGAGCTGAGTTGGCTTAAAATGTGGAGCTGAGTTGACTTTAAATGTGAGGTCGAGTTGGCTTAAAATGTGGAGCTGAGTTGACTTTAAATGTGAGGTCGAGTTGGCTTAAAATGTGGAGCTGAGTTGACTTTAAATGTGAGGTCGAGTTGGCTTAAAATGGAGCTGACTTGCTTAAATGTGAGGCTCGAGTTGGCTTAAAATGTGGAGCTGAGTTGACTTTAAATGTGAGGTCGAGTTGGCTTAAAATGTGGAGCTGAGTTGACTTTAAATGTGAGGTCGAGGCTTAAAATGTGGAGCTGAGTTGACTTTAAATGTGAGGTCGAGTTTGGCTTAAAATGTGGAGCTGAGTTGACTTTAAATGTGAGGTCGAGTTGGCTTAAAATATGGAGCTGACTTTGCTTAAAATGTGGAGCTGAGTTGGCTTAAAATGTGGAGCTGAGTTGACTTTAAATGTGAGGTCGAGTTGGCTTCAAATGTGGAGCTGAGGTGACTTTAAATGTGAGGTCGAGTTGGCTTAAAATGTGGAGCTGAATTGACTTTAAATGTGAGGTCGAGTTGGCTTAAAATGTGGAGCTGAAGTGACTTTAAATGTGAGGTCGAGTTGGCTTCAAATGTGGAGCTGAGTTGACTTTAAATGTGAGGTCGAGTTGGCTTAAAATGTGGAGCTGAGGTGACTTTAAATGTGAGGTCGAGTTGGCTTAAAATGTGGAGCTGAGTTGACATTAAATGTGAGGTCGAGTTGGCTTAAAATGTGGAGCTGAGGTGACTTTAAATGTAAGGTCAAGTTGGCTTAAAATGTGGAGCTGAGTTGACTTTAAATGTGAGGTCGAGTTGGCTTAAAATGTGGAGCTGAGTTGACTTTAAATGCGAGGTCGAGTTGGCTTAAAATATGGAGATGAGTTGACTTTAAATGTGAGGTCGAGTTGGCTTAAAATGTGGAGCTGAGTTGACTTTAAATGTGGAGCTGAGTTGTCTTTAACTGTGAGGTCGAGTTGTCTTAAAATACGGAGATGAGGTGATTTAAATGTGAAGTCGAGTTGGCTTAGAATGTGGAGCTGCGTTGACTTTAAATGTTGAGCTAGATTGGCTTCAAATTGAAGGCTGAGTTTGCTTCGTATGTGGAGCTGAATTGGCTTCAAAGTAGAGTTCACTTTTAATGTTAAGCTAAATCGCTTAAAAGTTGGACTTGAGCTGGCTTCAAATGTGGACATAATTTGGCTATCAGTATGGACTTGAGCTGGCTTCAAATATGGATCTTAGTTGGCTTCCAGTGTGGAGCTGAGTTGGCTTCAGAAATAGACTTGAGTTGCTCTCAATGTGAAGCTGATTTGGCTTTAAATGTTGAGCTAGATTGGCTTCAAATTGAAGGCTGAGTTTGCTTCGTATGTGGAGCTGAATTGGCTTCAAAGTAGAGTTCAATTTTAATGTTAAGCTAAATCGCTTAAAAGTTGGACTTGAGCTGGCTTCAAATGTGGACATAATTTGGCTATCAGTATGGACTTGAGCTGGCTTCAAATGTGGAGCTTAGTTGGCTTCCTGTGTGGAGTTGAGTTGGATTGCATTGTGAAGCTGATTTGGCTTTCAATATTGAGCTAGTTTGGCTTTAAATTGAAGGCTGAATTTGCTTCGAATGTAAAGCTGAGTTTTCGTTGAATATGGAGCTGAGTTGGCTTCAGAAAAAGAGTTGAATTGACTTTCAATGTCGAGCTAAGTCGGCTTTAAAGTTGGAGTTGACTTCAAATGCGGCGCTAAGATTGATTCCAATGAATTGTGGCTGCCTTTCAGTAGCCTTTCAGTAGCATGCTCTATATCAGCTTTACTGCTTATGGTGCTGTCGGTTTTACTATACCGTACTTTAAAAACTGTTTTCCATTGGGTTGTTTTAATGGCGTCACGTTTTGGCTAGCCAATTTGGGTGCATTCGAGGCAACTAAGTCAGAATTCTTAATAAATGATACTGCAGGTTTAAGTGTAGGGTTGTCATACTGTAACGAGGGCAAGAGGGTAATTTTTTGTTAAAGTCTTTGCCAATCAAACTTGGCATTGTCTTCGTATTAAAAAATGACTGAATCGTAATGGAAACGTTGCATGATTGACCTTCTCCATTTTGCAAACGTTTGCGGATCTTTTAGAACCGAGTGTTGCAATATTTTGTCAACACTACTTTCAATAAAATGACTAGAAGGAAAATCTTTCTAATTTAATTCATTTTACAATTATTTTATAGAGCATTGAATTTTAGCATTGTTTGGTGGGCTCAATAATTTGAAAAAATTTGTTGTACCATTCTTTGGAGGAAAGTTCTGTTTCTTAAATTGCATGCCCAGGTCTTATGCATCGAATTAATATAAAATCTAGAATTTCATTTTGAAGCAATACCTGGGTAAAAGCAGGTTTCAAACTTTCAACCCCTGTTAGCAACGTGCAAGTACTGCATGCCTTGAAGTTTGAGATAGTTCAACGTTTTTCATTCTATCCGAAAAAGCGCATTTCTGTTGTGCCACGCATATATTATACGGTCGATCAAGATAAATCCCATAATCAACCATGGGGCGCTGATTCCGGGTGAATCACATGATACTGGCTGAATCACATGATACTGATTGAATCATATGATTCTGGCTGAATCACATGATACTGGCTGAATCACATGATACTGGCTGGATCACATGATACTGGCTGAATCACATGATACTGGCTGAATCACATGATACTGGCTGAATCACATGATACTAGCTGAATCACATGATACTGGCTGATTCATATGATACTAGCTGAATCACATGATACTGGCTGAATCACATGATACTGGCTGAATCACATGATACTGGCTGATTCATATGATACTAGCTGAATCATATGATACTAGCTGAATCACATGATACTGGCTGAATCACATGATACTGGCTGAATCACATGATACTGGCTGATTCATATGATACTAGCTGAATCATATGATACTGGCTGAATCACATGATACTGGCTGAATCACATGATACTGGCTGAATCACATGATACTGGCTGATTCATGATACTGAATCACATGATACTGGCTGAATCACATGATACTGGCTGAATCACATGATACTGGCTGAATCACATGATTCTGGCTGAATCACATGATACTGGCTGAATCACATGATACTGGCTGAATCACATGATACTGGCTGAATCACATGATACTGGCTGAAATCACATGATACTGCTGAATCACATGATACTGGCTATGATCACATGATACTGGCTGAATCACATGATACTGGCTGAATCACATGATACTGCTGAATCACATGATACTGGGCTGAATCAATGATACTGGCTGAATCACATGATACTAGCTGAATCACATGATACTGGCTGATTCATATGATACTAGCTGAATCACATGATACTGGCTGAATCACATGATACTGGCTGAATCACATGATACTGGCTGAATCACATGATACTGGCTGAATCACATGAATTCTGTTATAGGAATTGCAGAACAATATTTTCATTAAGTATTAAATGTAAAGTGGCTCAATTTCTTGTTATGGCAATAGTCTTTTGTCCTTTTATAGAGGCAGAGAGGAGAGGTGAACGCACGGTTGCCATTATCTCCTTTAGTTTAGCTTTCAACTTTGCATTAAATGCCTGCATGAAAAACAGCCATAGGGCTTCTATGATCATACAGTAGAGATGATTGCTGACTCATTGCAGGAATGATGTGCGCCTCGTGCATATGAAATGTGACTAAATCATAAATATGCAAAGGTGAATTAGGGGAGAAAAACCGACTTGAGTAAACATCTACCAACACTCTCGCCGCTTCTGATGCTAGTAACATGTCATCATTAATGGTCTGTTTCAAAGCTGTCTTCTGCCCAAAGAGTAATTCGACATTTCAAAGTAGTTTACTGGCAGGAAGGTCATTTTACGTCTCACCTGGATAAGGCCCGATGATAAAATTCCAAATTACATATATTACATAACAACAGACGTTCAATTTGATCTCAAAAATGAGGTGGGGAACAGTTTATGAACTTTTCATACCCACTGCTGATCGACAAAGTAAGGGGTATTATTAATGATGAAGGCCCACCCATTATGTTAATTTAGATAATGATGATTTATTCTAGGGATATAGGAAAAAGTAGGGGAAAAAATAACAGAAAAGATAATCAGAAATCGCTTACTTTGAAGAACATGTAAAAGATTTAGCTAGAGTTTTATGAAAAGCCCAGTAGTTTCATAAGAGGCCCTCGCTGAGAAGATTTTGATGTTGGTAACAGACCATGAGCACCAATGCAGAGTGTGAGCAGACATTGAAAGTATCATATCATAGAATGATGAACTAAATATCAGAACAGGGCTTTAATAACTTTTCCTTGCGACAATCACTTCAGCCCATGGAAGATAAATTACTAGAATGTTGGATCTTGAGAAACACAATTCTTTGATCAGCGAGGTCTAAAACTATAAAACAATGCAGTAGATGAAACAAATCAACTTGGAACACATTCCAGCGAAAACGTTGAAAAGCGCCCAAAGGCAATTCAGACTTGTATAAACCAGGGCGTGTACGTGCCTTCCTCAAATTCAGGCACCATTTCAGTGAAAGCATCTTCGCATGCCATGCGGATTCGTTCAGCGGTTGCTGGTACCTCCAGTTCGAAGACTGCACTGTGGCCAGCATCCTTGCGAGCATAACCAATCGCATCTTTCACAGCAAAATACACAGATGTACCAAGAAATAGGGGTGGCTCTCCCACAGCTCTCGATGAGTAGACAGCTCTAACGTTTGGAGAACCTGTCATGCAATATTTGATGTCTAATAAAAATGTGTAATGCCCAAGGAAGAAACACAATAATTTTCTGCGTATATAACATAAAACGTAAAGGACGCATTGGAAACAAACCATCAAGGAGAGAAACGTTGAATTCCTCCGGAACATCACCAAAGGTAGGTATCTTGTAAGTCGAGGGGCCCACGTTCAACGGTGTTCCATCCGGTCTATGCTGGATTTGCTCCAAGACGGAAAAGCCATAGCCTTGCATGAAGGCACCTTCAATTTGGCCAATGTCGATTGCGGGGTTGAGTGATTCACCCACATCCATCACGATTTCTGTGCTGAGCACGCTATGGTCACCTACAATAAGCGCCACTTATTTAGTCGCTCAGACTGCACTTGGCCTTACAACCCATCCTGCTAAAACGAGCACAAGAAACGGCTAGCCTTTGTCACCTGCAAACCCCTTTTTGCAACAACAGTTGACCGCGAGAGATGAAGTAGCTGTGCAAGAATGTCTTCGTCCACCCAAGAAAATGTTTACAGTCGGGAGTGGACATTCTCGCGCGCCTTCAAGGACAAACTAGCTCACATTTGTCTCTAAGCTTACTACATTACGTTTGTGCGTAGTCACAAATGGAAACATTCTGATTCTGCCAGTCAAAAGAACCAAATAATTAATCAAATGCACCTACTCTTGAGTGGACGTGCAAACTGTTTTACTATTATTAAGGATGAAAATAGTTGAATAAATCAAATCGATCATAGTAATGGATATACAATACTAGAATGACACTTATTGGAGCAAAGGAAAAAAGCAACATAGACTGTGCCTTGCAGCCTTTAACAATGAAGCAGAGTAGGAGAGAGAGTTATTGCTGACCTGTCAAGCAGTCGATCTCTACAATAGAGCATCCAGCCCCGAACGTATAGTAATTATAAGCTCGACCAGTGTTGGTTGAAATGTCGTAGCCGATGTTCGGGGTCTTGTAGAAGCCAGTTGCTGACAAGCTTACTCGATCGAGGTACGCGGCTTTAACTGAGTCTTCCCAAGATGCACCGCTGTCTTGGTAAGGAGCCAGACGCTTTAGTAGCTTTTCACAAGCCTCAATAATGGCCATGCCATGCAAATCAGAGCTAACGCTTCCTGAGGTTACAATAGAGTTAGGGATCTTGTCAGTTGCTGTGCCAGAGATAAATATCTTGCTGTGGGGAATTTCGAGGGCTGTACTCGCAACTTGGATCATCTTTGTATGCAAGCCTTGACCCATTTCAACTCCACCATGTGAAACCAATACACTTCCATCCAAGTAAATATGTACCAAAGCAGCTAAAAGATTGCAAATGGTTGAAACTGATTATTTGGTAGAAAAATATGAGCAGGTATGTCTTTCAGTTTCTATTCATCACCTTAACTGTTTACATAGTCTTCTGCCCATTTAACTTTCTACTGTCTATTTTTGGTTCTGTGTTTTCATCAATCAGCATCCATATTACACCATTTTCGAGTCCAGGTGAAAAGACAAAATACAAAACAGTTGAATGAGAAGGTGACATGCCTGTCAATAAAGAACTTATTTTAATGACAAAATAATTTTCAAGGCAAGGTAGAGAGTAATAAGAAAAAGTTTTTCAAGTAGAAAGAGAAATAATATGTAATCAATTTTGATAAGTAGGGCCCTGACTATGACACTATTATTGAAACATTTAGCAAAAAAGATAATCGAATTGAACTTTCGAAAGATGAAATCTAAATTTCGTTAAAAAAGGAAACGAAGTCCTGAATAGCTTCATTTATTCTATGATGAAAGTCTTACTGCCGAGATCAGTTGGCTACGACAAAAAACATAAGAACTTGTAATATCATCTTTTGCAAATCGATATTGCCAAATAACACCGGGCTTTATATAATTTCTTAATCTTTTATTATGCAGATGTAGCTTTATCTCAGAATGCGCTCTTAGTCATGTTTTGCTGCTAATTCAAGTTTGCTTGTCACTTTCTTCTTTATTATTGAATGCTTATCGCATGCTTATTTGACCTCAAAATTTGGCCTAAAAAGCTTTTCTGTCATTTTAAAACCTTAAAGTTCTTGTTTAAAAACGTAGGACAATTTATTTGTGCTTAAATAGAAGAAGAAAACCACAGAGCATCGTGATAAAAGAAAGTTTGATAATATTTTCTCAGAAATCTTTCTGTTTCAAACTAACCTAAATTGCTTGCAAGAAAATCTCTAGAGTGAAACAGAAATGTTTTGAGGCCTTAAGTTTGTTGCTAGGATATCTGTCAGTACCAATGAATAACAACGTAATAATAATTCGGCAGTTGCTAGCTAGCTTTCCAGTTGCTACTCAGCTTCGCAGGCGTGGTTTAGAAGATTTTCAAGAATGCTCATTACTTTTGCAAAAAGAGTAATTTGAGTTTTGCCTTTCCATTTCAAACAAATGGACACAGTGATTCAAGTTTAAAACGTAGTAAGTTTTGGCTTTCTTCATTTCGTATTTGAAATTGACAAAATCTCTCAGACCCAACGTGCGATTTAGAGAAGGAGTTGGTCGTTCTTTCATTGGCTTAGGTAGAAACAATCACCAATGAGTTGGCAATTGATAGGAATCTGTGTCATTGACGTAGATACGGAGCCTACTTTACTTTAGATAAAGTCAAAAGCATCATGTGCACTAACGTTTTCTATGAGAACAATTCTTTTTGTCACAAAAACAGGCCCCCTACGTATACTAACAAACATTAGACAATGGCGGTCTGTGCTTATGTGCAGCTGTACTCATTGATAAGCAACACAGGATAAAGCCCATAAAGGCAATCCATTTGATTAAAGTAGTAACTAACCTCCTTGATTCATAAATCCAACATCAAATCCTACGCCATAGGTTGTTGGTACAATCGCAATACCACGCTTTTTCCATCTGCTCTCAGAATTGAATAGCTCAACTTCCTGTCTGCATCTGTAATAGTCGCTCTTCTCAATACACGTGGCCCAGCACCTTCTGATTCCTGGCTCCATAGTTTGGTTGTAGTGGGTCAGCTCCTCACCGTGGTACAGGTTCATTTCTCTGACATCTGCTGGGTCTTTACCCAAAAACGTCGCAACCTTATCAACCCATGTTTCAGCCACAATCATTCCTATGAGAAAGACTTGTTTTCAATTTTACATCTAAGCTTTGTTAATTTTTTCCCCTGCGCCTTTTTTCAGAGCCTTATAAAGCAACTGTGGTCGACGTTTAAAAACATTTATACCTATAGCTATTGTCACAATGATAAATTTTTAATCATCTGAAATCAACTCGAAAAGCTGAAAAGAATCTTTTTGGCAACAAATTGTTATGCTGATTCAGATAATATTCTACAAGTCCGTCAATAGCAGTTACGACTTCGCAATATGAACCACTAGCATAATATAAAGGTGTGGAATAAGTGCAACCTCCTCGTGGTCCACACTGGTAGCGGCGAAGCCGGCTAAGAGCACTAGTCCTGGTCGCTGGGCATCCAGATTGCCAGGCCAGGCATGCAGACTGACGCGCAGCGCAACACAGCAGCGGCGAACAGCAGCAACAAGCGGAAAAGGGGAAAGCGCAGCCTCGCAGCAACAATCCGTAGACACGATCAGCGGAGGAAGAAGAGAGCGGCCAACAACCTGAATACGCCAAAAGAGGTCCGGAAGACTGGCGACTCCGGACGACGTTGGGACCGTGCACCCGGTACAGCCAAGAAAGCACCATTCGGCCACAAAATCACCACCCACATCGGATCCTTCAACACCCTCTCGCTCAAGGAGCGTTGGAAACAGATGGAACCCCTCAACTTCTTGGAACAGAAGAAAATCTGCGTATGTGCCATACAGGAACACCGAGTCAAGCACGACGAAGAAGGCGTGCACCTCTGCCCGGGGGGCTGGGGACTCATTACAGCGTCAGCAGGTGAAAGAGCAGTTGGTGGTGTCGGCTTTGCTGTCTCTCCACAGGCAAGGAAAGCTTTGGATAAACACGAGTTTATATCCAACGCTGCAAAACCAGAAGAGAAGAATGAATTCTACCAAGCTCTCGACAGATGCGTCAGCAACCTACCCCGAAGAGACCTGGTCTACATTCTCGCAGACATGAATGCTCGACTAGATCACAGGTTTGCAAAGTACCCTTGCTGTGAAACGGCCACAGACAACGGTGAACGCATGGCAGACTTCATGGCAGGACACGAACTGTACTCAGCTATGTGCTCCATGAGAAAGCCCAAAAGCCAATGGTACACACATCGCGGCCCCAAAGGGTTCAAGTCCCAGATAGACCACTGCATAGAGAAAACGCGCTTCAAGAATACAGTCCTCAACTGTTAACTCTTCAGACCCGACTCTCCTTGTTCGGACCACCGGTTGATGCGTATCACCATCAAGCTCAGATCCGCCAACCCGAAGAAACCAGATAGGAGCCCCAGAAGAGACCTGACAGTGCTGAGGAGCGTCGCAGCTACGCAGGCAGCAGTGGACACAAGCATGAACAGGAGCTTCTCCTCCTACCGGGAGTTCGCAGCGGCCATGCGAACAAGCGTTGAGGAGCACACGCCCAAAGTGCCGGCTTAGCGAAGAGTAAGGCCCTGGGTCGACGCCGAGGTTATTGAACTCAGAAAGGAACTGAGCAAAGCCAGACAATCCCTCAGAAATGACTGCAACCCAGAGACGCGCAAATCAGTAGCAAAAACAGCCAGGAATCTCTCCGACAAGTACGTTGCAAAACAAACCGAATACTACAAAAGCATTGCATTGACGGTCGAAACTGAAGAAAAAGAACCGAAGAGAAAAAACCAGCAGAAGCTTTTCGCGCCATAAACACTCTCACAGGCAGAAAACGAAGCAGCACCGTAGCAGCAAGCCGAACGGACACAGAAACTTAAAGAACACTTCGAAACCCTTCTATCAGCAAGAGCACCCTCCGTCGACCTACCAGTCGCAAAAGTCTTCGAATCCCATAACATGCATGATGGCCCGTTTACCCTTCTTGAAGTACGAAGTGCAGCAAACAAACTGAAGCTTGACAAAGTATGCGGATTTGACGAAGTACCAGCCGAAATTCTGCGTTTGGAAACTGTCCAGGAACGCCTTTTACTCATCCTGAACGAGGCATACCAAAACGAGACCCCGCCAGAAGAATGGAAAGTCTCGCAAATCGTGCCGATCTTCAAGAAAGGAGACGCATCCTCAGCAGGCAATTATCGTCATAGACTACATCATGAGAAACGCCATCATCGAAACTGGGGAACAGGTCGGCTTCACCACCAACGCAGAAAATCAAGTCGCAAACCAGCCACCTACCTCACAGATCTCGACTTTGCAGACGACATCGCCTTGCTCTCCGACAACATGTCAGACGCACAAACTCTACTAGACAGGGAGAAAAATGGGCCCTATCAGTCGGACTAAATATCAACCAAGGCAAGACAGAGTACATGCAAATCGGAGATTTCAGCAATTGCCAACACCCACAACTGCACATCAGCAAAGGAGCCATCAAGAAGGTAGAAAATTTCAAATACTTGGGAGCCTGGATGAAATCCAGCATGGCGGAATTGTACGGGTCCCTGCCAAAAGCCAGCGAAACCCTGCGAACTCGCCGGCTAAAGTTTGCAGGACACTGCGCACGTAGTACGAACTGCCTCCAACCAGTGCAGTCAATAGTCTTCTGGCAAGCAGATGGAGGGTTCAGAAGCGGACAAGCTAACCGCAAGACCTTCATCCGAAACCTCTAAGAGGACCTCGGCATCGAAGTGGACGAGATGCGGATAGCGGCCGTGGACCGGAACGGCTGGAGAAAATTTACCAGTGGTGTCCAGCTAACAGTTGACCCATGATGATGAGCATAGTATTAAACAGAATTACCTTGCGGTGATCCGAATCCACGAAATGCAGTATTCGAAGCAATGTTTGTCCTACAACATCGGCCAAACGACTTCCAATGCGGTATGTAATACGAATTTTCGCACTGCATTATTGCTTTGTTTAGTACGAACAGAGACAAGTCGACACTCCACCCGGCGTTGCTGTACAGTTCTGTGTCAACAGCAAGAATTCTGCCGTCATCATCGAACCCAACTTTGTACTTAGCCAAAAATGGATGGCGACATCCTGTCATGATCATATCCTCACTTCTTTCGAGGACCATACGAACAGGCCTTCTTAGCTGAGAAGAAGGAGACGGAATATTCGACACTTGGCAACATGAGGAACTCGAAATTTTATTAAAATGACAGGTCTTTAAAAAACTTGCTTTAGAGACAAGAGGAACAACTGAGCTATACATGTTCTTCAACAGTAAACAAAGAGCTTGCTGGCTATAAAGCGTTTAACAAAACTTTAACAGACCTTATCGCGAGAATTGTATCTACGTAAATATGTATAGCTTTCTGGCTATAGAGTAAAGAAGAAACAGCTTTACGGCTATACTCAATTCAACATGCATCTTTTTGGCGTGACAGCATTTAACACCCAGCTAGATAACTATACAGAATTTACATGTACAGCTTTTTGGTTACACAGCATTTAACGTATAGCTTTATGGCTATACATAAAAGGTATCGTGAACTACTAACGGATAAAAAACCCTCATACCCTACTAGCAGCAACAGCAACGGCGGCCGCTAAAACGGAAGGTATTGTCTCTTTTCCACCAAAACCACCCCCAATCCTCTTTGTTTTGCAAACGATTCGGTTGCAGTTTATCCCAAGAACCTCTGCGACGACTTTTTGAATATCAGCAGGCGATTGGGTGGAAGAATAAATCACAATTTCTTCATTTTCATTCAACGGGAAAGCAATGCATGCTTGTGTTTCAAGGTAAAAGTGCTCCTGTGCCGCCGTTCGCACCTTCCCTTCTATCACGTGGTCACACTCATGAAACTTCTCATCGACAGTTCCACGTTCCAATACAACAGCATCTCCAAAGTACGAATTTGCTGCAATGGCTTGATCAATGGTTACTACAGCAGGCAGTTCCTCGTAGGACACTTTAACCTTGTTGGCTGCCTTTCTGGCAATGCTTCTATCGATAGCGACAATCGCACCAACAACTTGTCCCACACAATGGACAACCTTAGAAGCGAAGACCTCTTCATCATAGGACACAGACGGAAGGCCTGTCACATTTCGCTCAGGGGACAGATCTTTGTGGCACAAAAAATCAACAACTCCGTCAATGAGCAATGCTTCACTTGCATCTATGCACAAGAGCCTTGCATGGGCTTTTTTACTTGTTACAAACACTAAATCCAGCTCCCCATTGGTTTTTGCCATGTCGTCCAGGTAAACTGCTTCTCCCGTTGTGTGCAGTTTTCCCGACACATGGGCAATCGGTTTCCCGACGGCTACATTCGCTCCTGCGGAGAGCTTCCAAAACTGATGACTCTTTATTTCTCCCTTCTTGAACTTTTCTGTACCACTGAGACAATGACGCATGGGGCCAGGTAGCGAAATACCTGCGTTTTCTGCCACTTGAAGGAAGAATTTGAAAAACATGCTAATTGCCAAAGATCTTCGGTAGCGGACCATACCCCCTGGAGAATCTGGTGGCAAATTGAACTCGGCACAAATTGAACGGAGACAGACTTCCAGTGTTTGCTTCCCGATATCCTTTCCTGTAAGCTGCTTCATCGTTTCTAAAGCAACTTTCGGGATTGGTGCTAGGCCGCCATAGCATAGAGTAGCTTCCTTTACTGCAATGCCATCCAACAAGACTCGGAAGGCAGCATTTACAATGGCAATATCATCATCGCGCCTCTTTGCCTGCTTGTAAGCATGGAAGTGCTCGTTCTGTCGAGTGAAGGGAAGAGTGACAGACAACAATATTTCATCTGGTGCTAGGCATGTCTTCCGGTAGCCAGTGTAAAATTTCTCATTCATTTCTAAACACCTCTCTGAAGTTTTGCTGGCTATATCAAGCTTGCATTTAGAAGCCATAAAAATCGGAATTAGGTCGGATATGGGGCTTCCAGTCATGATGTTTCCACCGACTGCAGCAACATGCCTTACTTGCTTTCCAGCAAACCACTGCATCATCTCAACAAATGCCGTAAGCACCCCAGTTTTGTATGGTTGCAGCTGCATTATCAATTCCCGGCAGACGCTTTCCATTTGGTCAAGAGTAACTGATGCTCCGAACTTCACGCCATTTTCCAAGTAACTGACTTCCTTTAATTCTTTGACGTGACTTGGGTGGATCAAGACAGGATATTTCATCTGTTTGAACTTTGTCTCTATTCCCAACTCGGTATTGCCAACAACTATTTTAGCACCAGGGAACTTCTCTTTTAGCGACAACAGTTCTTTAAGCGACGTAGGTCTGTACCAGGCTACTCTTTCGCCCTGAAAAACCAGACTTTCTTCCTTGATACTATGGGCAAGAAGCAGGCTTGGAGGAAATATTGGCTCTTGACTTGGGTCGTAAGGAATAAATTTGACTGCATCACCATTTGATACTCCATTTGATTCATTCAGTCCAGTAGTGGTGCAGTTTCCGCTTGCCAGTTTGCAGCAATATTTGCCGGCAGTGCAGCACCCATTGCGGTTCTGTTGCGAACCAGACATCTCGTTCAGATGGAAATCTTCACTCTCAATCGAGACCACGCTAGCCTCTTCTACAAGGTCACTGTAGACATCCGTTATCTGTTGTCTAACATCAGAAGAACCCGGCGAGATCACCTTGTTTTCAATTTCCGAATCCCCATAGCCACATTCTTCTGTTTTAGTAGTGATTGCCTGTCCTCCAGGCCTGTGATCTCCGCCCAGAGTCGACCTTTCGTCTTCCACGCAAAACGACTTCATGCATTCAAGAATTGGTCGGTATCCAGTGCAGCGACAAAGATTTCCCTTGAAATACTCTTCAACATCACTCATGCGTGGATTTGGCTTATTTCGTAGAAGGGTGTACATCGACATGACGATTCCTAAACAGACATGTTATTAAACTCTGAATTAATGGAAATAAGAATTTTAGCCAGAAAACAATCATTAAAAGCAGATGCAAGTTACTGTCGATTCAAACAATCTTTGCAATTAGTTTCCAAATAACTTTTCTCCAGTTAAATTTAGATTTTGCTTGCATTTGAAAGGAAAGCATTTTTAGATAGAAGAAAGGCCTTAGTTTGCGAACAGGATAAGGTGTGATGAGCCATTTACGTTCCTAAAGGAACTGCTTAAGCACTCTCTATCGACATTGATACTTGGAAAGAAAAGGTTGGCTGGAAGGGATAGCTTTGCGTGGATCATTGTTGTAGGAGACGTTTTAATGCTCCAAAAGTCGGAGAAAACATTTTAAGGCGAAGTAAAGATCTCGCACATCTAGCAAATTGCAGTGAGGTCACGAATCACCAGTGTCACGAATAAAATGTTACTGCGTAAAGGATGATAGCCTGTTGCAATTTCCTCGCCCGTACATAAACAAGCTACACACCCGGCGTGCAAAATCCACACTGCGAGGCATGCATCTTGGACATCCTCTCCTGTACTGCATGTAGCTTTGTTTTGGTGCTACCAATTCCTTCAACGGTGGTTATAGCAAGGCCGTGCATAGCGCAAACTGGTGCAAGGCAAGCATTCACTGACATATGATTTATCTTCTTCTTCTCTCCTTCCAACATCGACACCATCACTGTGCAAGCCCCACAACCTCCCTCCCCACATCCTTCTTTTGTTCCACACAGACCAAGTTTTTCTCGTAAATAAAACAGTAAGGTCCATTCTGGGTCAGGGTTCTTTTCCACTACTCTTCGCCCTACAATGCCAAGAGACCGACTTTTATTCAGGCGCAACAGAAGTCTTCGCTACATTCACGAAGCATTGCGAAATATTGCACTACGTCGTAGCAACATTCAATCACAGCATAGTCATTGGAAAGTTCGAAACAAGACGCCTTACCGTTAACAAAAAAGTCCAGCTGCGTTTTCATTGCCAATGCACATTTGAGACGCATTCCCAGGTAGTTTGATCAGGTTATCTGGAGAAAAGAATTTGAAAGATCGCACGAATAAACACAACAGAAGAAGGCAAAGCACAACAGAAGGCAACAAATATACACAAACAAAGTATGCAGTACCGCGAAACATCTCTCTGGAAAAGAAATGAAGAAACAAAGGTGGGCTTCCCCATCAAAAGGCAATTCGCTAGTTTAACTTAGGATTGGAAGCTACGGACAAATCTTTAAGTTAAGCAATCATTCACCCCTTGAATTGAATAGAAAGCGGGCTCAATAGTCGCCCACAGTTATTTGCAAGCATTATATACACTTGCAAATGCAAAATGATTTCACTATTTCTATTTAGAGGACTGTTATATATTTCCTTCTCTAAAAATTGCGAAACTTCTAACTGAAGAAATAAAGACAGGGCTTTCCTGAAACTTGTCAGCTCAAAAAATCTCTCATGATAGAGTTTTCATGTAACTAAAGCCGCTGTTACATATAGCTTGATTTTTGCCAATCTCCCTTGCTTCTAAAGGGTTGCTCGGTCACATATATTCTTCTCGTTCGATGCGTTGGTGACACTGGGATGACTGAAAGGTTGCAACCCTTATTGGTTTATTCTGTCATGCCTGTTACATACTATCATTCCATCAACATGGAGCTCGATTCAAATATCTTGCTGTTGCTATTATTTATCGTTTTCTTGCAAAAGCAAGAGCATCTGATTGTCATAAAAGAAGAGATATTGACTTTTCTTTTAGCAAGAGCTAGACGAAACTGCTTTGCCTGTTCTTGAGATAATTGTAACTTTAACTCCATTTGTTCAAGATCATCTGATGTTGGAAAAGCTGTTGTCTTTCATTAGCACCATCCTGTGATGAACTAGTAGCAGCTCTAAAAATTGATACGGACAAAATGACAATTTTTGATACCCAGCGGTTCCGACGATTCAAATTGAAAAAAAGCTTTTCAGGTATCATTTTTGGCATGGTTATGGTTACTTCTCGTGCTTAATTCAAATTAAACATTATGTCCCGGATTTGCTGATTTAGGACAGACTAGCTGGGTCTTTAGATAGATAAGCATCCCAATGGATTTAGGGGGCTTGCTTTGGATATTCAAAACGCCGACCAAATGTTTAAAACTTTAGCAAGGCCATTAGCACAACAGCTTTCAAGATAAGCATACTCAATGTTATATGTGTCCGATACCTAATTAGTTTAAAATAAGTGACGTCAGCGATTTAGTTTACTTATTATAACGTAGCGTGGTACGACTATTCGCCGAGTCTTTCATGTGCTGAGTCTAATGCATCAAGCATTCTTCTTAATATTTACTATTTACTATTTCTTTTAGCTACTTTCCATCTCAAAGTAAAGCTGGGCATGCGTAGACAGAAAGGCGCGAAAAACGCATTCTTGTTGTACAGAATTGTATATGACAACCTCGCTAAAAAATATCACTTCATGTAACAGGTTAAAAGTGTAATTGACACAACCGTTTTAGTTTGACGCTTGATTTAGTGCCGTACCAACGTAGCGCCTAAATCGAACTTCTTGTCACGAGGCTTGGCATACGACAGGCTCGACCTGTGACCTTGGAGTTTCTTAAATATGATTTTTAGTTAAATATCTTAGTGTCTATGTTGATTTTTCTGCATTATTCAAAGCTGATTCTGTTTGGGCAGCAACCATTGGCTGGCGCTTTGGCAAAATTTTTGCAGATAACTTTAGAGCATTTTGAAAAGCTAGGTTTACAACTGTAAAAATGTTTGTCTAATATAATTTATTTTCACAGCCACTGACTTTTAGCGGAATTTCTTACAATGCATAATGAATGAATACAAAATTTAAAATTAATGGATACAAAATATTAAAAATTCTTAATTGATACAAAATAGATTTGGAGCAAACAAATTGGACCTTTTTCAATTCCCACCAACACATTCACCACAGATATCCAAGTTTGATGACTATATTTTCTTTTTTTCAGAAAGCTTGTCCTTCTCTTCTGGTGAGACTTGGTGAGAGATTTTATTCAATTAGAAGGCCATTTTCAAACTTTTTGAAACCACACCTTTCAACTTTGAAACAATCTCCTCTTTAATTTGCTTCACTTGTAACTCAAAATTTATTATCCCCTAAATTTCTTGCCTTGGCTTCACCAACTCCTACTTCAAAGTGAATATTCTTCTTCATTAAATTCAATCCAAGTATTCTGGTTAACATGTTGCCTTTCAAATGCAAAAATGTCTGTGAGGCAGATCTTGGCTACCCCTACTACTGGTCATCTGTAAATATTTAGGTTTCTCAACATAATTGAAAAAAGGTTGTCATGCAAGATTCTTAAATCTCTAACAATTTTTTACTTAAGAAATAATTTTTTAAAGAATTTTAAGAATAAAATAATTTTCAAAATGAGAGAAGAGGAAGAGAATGTGACTGAAAGAACAGTTGTTTGTGTAGGAGACTTGAGTTTTGCAAGAAGGTACACTTGGAAATGGTGGATGAAAAGTAGAAAGGTTCAGCTCTGCAAATGTTTTGTAAAGAAATTGAATTTTTTATATATATATTTTCTTCATTGCAAATGAACAAGGAAAACTGGAACTTTTCAATTGTCCACATCAAATTCAGCATTATTCATCAAATTTTCTCAAAACATAGTTCCTTCTCCTTTCTGAACTTTGGGATTGTGAAAAATGCACTTTTTATGTTCAGCTCATGCAATTGAGTATAAATCCAGTACATTCTTTACCAAAATCCAGTACTGATCCCCTAATAATGTATCTGAAACCACGAAACAGTGTAACCCTTAATCTGCCAATCTCTTCTTGTATCCATAACAAATGAAAAATATTTCTTTACTTCACACAATCGAACACGCCAACTGCCCTCTCACCTGTTCCTCCCAATGATCCTAAAAGTACCTGCTAGAGACACATGACATTCATACGAAAATCACGTGCCCCTAATATTATACATGTGATCTACAGGTAAATGTCACAGAGTTCTCAGCATGCTACACTCCTCTTCAAATTTTGACTTTTCAAGTTCATTCTTCACTTTTAAAATGTGAATAATCAAACCTACAGTAACAGAATTTAGGGTCACAAGACTTTATACTAACTAACTATTCAGGCAAGGTATGAAACTGATGGAAAAAGAAACAAATTCCAAAGGATGAATATCTAAGTGCAAAAACTCCCAACATGGAGAAGCAAGAGAAAACAGTTACCAACAATGAACTTTTATCCAAAAATGGATGCTTTGATACAAGTTGCTCTGTGCCATCAGCCACCCATTTTTCGGTTGTTGAACTCTACAATTTTCCAATTTTCAAAACCAAACAGAGTGAAGATAGTAAACCAGGTAAATATTTTCATTTGCAGCTAGGGCAAGAGGTGGAAAGTATCAGCACCCCAGAATGTAGAAAGTATCAGCACCCAATTTCGAAAGTGTAGAGATGGGTTTCCTCAGGGTCAGTTTCATATGAACATGTAAAATAAAATATAAAAAATGGGGTTCCACCAAATATCAGATACCTAGCTCAAAATTAAAATTCTGTCAATTGAATCATTTTTTACAATGAGCCATGAATTGGCAGAGCGGTCATCAAACCTTGTATTGTACAATAAGCCTGTCCTGTGAGGACCCAAATACAATGTTGTCTATTGAATTATCAAAGAGAGAATTCGGACAATTCAAGCGTTACCAGTCACAATCAACGACTTGCCTTTGTCAACATCGCGCTCAAGGCGCTGCTTCGGTGTCACCCTCGAGAAGGTTGGCTGCAGAGGTGAGAGCCAGAACAGACTGAAATCTTTCTAGTGTTTGACCTGTGCTCGAGGATAAGAGTTAGGTCATCGACATGAGTTTCAGGCCTAGTTCATACAGCGTATTATGAGCGCAGCGAATTGAATTCAATTAAAAGCGCTAATGAAGCGCATTGAATTCCTCCCTGGTTTCAGACATCGATTTTTTCTATAACTAGAACCCAAACTCCTTTCGGTATTTATACGAGCAACGCGCGGCGTTCGACCTTCAACCTGTTGGTGTTTCGAGCTGATAAGAAGCCAGTGGAGCCACGTGTTTGAACAAGTCGGTATTTTACTCTTTTTGAATTTATCGTATTCCATTCTTATTTTCCAGCTACATCTTGCGTGGATATTTACACTAGGTACAATTTGTTTTTTAGTTATGGATAACCAAGATAATTCGTATGCTACTAGTGACCTTCGACCTCTGACCCCACACGTGCAAGGTTCAGGAGTCGAAGTCTATCCTGGGTCTACTTCCGAAACACAACCAGGTTTTCTTCATACGGATTCATCGTTAGATTTATTGAATGTACGAAGAGATTTGAACGAATTGACTGGACTTTGTAAAGAGTTCGTTAATTATAATATAGGCAGGGATAAAGAGCGGAGTTCTTCCTGCACAGCTGTAAGACCTGACCAGCATTCACCAACTTGTCGAAAGAGGTCTTATGATGAAATGTCTGTATGTCAGACCCATAATTCATTTGAGCACGATTCTGTGTCTCACACCAAATGTTATCTGGAAGCTTTTTCTTCCGTTGAAAATCAGGATGCTATATCATCCAAACGTTCAAAGCGAGTGGATATTGACTCGTTGTTTCATGTGCCTTCCACAGTAAATTTTGAGGCATCTGTCCCAGATCTTAATATGGAAGAAGAAGTCTTGGACTTTGTTGATAATGAGTTATCCGAGCCAGTTTTAGACAAGAAAGGCAAGGGTCTTTCCTCTGATAAGCTGGCCTCAAAAATTGAGGAACAATGGAAAAATCCCAGCAGAAAAGCAGTTGCTCAGGTTTTTAACAGGCACAAGCATCCTCTTAACCTTAAGAGTATTTCTGTTCCAGCTATGCCAAAGTTGATAATGAAAATGCCTTCATTTAAGGATTCTGTTTTAGCTAGGGAGAGTAAATTCACCATTCTGTTGCTAAATCCTCCCACATCATTTCAATTTGGCTGATGATTTACTTCTTGCAGAAAAGAATCATAGCCTTATTAACACAAAGGCTATTGTTTTGAAAGCCTTTGATGCACTATCTGTCCTCTCTAATGCCAGTGTCAATATCTCAAATTTATGAAGGCTCAAAATAAGACCTATTCTTAACAAGGATGTACAGGGACTATGTGACCCTACTCGTGAAGTCTCAAACTATTTGTTTGGAGACGACATTGAAAAACGCCTGAAGCAAGAAAGGGAGTCAAACGTCTTGCCTCTGCTGCTACTCAACCGATGCCTCAGTCTACTAGGTATAGACAACATGATAGGCAGATGCCAGTTTTTAATAGGCGAACACAGCACTCTTTTTATAATGGCCCTACTCAGCAGCCGTTTTTAGAGAAAGGCCAAAAGTCTCGTCCATATCGGCAGAAGCAGAAGCCCTACAAGGGATAAATGTAAATAAATTTATTTCATTTCTCCCTAAACTGACCAATATCTTTTGTACAAGACTGACACTGAAGAGAAAAATGCTACATTTGCCCCAAATATCGGCCACTTTGTGGCAATTAGAGATAAAAGTAACCGGTATTTCAAAAGGTTGGTAACAAGTTTGGGGGCTCAATCAATGCTGATAGCAATCTTTATATCACTATATTTCTCATTTATCCACCTTGTAACCATACTCAGGCTGGGATATTGCCTTGAAATTAATATATCCCATCGTTTCTCGTGTTTTGAGCCCATTTTTAGCAAAATAGCCATCAGTGTTGGTAGTGTTTCTTGCTGTCAACAAATAAGTCACCACTCTCGAGTAAGCCTCCACCATCGAAGAAGCCCCACCCTCGAAGAAGCCCCATCTTCGAAGAAGCCCCCACCCTAAAATATTTCCTGCGAAATAAGCCCCCGGGGCTTATTCGAGGACATACGGTTGTGTCATATCTTGGAGGCAACAGTCTCAGCCTTAAAATAGTTCAAAATATATCACAATCTGAAACGCCAATCGTTTCCTATGTCACTTCTGGTAGTGTATAAATGTGGGCCCTTTAGAAAAATGCCCCACCACTCAAAAATCCATAAAAAATCCCCTGCCTAATAGGTTCTGTTTTCAACAAATTTGTAGGTTTTCTTCTATTTCATGTAATTTTGTTGTTCAAATACTGTTATATTTTGGGTCTTTCGTCGTAAACATGGTAGGATAACATACCCCGAGTATATACCCCAGAGATCATATATAATAATTGAGCGTAAACATGAATTGATCATAACGCAGGGTGATATTATTTGTATTATAATCCATACAGCTTCAAATCAACAAAACCAAACAAGGTAATAAAACCGCTATTTAACAAATTGTTATTAATGTTTATTCAACAAAACGATCTTTTCAAATTTATAGTTTTAAGAAAGAATAGCTTCTGAAAAACTTTGTACAATAGGTTTATTATATGTGTTATTATTTGTCCAGCCTGCTGCTTTTCTTAAATCGTTCAAGTTCAATCCCTTCAGGTAAGCTAGAGAGGTTGAAGATCCCCTGATAGAGGTCAGTTAAAAACTCTATTCCTGAGTCAACAGTGGCGTTAAAAGGGTCCAGTTCCAGATCATGACAGTATTTCATCCATTGATTAAGATAAGGTTTATATTGCTTCGCAGTACCTGTTGCTAGGGAGCTTTCAAATATTGCAATAGCTCTGTCAGATAGATGTGATGACCTTGCAAGCTTTTCCCGGATATGTGGCTAGCTAGCAAACCTAAGCTCATCCACTGGGAAAACTCATCCAGTGAAGTGGATGGACTGCATCTGGTTGATTGGTAGATTCCTGTCATGATAAAGGATAAGAGGCTTTGTTACTAACATGCCTAGCAACCGGCTAAACCATGGCTGATTTGGCCAGTTAGGTACAATCAATAGTCCTTCTGCTTGTTCAAAATTTACTTTTTGTAATACTTTTCCTACTATACAAAAACGTGGAAATGAATAGAAAAATATATGCTTCCAGCATGTTTGGAAGGCATTGACCCTGATTGCTTCTTGGTCTGGTCTAAAAGAAACATATTGTTTCAACTGGTAATTTAAACGGCTGGCAAAAAGGTCCATATCTGGTTTCCGCTTAAAATGTTCTATAACTTTATGAAAGGCAATAGGATTTAGTTTCCACTCAGTAAAAGTTAGCTAGTCTCCTAGACTCTTCATCAGCCTCAGTGTTAAGTTTCCCAGGTATATGAGAAGCTGAGAGCCAGATATTTTTATCAGAGGCAAAACTCCATATATTCCTAATAATGTTGTTACAGCTAGCCGAATGAGAGGTCCCCATTTTATTCACTGCTGTAGTGTTGTCACAGAGGATTTGAAGGTGAAAATTTGAGTCTGTGACTAAGGCTTTCAGACCAAAGAATATTGCCTTAAGTTCTAGTGCATTTATGTGCATACTTTCTCTGATTTGTTCCATAAGCCCTGGGTTTTTACCCCTTGGAACACACCTCCTCTGTTGTAAGTGTAGCTGTTGGACAAAGGCAGTGCTGACATTGTTTTTCCACCACCTCAGTTCTTCTAAGCCATTTTCACTAATAGACATCCATGCGTCATAATTCTCTTTATTTTTTGAACCAGCAACAGTTTTACAGTTTTCCAGCTCTCTGATGTAATGTGGCCCATACTTAACAGCTGGGAAACTGGATGTAAACATTCCAATTACTCTAGCTACTTCCCTTATTCTGGGTCGCACAACCTTCAGCAGATGTTCACGACCTCTTATTATGTTAGTTTTCCGATCCTGTGTAAGGGTGATGGTCATTTTTGTGGTGTCAATAATAAACCCAAGTAACACAATTGTTTGTTGAGAACAGAAGGTTTATCTGGGCGAATGATAAACCCTAAGCTGTGTATCAATGAAATTGTATCTAGAACACTGATGATACAGTCCTCATAAGAATCCCCAGTGTTAATAAGGTCATCAATGAAAACACCACCGATGTGACCTGATTCTCTCAATGTTGCTAAGGGCGGTTTAAGTAGTTTTGTGAATTTTCTAGGTTCTGGTGATAGACCATAGGTAGACAGGTAAATTTATATAGCTCACAACCAATCTGAAATTTCAGGTATTTTTGGTCAGATGCATTGATTTTAACAGAATAGTAAGCATCTTTTAAATCAATGGACGCCATGAAACAGTTTGGCTTAATAAGCTGAATTATGGTTTTGATGGTTTCCATTTTAAAATGAATTTTATCCATATGTTCATTTGCCTGCTTCCAGTTCAGGATAAGTCTATGAGAACCATCTGATTTTTCTCGCAAGAAGACAGGAGATATGATTTCATCTGCTTCATGTTGGCAAATTTGAATGACCTTTTTACGAAGGAGTTTGGATATTTCCTTTTGAAGATGTGGTGGTTTTATCAAAGGTATTTGATTCCTGGAGTGTTTGATGACTGGCACATCAACTTTATCAAATTTGATGGGTAAACCAGCGACAGTAGCTAGGATATCGTCATCAGATGTCAGGCTGGACCAAGGTTTTTGCTGATACACCCTGCCTCGAACTGCTCTTTTAGAAGGTGCTTTCCTGACCTACCATAATAGACCATAATAGACTTTTTGTCAGCCTCTAATACATTTGACGCAATTTGAATAGAGGCATTTGTAGCAACCATTAGATGTTTCTTTATACAGGCCAAATAAGCGCTTATTGAGTTTCTGATCTCATCGAGAGGGTCCGGAGCGACCACGACCTCGTTGGATACATCATAAACGTGTTCATCTGCCATCACGGCTAAAAGTCGTCTGAAAAGGGAAATTATGAATTTAGAATTATTTCATAATAAACAAATAGAGATGTACTACCCTGAAATAACGACGATGGAGAGAGATATAACGAAATATCGATACAAACGTAAAATGTGCTTGATCCTTGTCGCGAAGCATCTCGAAATTTGTTCTTGTTGTGCGCATGCTCGTATCTCACCTGTTCCCGGGACTGACCGGAGTGTACTAAATGCGTACTCCGTGCAATATGCTAAAAGAGGACACACATCACTCCTTCCATTCTAAAGTGATATAGTTTAGTGGAATACGAAGTCTCCAAATCTCAACGGGGAAGTGATGTTCTGCCTCACCAAGGTGGTCGTGTTCGCAAAGGTCGTGCCTCGTTTAGTTGGATACAAAGGGTCTTTGTGTAAGAATCATTTCTTCTGCTCTCACGACGTTTAGCCCCCACCAAAGGGAATTTGGCAAGCTTTGACACTATCATGGTGCACTGCACTTAACCTTCTACTGAGCTAAGTTTTAATCCATCACCTTCCAAACTTCCAAATTATTGGCCAATCCAGCCGTACAAAGAAAGGCACCTACAGTCCAGCTGCCTGGGCCCTTGGTCATGATCTTAGCATTTCTACATGAGAATTCGCGGGTGAAAACGGGAAAGTTCTATATTCAGCTTTCAAATTTTGAAGAAACACTATGGATCCCAGGAAGGGGTTTAGATAATAGGCTTTCAACAGATTGTCATATATTGAAGTGCAATTATAAAACAAGTTACAAGTCATATGTATAGCTACATCTAAAATTGACGTTCCTTATAAAAAGGAAACACTGCTCTCTTCAGACAGTGGGAAGGCAGGCCGGTCGGTCGAGAACGAAAAACGCGCATGAAAGAAGATCAGGAAAGATGAACAAGGATCTAATTTGAAGGGGGGAGATAAAATAAGACTTTAGGAAAAATTGGACAATAATAACAACCGCATAGATTTACTCAAAACGATGAGAACACTTACCAAAAACAAGAGCAGACAATTATAACATGAGGTTATAACATGGATTCATTACAAAAGTAGAAATTTGATCAGACAAATGTTTAATAAACAAATTAATCAAAATGAAGCTTAGTGCGATAATGGCAAATTTGTGTTCATTGTAAAATTTCGCAGTCATTTAACATTATCATTAACACAACAAGATTGTGGGTTCTTTGAATAGGATACTCAATAATCAATACATTCCGCTAAATATCTGAACAATTTCATGCTAACTTCATGACTCAGACTTGTATAAACCAGGGCGTGAACGTGCCTTCCTCAAATTCAGGCACCATTTCAGTGAAAGCATCTTCGCATGCCATGCGGATTCGTTCAGCGGTTGCTGGTACCTCCAGTTCGAAGACTGCACTGTGGCCAGCATCCTTGCGAGCATAACCAATCGCATCTTTCACAGCAAAATACACAGATGTACCAAGAAATAGGGGTGGCTCTCCCACAGCTCTCGATGAGTAGACAGCTCTAACGTTTGGAGAACCTGTCATGCAATATTTGATGTCTAATAAAAATGTGTAATGCCCAAGGAAGAAACACAATAATTTTCTGCGTATATAACATAAAACGTAAAGGACGCATTGGAAACAAACCATCAAGGAGAGAAACGTTGAATTCCTCCGGAACATCACCAAAGGTAGGTATCTTGTAAGTCGAGGGGCCCACGTTCAAGACGGTTGTCCATCCGGTCTATGCTGGATTTGCTCCAAGACGGAAAAGCCATAGCCTTGCATGAAGGCACCTTCAATTTGGCCAATGTCGATTGCGGGGTTGAGTGATTCACCCACATCCATCACGATTTCTGTGCTGAGCACGCTATGGTCACCTACAATAAGCGCCACTTATTTAGTCGCTCAGACTGCACTTGGCCTTACAACCCATCCTGCTAAAACGAGCACAAGAAACGGCTAGCCTTTGTCACCTGCAAACCCCTTTTTGCAACAACAGTTGACCGCGAGAGATGAAGTAGCTGTGCAAGAATGTCTTCGTCCACCCAAGAAAATGTTTACAGTCGGGAGTGGACATTCTCGCTCGCCTTCAAGGACAAACTAGCTCACATTTGTCTCTAAGCTTACTACATTACGTTTGTGCGTAGTCACAAATGGAAACATTCTGATTCTGCCAGTCAAAAGAACCAAATAATTAATCAAATGCACCTACTTTTGAGTGGACGTGCAAACTGTTTTACTATTATTAAGGATGAAAATAGTTGATTGAATCAAATCGATCATAGTAATGGATATACAATACTAGAATGGCACTTATTGGAGCAAAGGAAAAAAGCAACATAGACTGTGCCTTGCAGCCTTTAACAATGAAGCAGAGTAGGAGAGAGAGTTATTGCTGACCTGTCAAGCAGTCGATCTCTACAATAGAGCATCCAGCTCCGAACGTGTAGTAATTAAAACGCCTCCCAGTGTTGGTTGATTGGTCGTAGCCGATGTCCGGGGTCTTGTAGAAGCCAGTTGCTGACAAGCTTACTCGATCGAGGTACGCCGCTTTAACTGAGTCTTCCCATGATGCACCGCTGTCTTGGTAAGGAGCCAGACGCTTTAGTAGCTTTTCACAAGCCTCAATAATGGCCATGCCATGCAAATCAGAGCCGCTACTTGCTGAAGTTGCAGTCGTATTAGGGGTCTTGTCAGTTGCTGTGCCAGAGATAAATATCCTGCTGTGGGGAATTTTTAGGGCTGTACTCGCAACTTGGATCATCTTTGTATGCAAGCCTTGACCCATTTCAACTCCACCATGTGAAACCAATACACTTCCATCCAAGTAAATATGTACCAAAGCAGCTGCAGAAACGTCCAAAGAGACATGACAGTTAACGTTTTAACGAGACAGAATTATATTTGAATTCCTAATACCAATAAGGCCAAATAATACCTAATATGACCCACATTTAATATGACCCACATTCGCACACAGGATGAGAGCGATTCGCATTGGAGGTGATGGCATCAATGTAACAAGATGCCATCGATAGAAGTTGCTAATAATTTGATTGAGACAAAGTCAGTGCTCTTATTGCATTGTCGGGAAACCCGCGATAAAGCGCGTTATTCCTTGATTCGTGATTGTTTAAGTCGTTGTTGCGTGGTTACTGGAGTAACTATGATTCTTTGAGTAAATATTTGTAGCAACGCGACTTTTGTTCTTTGCATTTGAGGAATATTAAGAGTAATTGGCGTTACTCCTTAAAACATTCATGGGTTCTGATTGGCTTATCTACTAATACGAATTTTGTTACTTTATTTTGAATATTGGGGTCTTTGATTTGCAATTAGACGGAAAAACATTCGGATACGAATGCTGGAAGGAAAATGCTACATTTTTTGTTAGTAGTCTCAGATTAGCCATACCAAACAATGTTTGAATTGAGCCTCAAATGAGAATTTATATGTAAACTTTCTCAAATAATTATTATAATTTTTCTCAAATAAACTATTCTCAAATAATTTGACTGTGTGTGTTTGGTGTGAGTGTTGACCGCATAGAGCCTCTCTCATTTGCATAATCACACATCACGGCATATCACAAGCATAAGTAAATCATTGGTAATTAATGTCGAATAAGAGAGATCCTAGACCCGAGCATTCTGAAACACAATAATTGATTTATTTCACCCACTAGACGGCGTTTTACTAAACTTTTGCCTTCTTCTGTTTAGATAGGTAGTAAACATGAAGTAGTGATATACGGTACAAAACTTCACAATGGTTAGAAAAAGCGGAACGACAGAATGACAAAAAGCTGGTTATTTTCCGACGTTTGCATACTCTGGGGAGTATCGGACGAAAAAAGTATTTAAAGTATGCAAATACTAGTTCCGCTGAATACATACGCCTAAGGTTTTTCTACCAGAAGCTCTAGGTCCACGCACTTAAATGCCTGTGACAAGTCTATAGAGATGGTCCTAACCAACTTGCAGACTTCTTTTGCAGTTCCTGTGAAGCGTAGTGAAACATGATATGCATTTTATTGCTCTCCAAACTCACTCCAAAGTGTCGAGGAAGCATGGCGACAACAATTCAGTTGGAAATTCGATGATTCTTACGTTGAACTGATTGTAGCAATTGGGTGAACAGTTGGCATTGTATGTGCAAATGCACTTTCTGGGTCCGATCCGGGTCGGATCCGCTCTTGTTTCAACGGGTCGGATCCGCTCTTGTTTAAACGGCTCGGATCCGCTCTTGTTTAAACGGGTCGGATCCGCTCTTGTTACAACGGGTCGGAACCGCTCTTGTTAAACGGGTCGGATCCCATCTTGATTAAACGGGTCGGATCCACTCTTGTTTCAACGGGTCGGATCCGCTCTTGTTACAACGGATCGGAACCGCTCTTGTTTAAACGGGATCTTCATGTAAATGTTCATGAATCATGAATCCCATCATTGGCACATAAATAACATCCGTTTCACAAACAAACCATGCGTTGTCGGCTGTCATAATCAACCATGCCTAATCAACCATATCGAATATGCAGGAATAAATTCTTGAACAAGTGCTTTGTGGTACAAAACTTCACAATTGCTAGAAAAAGCGGAACTATTTTTCGCATACTTAAAAGTACTTTTTTCGTCCGACACTCCTCAGAGTATGCAAACGTCGGAAGATAACCAAAAAATGACCGAATAAATAGCCAGATGCGGATCGAAAACACTAGAGGGTGATAAGCAGAGCGCGTGATTGGTTATAATTGACCAATCTGCGTTACTTAACACCTCACTTTAGAAGAGCCCAAGGGAAAAGACGAACTCTTTCTGTCTACAAAGAATGGGATTTTCCATTGAAATATAGACAGACTCCAAAACACCTATGTGAAAAGACGACCTAGCTTGCCCAATTATACGAAAATTGTCGTCACTGTATGTTTTGGCGCAATCTGGATTCTCTAAAAGATGTTGTCCTATAGCCGAATCGCAATTAATTTGGGCATTGCGTCTTTCACAATTTCGACGCGGCTGCTCTCTTTCTGCAGACGTTTTGGTCCTTATGCTCGTGGGAACATGCTGCTTTATTCTATCCTCCAATCTTTGAGTAGTGCGTCCTACATACCGAGCTTCACATCGGCAACAAAATTCATAAACGACTAAACTTTTTTTGTGGGCAGGAACGCAATCCTTTTGGGTGGAGGGAAACACGTTCTTAGCACTGTAGACCATACGAGGATTCACAGCTGAATAGCAGAAATTGATGGCCTTTTTTATCTGATTTTCAAATTTTAGCGAAACATCACCAATCCAAGGTAATTTGAGATAAACAGGGCACTTTTCAGGTCCAAAATGCTTGTCAGAAATGAAACTGGCAATTTTTTGTTTGAAACACTTCGAGATGATATCGTCGGGGTAGCCATTATCAATAAGGATACGTTTTATTGTATCAAGTTTCTTCATGTACTCAGCATTTTCCTGTGTGATGGAATACAATTAAAGCCTACAGAAAGTTTGAGTTACGTATCTAATATAGTTTTGGAGAAAAACTCAATCGTACAAAGTGTAAAGTATCTGATATAGTCGGAAAATCTCTGCAAGTTTCGACATTCAGCGTCAATACAATCGCATTTTTAAAGAAAACTGTGAACAATTTGATATACCTAAACTGAATTTCAAGACCCTTCTTGCTTAATGAACAGGAATATTGTTTGATTTCATCAATTAAATTATTTTTTCTGAGAAAATATTCCCGTTTAAATTTTGTGTTCCCATTGAAAAGTTGTCGAATTCTACTAAAGTAAAGCTGCTTCGATCTGTTGTGAGAAATTGAAGCTTTGCATTTTAAAAACTTCATATACCCAGCATTTTCCTGTGTGATGGAATACAATTAAAGCCTGCAAAAAGTTTGAGTTACGTATCTAATATAGTTTTGAAGAAAAACTCAATCGTACAAATTGTAAAGTATCTGATATAGTCGGAAGTGAGCTTAGTTTTGGAGCAAATCATTAGCGCCCTGTGAACTAAGGTTTTGATGAGACCAATTTTCCTTTCTTTAGGGCTAAAAGAATGGAATTTAGTTTCGACAACATAATGTATAGACAAATTGATGGAGTAGCAATGGGTAGCCCTTTGGGACCGGCACTAGCTAACATCTTTGTCGGCTTTTATGAAAACAAGCTTTTTGAACAAACCAAAGAGCCCGCGGTCTATTATCGCTATGTTGACGATACGTACGTCATTTTTGATTCGGAGCTGGAGTGTGACTATTTTCATGGAAAACTCAACTCGTTACATCCAGCACTAAAATTCACTATAGAGAAGGAGCAAAACAACTCCTTGAATTTTCTGGATGTTTCGGTTCAAAAGGAGGGCGATTCCTTTTTCACCAGTGTCTATAGGAAACAAACATTTACTGGTCAATATATTCGCTGGAATTCCTTTAGCCCTAAAGAAAGGAAAATTGGTCTCATCAAAACCTTAGTTCACAGGGCGCTAATGATTTGCTCCAAAACTAAGCTCACTTCCGAACTTGATACAATAAAACGTATCCTTATTGAAAATGGCTACCCCGACGATATCATCTCGAAGTGTTTCAAACAAAAAATTGCCAGTTTCATTTCTGACAAGCATTTTGGACCTGAAAAGTGCCCTGTTTATCTCAAATTACCTTGGATTGGTGATGTTTCGCTAAAATTTGAAAATCAGATAAAAAAGGCCATCAATTTCTGCTATTCAGCTGTGAATCCTCGTATGGTCTACAGTGCTAAGAACGTGTTTCCCTCCACCCAAAAGGATTGCGTTCCTGCCCACAAAAAAAGTTTAGTCGTTTATGAATTTTGTTGCCGATGTGAAGCTCGGTATGTAGGACGCACTACTCAAAGATTGGAGGATAGAATAAAGCAGCATGTTCCCACGAGCATAAGGACCAAAACGTCTGCAGAAAGAGAGCAGCCGCGTCGAAATTGTGAAAGACGCAATGCCCAAATTAATTGTGATTCGGCTATAGGACAACATCTTTTAGAGAATCCAGATTGCGCCAAAACATACAGTGACAACAATTTTCGTATAATTGGGCAAGCTAGGTCGTCTTTTCACCTAGGTGTTTTGGAGTCTGTCTATATTTCAATGGAAAATCCCATTCTTTGTAGACAGAAAGAGTTCGTCTTTTCCCTTGGGCTCTTCTAAAGTGAGGTGTTAAGTAACGCAGATTGGTCAATTATAACCAATCACGCGCTCTGCTTATCACCCTCTAGTGTTTTCGATCCACATCTGGCTATTTATTCGGTCAGTTTTTGGTTATCTTCCGACGTTTGCATACTCTGAGGAGTGTCGGACGAAAAAAGTACTTTTAAGTATGCGAAAAATAGTTCCGCTTTTTCTAGCAATTGTGAATAAATTCTTATTGTCGATCTATAGCGCTGCCACCAGATCTAAGCGCCGCAATCATCTAACAGGTCATCAAAATCACAAAAACAGTCTAAAGATGCATGCAAAATTCAACAAACCTCCTTGATTGAGAAATGAAGCTGGGTATCCAACGCCAAAAATTACTGGTACAATCGCAATACCACGCTTTTTCCATCTGCTCTCAGAATTGAATAGCTCAACTTCCTGTCTGCGTCTGTAATAGTCGCTCTTCTCAATACACGTGGCCCAGCACCTTCTGATTCCTGGCTCCATAGTTTGGTTGTAGTGGGTCAGCTCCCCACCGTGGTACAGGTTCATCTCTCTGACATCTGCTGGGTCTTTACCCAAAAACGTCGCAACCTTATCAACCCATGTTTCAGCTACCATTTTGCCTGTTAATAAAAAAAAATTAAAGAAAGTAGTCATTTTCAAACTTTAAAACAAAACAGAATTAGTAATGGCAAGATTAACAAACTGAAGGACTTACTTTGCGTTGATCCGAATCCACGAAAAGCAGTATTCGAAGCAATGTTTGTCCTACAACATCGGCCAAACAACTTTGAATGTGGTATGTAATAGGAATTTTCGAACTGTGCTAATCCATTTTCAAGAACATGCAATGATAGGTCGACACTCCACCCGGCGTTGTTGTACAGTTCCGTGTCAACAGCAAGAATTCTGCCATCATCATTGAACCCAACTTTGTACTTCGCCAAAAATGGGTGGCGACATCCTGTCATGATCATATCCTCACTTCTGTCGAGTATCATACGGACTGGCTTTCCAACCTAGGAACAAATCGAAGCTTGGGAATTACCTGGCACGATGAATAAGCAGTATCATGAGCAACAAAGCAATACAAGATGTCACAAAAGCACAACTACCAGCATGGGACTGTGACGCCTGGACTTCCAAACCTCCGGATAAATATTGAGTCGTTATGCAACTAAATAAACTTATATTTTAATTTAATTTTCTCCAATATCTTCAAAAATATGGGCTATTTATCAACCTTATTAGCAGCAACAGCAACGGCGGCCGCTAAAACGGATGACTTCGTCTCTTTTCCACCAAAACCACCCCCAATCCTTTTTGTTTTGCAAACGATTCGGTTACAGTTTATCCCAAGAACCTCTGCGACGACTTTTTGAATATCAGCAGGCGATTGGGTGGAAGAATAAATCAAAATTTCTTCATTTTCATTCAACGGGAAAGCAATGCATGCTTGCGTTTCAAGGTAAAAGTGCTCCTGTGCCGCCGTTCGCACCTTCCCTTCTATCACGTGGTCACACTCATGAAACTTCTCATCGACAGTTCCACGTTCCAATACAACAGCATCTCCAAAGTACGAATTTGCTGCAATGGCTTGATCAATGGTTACTACAGCAGGCAGTTCCTCGTAGGACACTTTAACCTTGTTGGCTCTTTCTGGCAATGTTCTATCTTCTATCGATAGCGACAATCGCACCAACAACTTGTCCCACACAATGGACAACCTTAGAAGCGAAGACCTCTTCATCATAGGACACAGACGGAAGGCCTGTCACATTTCGCTCAGGGGACAGATCTTTGTGGCACAAAAAATCAACCACTCCGTCAATGAGCAATGCTTCACTTGCATCTATGCACAAGAGCCTTGCATGGGCTTTTTTACTTGTTACAAACACTAAATCCAGCTCCCCATTGGTTTTTGCCATGTCGTCCAGGTAAACTGCTTCTCCCGTTGTGTGCAGTTTTCCCGACACATGGGCAATCGGTTTCCCGACGGCTACATTCGCTCCTGCGGAGAGCTTCCAAAACTGATGACTCTTTATTTCTCCCTTCTTGAACTTTTCTGTACCACTGAGACAATGACGCACGGGGCCAGGTAGCGAAATACCTGCGTTTTCTGCCACTTGAAGGAAGAATTTGAAAAACATGCTAATTGCCAAAGATCTTCGGTAGCGGACCATACCCCCTGGAGAATCTGGTGGCAAATTGAACTCGGCACAAATTGAACGGAGACAGACTTCCAGTGTTTGCTTCCCGATATCCTTTCCTGTAAGCTGCTTCATCGTTTCTAAAGCAACTTTCGGGATTGGTGCTAGGCGCCCATAGCATAGAGTAGCTTCCTTACTGCAATGCCATCCAACAAGACTCGGAAGGCAGCATTTACAATGGCAATATCATCATCGCGCCTCTTTGCCTGCTTGTAAGCATGGAAGTGCTCGTTCTGTCGAGTGAAGGGAAGAGTGACAGACAACAATATTTCATCTGGTGCTAGGCATGTCTTCCGGTAGCCAGTGTAAAATTTCTCATTCATTTCTAAACACCTCTCTGAAGTTTTGCTGGCTATATCAAGCTTGCATTTAGAAGCCATAAAAATCGGAATTAGGTCGGATATGGGGCTTCCAGTCATGATGTTTCCACCGACTGCAGCAACATGCCTTACTTGCTTTCCAGCAAACCACTGCATCATCTCAACAAATGCCGTAAGCACCCCAGTTTTGTATGGTTGCAGCTGCATTATCAATTCCCGGGCAGACGCTTTCCATTTGGTCAAGAGTAACTGATGCTCCGAACTTCACGCCATTTTCCAAGTAACTGACTTCCTTTAATTCTTTGACGTGACTTGGGTGGATCAAGACAGGATATTTCATCTGTTTGAACTTTGTCTCTATTCCCAACTCGGTATTGCCAACAACTATTTTAGCACCAGGGAACTTCTCTTTTAGCGACAACAGTTCTTTAAGCGACGTAGGTCTGTACCAGGCTACTCTTTCGCCCTGAAAAACCAGACTTTCTTCCTTGATACTATGGGCAAGAAGCAGGCTTGGAGGAAATATTGGCTCTTGACTTGGGTCGTAAGGAATAAATTTGACTGCATCACCATTTGATACTCCATTTGATTCAGTCCAGTAGTGGTGCAGTTTCCGCTTGCCAGTTTGCAGCAATATTTGCCGGCAGTGCAGCACCCATTGCGGTTCTGTTGCGAACCAGACATCTCGTTCAGATGGAAATCTTCACTCTCAATCGAGACCACGCTAGCCTCTTCTACAAGGTCACTGTAGACATCCGTTATCTGTTGTCTAACATCAGAAGAACCCGGCGAGATCACCTTGTTTTCAATTTCCGAATCCCCATAGCCACATTCTTCTGTTTTAGTAGTGATTGCCTGTCCTCCAGGCCTGTGATCTCCGCCCAGAGTCGACCTTTCGTCTTCCACGCAAAACGACTTCATGCATTCAAGAATTGGTCGGTATCCAGTGCAGCGACAAAGATTTCCCTTGAAATACTCTTCAACATCACTCATGCGTGGATTTGGCTTATTTCGTAGAAGGGTGTACATCGACATGACGATTCCTAAACAGACATGTTATTAAACTCTGAATTAATGGAAATAAGAATTTTAGCCAGAAAACAATCATTAAAAGCAGATGCAAGTTACTGTCGATTCAAACAATCTTTGCAATTAGTTTCCAAATAACTTTTCTCCAGTTAAATTTAGATTTTGCTTGCATTTGAAAGGAAAGCATTTTTAGATAGAAGAAAGGCCTTAGTTTGCGAACAGGATAAGGTGTGATGAGCCATTTACGTTCCTAAAGGAACTGCTTAAGCACTCTCTATCGACATTGATACTTGGAAAGAAAAGGTTGGCTGGAAGGGATAGCTTTGCGTGGATCATTGTTGTAGGAGACGTTTTAATGCTCCAAAAGTCGGAGAAAACATTTTAAGGCGAAGTAAAGATCTCGCACATCTAGCAAATTGCAGTGAGGTCACGAATCACCAGTGTCACGAATAAAATGTTACTGCGTAAAGGATGATAGCCTGTTGCAATTTCCTCGCCCGTACATAAACAAGCTACACACCCGGCGTGCAAAATCCACACTGCGAGGCATGCATCTTGGACATCCTCTCCTGTACTGCATGTAGCTTTGTTTTGGTGCTACCAATTCCTTCAACGGTGGTTATAGCAAGGCCGTGCATAGCGCAAACTGGTGCAAGGCAAGCATTCACTGACATATGATTTATCTTCTTCTTCTCTCCTTCCAACATCGACACCATCACTGTGCAAGCCCCACAACCTCCCTCCCCACATCCTTCTTTTGTTCCACACAGACCAAGTTTTTCTCGTAAATAAAACAGTAAGGTCCATTCTGGGTCAGGGTTCTTTTCCACTACTCTTCGCCCTACAATGCCAAGAGACCGACTTTTATTCAGGCGCAACAGAAGTCTTCGCTACATTCACGAAGCATTGCGAAATATTGCACTACGTCGTAGCAACATTCAATCACAGCATAGTCATTGGAAAGTTCGAAACAAGACGCCTTACCGTTAACAAAAAAGTCCAGCTGCGTTTTCATTGCCAATGCACATTTGAGACGCACTCCCAGGTAGTTTGATCAGGTTATCTGGAGAAAAGAATTTGAAAGATCGCACGAATAAACACAACAGAAGAAGGCAAAGCACAACAGAAGGCAACAAATGTATACACAAACAAAGTATGCAGTAGTCGCCCACAGTTATTTGCAAGAATTTTATACACTTTCAAATGCAAAATGATTGCACTATTTCCATTTAGAGGACTGTTATACCTTTGCTTCTCTAAAAATTGCGAAACTTCCAATTAAAGCAAGAAAGACAGGACCTTTTTGAAGCCTGCGACTTTAGATAGATCTTTGCAGAAAGCCACAAATCTTTCTGTTTCAAAAAGGCCTTGCAGCTATTCCAGCGTTCTTGGGCTCACATTCTTGTACTTTGTAGTATAGGTTCTTGTACTTAATAGGAGGGGAATGGTCTCAAACTACACTACCGTTCAAAAAGTCTTGGGACGATTCGAAGTTCCGAAAGACGCTTACGATAAAAGCTTTAAAAAACATGCATTTGATCCCCTCCTATTAAGTACGAAAACCGGATATTTCCATGAAACTTTCATAAGACATTGTTTAAGTCTTTCAATTTAGCACATTATTCGAAAAAAATTAACCGTAAAATTTTTCTAGGCCAGAAACATGAACATGGAGGTTATCAAACGTCATGAAATATCATACGAGAAGCCTCTGGAATGATCTTTTATAAAAATAATGGCAAAAGCTACCAAGAAGCTGCATCAATTGTGGGCTGCTCAAAGAATACAGCTTTCGCTGTATGCAAAAGGTTCTTTATATTTAGAACCGTGAAAGATTTGCCATGGGTTGGCAGACCGATGAAGTTCCAGACGCCAAGACACGAATGGTCTTTATTGAGAGATCAAAAACAGGATACATTTGCTCGAAGGTCAAAGCGCAGAGGTTTCAAATTCTGATAATTAATTGTAACGAATAAAGAGAGCTGAAATTTTGCAACCTGTTGGTGCTTTTACTGCGCTATTTAGACCGTTTTAAAGGATAATAGGAGTGTTTCAAAAGATACATTTTTTGATCGCCTTAAATTGTTTTCATTCGCCAGAAGATTCGAAACTTCGAAATGTCCCAAGACTTTTTGAACGGTAGTGTAGCTTATGCTTTCTTGTTCTATATTTGACAAGGCTGGCTCTGTAACCCGCACTCCTCTAATTTGATATCCCATTAGCACATGAAATAACTTTGTCCTAACTTGATGCCCCGAACGAAAGAAACACAACGTCTTATCCAAAAAATTCTAGACTAACCCACATTATGTGCAGTACGCAGTATATGTTTCAAATGATACAAGCTTGACAATTATTTGAGACTTCATCTCAATACTGTACTTTGAAGATTGTTCAAGGATGAACACAACAGAAGATTTACAAAACCAGAAATGTAAGAATAATCCTCTTGTAAATTTACTTTTAAAATGTGTAGTTTTCTACCGCTTTTTTGTGTTTATTAATCTTAACTGTCTATTCTGCCTAAATTACGAGTTCTTGGCTAACCTCAGTGTAAACAGAAGATAATGCTAACACTGAAGTCAATACTTCGGTTCTGTGGCTCGATTGAGTCTAACAAGGAAGTTTATACCTAAACAGCTAGGCCTAAGTAAGTAGAATCCCGGACTGGAAAACGATGCACAACGAAAAGAACATTGTTGTAAAATTTTGTGGATGAAGTTGAATGAAGATGGAAAAATGTTTTAATCTTGTTTCCAAAATAGTGACTTTTATAGATTGCAGAATTTCAATGATAGGGGTCTCAATTTCAAATTAATAGTCGATGAAAGGGTTATATTTGTGATTCCATGGAGAGCATGTATGTGGTATTGCATTTCAAATGCACCCGCCGGGAAAATCATATTTAACACATGAGCATGGGATACTAAAAAGCACGGGGCGAAAGCATTAAGTATTGTCAAAAGTAAAGCAGCTAGTGATGGAAATGATGCAAATGGTGGAAATACTGACACAAGTACCCAAACTAGAATAAAAAGGGGAAAAGTTGCGGTTGCAGTACAAAGTATGGCAGGATGTGCGAGTTTTCACATACCACCAGTGAATACCGTAGGCAAAAACAAAATAGAATCTACTTCAGGCCCATATGGGCAATGTGTAGTGACCTTGTCTAGCCCCGTTCACATCAGCAGACTATTTTTCCACCGTAATCTTCCTCATATTGCACTTATCACCACAAGAAGGCATTAACAACTTATAGTAGCTAATCTCATACCATTAACACATACCAGATTTCTAACTAATGACGCATGCCTTTTCTTATTCTTTCTACACGCACATCTTCACTACATTTGGCTTTGCGACTATTGCATTTAAAATACGTAGCACAAGTATAAATAGCTAGAAAGATTCAATGGTAGTTAGAGAGGGTTTTATCGAGTAGAAGAAAAGCCAGTTCGTCTGTCTCTCGGCATGGGCTAAAGACAAGAACACGAAACGTTAAAGTGGTAACCACGCAATCAATCAATGGCTCCAAATTACAACAAAGCCTTGTTATCATATTACAACGCATACAAGAATCCCTCTGGAAAACCAATGAGGAAAGAAGAAAAGTACCAACTCACAAACACAACAAGAACAATGGCATAAGCGTAAAGTAACAAAAGAGACGTGAGCACCAAAATCCAAGTAACAAAAGTCCAGAGACAAAAAAGAAGCAAGAATTTGAACAAAGATAAAGGAAAGGCTTTAAAGGCAGGGGTAACAGCCAGTTTCAATAATCGGAAACTCCGAAGGGAATCGCTTGGATGGTCGGAAACTTAATAACAACAAATGAAGACAAAAAAAGGCACGAAGGTAATTGGTGAGGTCGAACGAGCTGGCCATGGCAACGTTAAAGGGCCAGGCTTTTGCATAAATTGGTAGCTAGTTCAGGTTAGAAGCTATCGTGAAACCTTTTTTCAAAAATCTTTACTCGCTTTCCAGATATAGACGCTCAAAGTCGCCAGATAAATACGACAAAATATTTTCGGAAAAAGCAGTTTGTGACGAATGAAAGGGCTGTCGTTTCAACACTCGGCACTATTGGTATACGTTCGTTGTGAAATTCGCACGGCTTATTGGAGGGCTCGGTAATGGCGATTTCGCATCGGTGTTTTGGAGGTCCATCGAAAGCTGACATCCCTCATGACTACTGTATTTGAGGGTTGGAAGCCATTAGTCGACAGGCGCATTAACCCTGCTGTCCAAGTTTACGGGCTGATTTTATTTGTGAATAGATGTGGCCAAGTTTCCATGCCACGGAAAGTATCGTTGTTTGAATCCCGAGCTGAAGAAACAACTCGTGCAGCTTTGGCTGACTTTGCCAGAGTTGACTGCCTCAGCTCCTTGGATGGAAATTCTCGTGTCTGCAGCAAACATTACAAGAAAGAGTGCTTCGCGAATTACGCCATATGGCCGAATGGTTTAGTACCCAGATTAATACCCCCTAGTGGGAGGCCACTATTTGCGGTGTTCATCTCCTCTTTCGTCCTTCTCCCGATCCGCAGGGCCGTCGCTATGTAGTAGGACGCTCCCCAGATCACATGACCTTTTATAATCACGTGACAAGTACTATTTAATCCGAAGCTTTGTAAAGCGCAGTGGAGTTATCTTCGTATCCTTGTTCAGTTAAGTTACAAATCTTGAATGATTATCAAGATATGAAAATGTAAAGAGTGTGTTTCCTTGCTCTACCATCTCAATAATATAAATAGAAGCACCTCTCACATCTGGTGGATGACCCGTTTTGTCACGATCGCCGTCCCGTATGTCGCAAGAAGAATCTCTCGGACTTATCAATGGTTTAGCCGCTGTTGCTAAAGAACAAAATGCATCCAAAAGAATTGAAGAATTGAAATCACTTGCCTCTGCCGTAAAAGATTTATCCGACCTTATAAATCTTCAGTCGCAAACTTCTCCTGGTCATGCTGGTCTTCGCCTGGCGAACCTTACATTGCCTGAATATACAGGAATTGAAGATCTTGACCGTTTTCTGGACCAGTTCAACCAGGTTCTCCGAGCTTCTGGTGCAAATCCGCAGTTTTATCTAACGTACTTCAAGCAACAGTGCCGAAAGGATAGCCGCGCCTTCGATATTCTTTGCAATTATGAGAGCACCCATCTCGTCCGATTGCCTGCATCTCCGACCTCTGATGACTACTACCAGTTTTACAATGCTGCACTAATGGTTCTTCACTCCCAACGTGGAATTCCAAAAGACCAACAAATTCGAAATCGCTTGGCCACGTATTATACCATGCGCCAACAACACCACGAAAGCGTCTCCAATTTCGCACACCGGTTTTGTGAGACCCAACATTCCTTGGAGAAACTAATTCCAGGTATTCACATGACAGCCGATGGAAATGAAATCAAGTTGATTCATGCCTTTGCCCTCAAACTACGTGAGGATATTTCGCGGGATCTGTAATGTTTTGTATAAATTAACATATTTTATGTAACAGTACTGGGAGTCAGTTGTAGAGCACGAGGCCATGGAGCAGAACGTGTAATCTGTGAGCGCACTATTAGGCCCCTTTTTAACAACATAACATTTGGCGACGAGGATTAAAACAACAAGCAGATAACGTGGAGGGAAAGCACATGCCATTTCTGTTGAGTTTCAGAATTTAAGATGGCGACGGCAACACGATTAGATTTATTACCGCTTCCACCGTTCGACCCAGTGTCGGACCCGACGTCCATAGGCCAACGATGGCAACAATGGAAACGCCGTTTCGAAACATATTTACTTGCCGTAAATATAACTGATGATGCTCAGAAGCGTGCCTTACTATTGTACCAAGCAGGTGCCGCCACTCAAGAAATTTTCGATTCCCTCCCAGTTGAGCAAGATGAAGGAACAGATTTCAAGACAGCGTTAGCGAAACTTGACACTTACTTTGCCCCGCAGAAAAATGTCGACTTTGAAATTTTTCAATTTCGCCAAGCCAAACAGAAGATTGGAGAAACTACTGATCAATTTGCTACACGACTTCGCAAACTTGCTACAAATTGTGAATTTACAGATTTAGATAAGGAAATCAAATCTGCGATTATACAAAACTGCTCGTCCAAACAACTCAGAAGGGAAGAGAAGCTTACACTTGCCGTGTTGTTTTCAAAAGCACGTATTTTAGAAGCCAGCGATACACAAGCTAAAGATATAGAAGAAAGTCTTATGCAAGTGGAAACTGCTCAGCTGGTTCGGAAGCCTCAGCTGAAAACCTGTTTTAACTGTGGATTTTCATGGCCTCACCGTACTTCTCCTTGCCCCGCCAAGACTCAAAGTTGTCGCAAATGTGGGCGTGTTGGACATTTTGCTAAAGTCTGTAAAAGCCGCGCGAATCAACCCAGTGCCGTTAACGACCCGCCTACGCCATACCAGAAGAAAGGAGGTCATAAATTCGCAACTCAGAAAGGAAAAATACATCATGTACGTGGAAAAGCACCTCAACATACACAAGAGCCTATTCCAGATTCTAGCAGCGACGAAGATTACTTGTTTACGTGCGATGATCAACGCGAAATGAAGATGCCGCAAGTCTGCGTCAAAATTAATAACACCCCTGTGAAAATGATTTTGGATACAGGAGCATCGATCGATATTTTGGATGAATCAACATTTCATCAGGTCAAGGCAGCTAAGAATATCCATCTTTCTCGTTCAAGGACAAAACTTTTTGCATATGGTTCTGAACAGCAGCTCCCAGTTTTCGGGAAAATTTCATGCCACGATCGAAACAAAGGACAGAATCGTGCCCGTTTGCCTACATGTGGTTCGGGGAAATTCTGGATCACTGCTCAGTTACACAACGGCTGCTGACTTGAATTTGATTCAGATCAAGCTAAATGCAGTGAAGATGGGACAATCTACCCCCGCAACTCCCGAGAAATTGGAAACCAAATACCCGAAACTATTTGATGGAATAGGAAAGCTCAAAGACCGAGAAATCAAACTGCATATCGATAGCACCGTTCCGCCGGTGCTCAGCCCGCACGACGTATACCATTTCACTTGCGGAAGAAAGTGTCGGAAACTCTGCGTGACTTGGAAGACCAAGGCATTATTGAAAAAGTGGCAGAAACAAGCACCCCTTGGGTATCTCCCTTGGTGGTCATTCCAAAAAGCGACGGAAGTGTTCGCTTATGCGTGGACATGAGAATGCCTAACCGCGCGATTCAACGGGAACGCCACCCTAGCCCTACCGTCGACGACCTTATAAACTCGTTAAACGGTGCTACAGTTTTTTCCAAGTTAGATCTTCGTTCTGGTTACCACCAACTCGTTTTATCAGAAGAAAGCCGTCACATCACTACTTTCGCTACTCATAAAGGGTTACGAAGATATACACGTCTTAACTTTGGAACGTCGTCGGCAAGCGAAATTTTTCAGAATGCCATTTACGAACAAATTCGGAACATTGAGGGTGCCGTAAATATCAGCGACGATGTTATCATTTACGGTAACACTCAAGCCGATCACGACCGCGCGTTACATGCGGTATGCAAACGTTTCCAAGATATGGGGTTGACGTTAAACAAGGCAAAGTGCGAGTTAAACAAAAAGGAGATAACGTTTTTTGGCTGTGTTTTCTGACAAAGGAATCTCTGCCGACCCCCAGAAAGTTCATGCAATTCACAACGCCCCGCCGCCACAGTCAGTCAAGGACATTCGCAGTTTCTTAGGGATGGCAAACTACTGTGCCAAATTTATTCCACAATTCAGTGATATCAGCGAGCCCTTGCGAAATTTAACAAAGAAAAACAGTGTTTTCCGGTGGACCCCTAAGGAACAAAAGTCGTTCGATAGCATCAAGTTGGCATTGACTAGTGACAAGGTCATGGCATATTTCGACCAGACAAAACAAACTGAGTTGTTTACGGATGCTTCGCCCACAGGCCTTTCGGCTATATTATCGCAAACCACACCTGGCCAAGCAGACAGAAAAGTCGTAGCCTACGTTAGCCGATCGCTCTCTGATGTAGAAAGGAGGTACTCGCAAACCGAAAAAGAGGCATTGGCTATAGTATGGGCTATTGAACGCCTTCACATTTACTTATATGGTGCAAAATTCAAGCTATTTACGGATTGCAAGCCAGTCGAACTCATCTTGTCTAACCCGAAATCAAGACCGCCCGCAAGAATTGAACGCTGGAATTTACGTATTCAGGATTACGATTTTGACATAGTGTATAAACAAGGAGCTCAGAACCCTTCGGATTTTCTATCAAGACACACTGTTACGGATTCAACAGATCAATCTCAGTCGTCTACAGCCGACAAATACGTCAATTTTCTCGCTCGTCATGCGGTTCCGAAGTCTATGGAATATAAAGAAATTCAAGATGCCACATTCGCAGACCAAACCTTGCAAGCGCTAATACGCATTATTCATAATAATTCGTGGAACAACATTCGAGGTATGCAACTACCTGACGTTGATAAAGAGGAACTGAACTTATTTGCTAAAATAAGAAACGAATTAACTGTCAATGATGATGCAAGTCTGGTTTTGCGAGGACCACGAATTGTTCTTCCTAAATCTCTCGCCATAGAGCCACAGAAATTGCTCACGAAGGACACCAAGGGATCGTCAAAACCAAACAACTTTTACGAGAGAAAATTTGGTTTCCTAACATCGATAAATCTGTCAAAGATATGCTTGCCAATTGTTTACCATGCCAAGCCATTGGTCCGGAAAATAGACCTGCACCACTACGTATGAATGAATTGCCTCCGAAGCCCTGGCATACCGTACACATTGATCACTGTGGACCATTTCCTACCGGAGAATATATTCTGGTGGTCATCGATGCTTACTCGAGATTTCCAGAGGTGGACATTGTGCATTCCACATCAGCCTCTGCGACAATTGCTAAACTCGATCGAATTTTCGCAACACATGGATTGCCCCACGTTGTTAAAAGTGACAATGGCCCACCATTTAACAGTGCTGACATCAAGGATTACATGAAAGAAAATGGCGTACATTTTCAACCCATAACACCGTTGTGGCCCCAGGCCAATTCCGAAGCTGAGAACTTTAACAAACCAATGACTAAAGCCATCAAAGCAGCACAAGTAGAGGGGAGAAATTGGAGAAAAGAGCTTTATAGATTCGTTCTAAATTACCGTGCCACTCCACACACAACGACAAAATATCCCCCCACCACAGCTACTTTTTAATCACAAAATTCGGATAAAGTTGCCAGACACAGTGGAAAATAGTCTATTGCCCTTGGACGAAGAAATTCGCAACAACGACACACAGGCAAAGGCAACGATGAAGAAAAATGCGGACCGGAAAAGAGGAGCTAAGGAACGTAAAATGAGCATTGGCAATCTGGTACTAATTCGACAAAGAAAGAGAAACAAGTTAACATCCAAATTCGATCCGAAGCCTTTTCGTATAGTACGAATAAAAGGAACGATGATCACAGCTTGTAGAAATGACCAATACGTAACAAGGAACATTTCATTTTTCAAGCCAATTCAGGAAAGACAGGATTTGGAATTTTATAATGATGCAGATTATGAAGAATCATTAGAAATGCCTGCGACCGGAGAGGGACAGCAAGCAGAAGCAAACACCCAGAACAACGCCAGATATCCACACAGAATAAGAAGAAGAGTTCAAAGATATGGACAAAATATTTACGATACGTAAGCAGTAAGAACTGTGACTTTAATGCTTTCACTTATTTTATTCAATTTTCAGACGCTTAAAAAAAATGTTTTGTTGTCGTGTAGACCTAGTTATATTACCGTTAGAACGTTTGGACTTAACTTGCTAATTTGAACTTTCATTAACTTTATATTTTAGCCCCCGACACTAGTCTGAAGGAAGGGGGAGATGTAATGTTTTGTATAAATTAACATATTTTATGTAACAGTACTGGGAGTCAGTTGTAGAGCACGAGGCCATGGAGCAGAACGTGTAATCTGTGAGCGCACTATTAGGCCCCTTTTTAACAACATAACAGGATCTTTTTGCTAGGGATTTCAACTACCCGACTTTAATGGCCCTGATTGAAGCTGCCAAACGATACGAGACCAAAACTACTTCAATCGCAGTTGACGAGCCTATTTCTACAGCCAATGCTTTACCCGTTACGCCTGTTTCTGCCTACCCAAGAAAAGCTCCTGCACACCGTCAAGAAGCAATACCAAAACCTACAGTTGAACTTTGCTTTCAATATAATAAATATCCCCGTGCCTTTTGTGAACTTTCTAATGGTAGATGTAAGAAAGGTTATACTCATAAGTGCACCAAATGTGGTCGCTTTAATTGAAAAGCTGTTCGTCATAATAGGCCATTTCGCATTATAATTCTGTTGAACCTAACTCCCTACATACGCATATTGCTAAGGTGGAACCGTCTGTCGATTCTGATACGACTTCTTTATTGAAATCTATCCACTCATTATTGCTCACGAGTAAAGAACATGTTGCACCGCCCAACGATGAGGCCGTCCCTCCCAAAGGGGGTTCGCAAGACAATGTTTATAGCGTGCCTGCCATAAGTTTAGCTCCAGATAGTGTCACAATCTCTAATTTAGATCTTGCGAACCGTAATATTTTATGGTGTTCTGTTTCGTCAGCTGGGGTTCCTCTCCTTTTGCCTCTCGACACTTGCTGCTCAGTGTCTTTAGTTAGCAAAGCGCACGCCGATAAAGTTCTTGAAACACGCCCTGACCTCAAGTTTTCGCGCTTAGAGCTCGTTAAGGTCTCTGTTGCCAGTCCCTCGGCCTCTCTTAAAGCCGTAGGTATAAGGCAAGTTCCCTTGCAATTCGAAAATGGGCGTTCTGCAACTTTTTCGATGCTTGTCGTGCCAAATTTATCTTGGCCGGTACTTTTTGGCCAAAATCATTTACGCAAGACCGATGCCCGTATTAATTCTCGTGCTCTAACTGTATATTTTGCCGATAAAGGGTTAGAATTCGAAGTGTCACGATGCTAATCCTATTCCTGCATTTCCACATTTGCATTTTCCTACAAGTAGTTTTACTTCTACTGCTAATGTTACCTGTCTGTTGACTGCCCTACCAACACAGCCAGGTGAACCTGTTCGCCTCCACAGGGGCTTTAATTTTGTTACTGTTTGCATGTTGCTTGCAACATCGCTGGTGGGTTCCTCCCTATTTTCGGCTTCGGGTGACCTTTGGCTGGAAGGTAATAAAATATTAACGGGGGTCACCACCCTTAGCGGTCCTATTTCCCTTTCTGGGTTACCGAGCATGACAAATTTGTGCACTTCTGTCATGTCCCCTTTTTTGGCTTCCAGCTACCCAAAATGTCGGCCTAGTCGCCCAGTTCGCTCTGATGTTGGTTCGCAGACAACTTGTTTACTGACGTCAATATCGCCCATTTCAGAAACTTTAGAGGATAGTACACTGAGTAGTGAATCTTTGTACTCAACAACGGTTGTTATCTTTCACTCTACTAAAGAGTCTGCGATTTTGCCATTAAATGTCTAGATCGGAAACATTAGGCCTGTATTGAGCACTGATACTAATGTGTTAGAAGATGCCGCAGACTTTACTGCTTGTCAGGTAGCAAACCAATGGTATTCATTAGTTTCTGCAACCCATGCCGCCCGCCGTAATATCGATGACCTCCCGACCTTAGATTCTGATAAGATCGTTAATGGCGGTAATGCTATTCACACCTCTAACGTGCAGGAAATGGCGCAGGATAATCTAGCCTTTCATTCGTCTATTCTTTCGCCGTATTTAGAATGTACCGAGCGTCATCAGGCTAATTCATTTTCTCCAATAGGAAAAAGCGATATCCAGCCGCATTCTGAGGAATATTTTGGCAAACTTTTACATGCCTTAGAACTTGACGCGCCATCGTATGCACATGTGCCGCGTAGCATTTTAACGCAATTCAAGTCCTTGTTGCATGACTTCCAACATGTTTTCATTTGCCTGATTCACCTCTGTCTACCATTAAGGGCGTTTATCATCATATTCCTACTGGGGGTTCTCCTACTGGGGATTCTCCTACTGGGGATTCTCCTACTGGGGATTCTCCTACTGGGGATTCTCCTACTGGGGATTCTCCTACTGGGGATTCTCCTACTGGGGATTCTCCTCCTGTCTATCGCCTTCCTTATCGCAAAAGCCCCGCAGAACTTTCCGCTATTAAGGCTGAAATTGCACGTATGCTTAAGTTAAACATTTTTCGTCCGCGCATGAACGGCGCTACAGAACGTGTACATCGATTGCTTAACAGCGCTATCAGAATTTTTTGCGAAAAGAATCAGGATCGCTGGGAAGATTTCTTGCAGCCTGCAGTTTATGCACATAATACTGCGCCTATTTCAGGTACATCTGACATAACACCATTCTTTCTAGTCTTTTGGACGCCATGCTCCCTCGCCTGAAACCATATCTTTGGATCTTCCACTTCAGTCTTTGCCTGCTGATCATTCTGCTCATCATCTTGTAGCCAGAATGCAACAAGCACATGAACAATTTCGCGCCATAAAAAAAGACTTGCGCCGTCGCCAACGCGAATGGTACGACATCCCTTCGCGCGATTTACACGTGCCAGATGGCAAACTCGTTTACTTGCGCAAGGAGTCCGCTCCCTCCAAAAGCGGTCAAAAATCTCGCTTTCTGCGCAACTTCGATGGTCCTTTCATCGTCACAGGCCATCCGCATGGTGGTCACCAGGATCTTTTAAATTTGCGCCATGCCACCTCAGGACAAGACTGGTCACATCCAGTTAGTGTAGAAAAGATTGTGGTCGTACCTGACACAACACCGTCTGATATTTCTCCTTTAGCTACAGTCGAGCACGTAGACTCGTCACAGGAAAGTGTCACTCCAGTACACCCTGCTTCCCCAAATAAGGACTTAGCCGATGTGGCATTTCGATTAGGAACGTTTTTAGAGTGTAAACCCTCATAGTCCGCTGTAGCATCAGAAGCACGTAAATTTCTTTAAGATTCGTTCCCACCTAGTAGAGAAATCCTAGCTAAACATGGGCGACTCCGTGGTCTTGTGAAGTCATGTCAGTTTCTACATTTAGAAGGGCATCTATATTCTCTCATTGGATGTAGACAAATTTTCTCGTTTACGTCGTTAACATGGATATTGTCGCTTTCAGTATGTTTTTCTTAATTAACGTTAACACACGTGACATCCCCCAGACCGAAACCACCGAAAATTGAAGTTATGTCGGTAGCCTCTTGAAAACGGGTAACCCGTTGTGATGATGTGCGTCAGCTGTTCACATTTCAAAATCTTTTCAGGTGTGGCGCAAAATCTTAAGGGGTAGTCAATTTCTTGAAACGTTACTGCCGTTCTTGAAACTTCCTTGACATTTTATTTATTTGTCGTCTCCAATAATTTCATCACATAGGCATCATACTGTGCTGAGTAACTCAAGGTCACTCTCATTGCTTTCCTTCTCTATGTTTGGCCTGCGTGTAATTAAAAAAATGAGCGAAAACGTTTCTGCGAACGCAAATAAAGAACTAAATTGAAATGTCTTGTACATGGCTGTAACCAAACATTTGACGATGATTATCATAGGCGCCGACTTTTATTTTTTCCAGGGGGGGCTCAAAATTTAAATTTAAAAAAAATTAAAAAAGTTAAAAGGCAGAGAAATTACCTGACGCTTTAATAACGTAATACAACATATGTAGTATGTATAATAACAAAACAAAACATTTTAATAAAGCAGATATAACATCATGGTCTTCAGTATCATCAGTTCAATTCTTTGATTGATTTCAAACGAAATTCCCAGGGGGGCTGAGCCCCCCCCCCCCATAGCAATTCCCAGGGGGGGCTCGAGCCCCCAAGCCCCCACGTAGTCGGCGCCTATGATGATTATCGAACATCTCACAACATAAAGTACCATAAAGACTTGCTAGCAAAAGAGAAAAGCATTCCATATTTTTGTGAGATTCCCCGAAGGCCGCCGTCTTGATTCCTTGGAAGATGGTTTTATTTGTTTTATTGTGTTATTTACGTACTTGCCTCATATCCATGCCTATGTAAATGAGGTAAAGGAAACTGATATCGATGATTAATTAAGTCGGACGAAAAAGTACTTTAAGTATGCAAAAACGTGTTCCGCTTTTCATTGCCAATATTTGTCTCAGTATCTAAATACATAATTGTGCAATATAATGGCATGGCTTAAGAAACAAACAAATGATAATCGAAGGTGTATTTAAAATCTGCGAGGTTAATAAGATTGAAATCATTATGCCGAGAAAATACAAATGTGTTACTGAGTTGATTAAAAAAATTTGAACGTCGAAATACAAGCAAAATGAACTTCAAAATACAATTCCTGTGTAACTTGTTCTATAGCAACTATTTTAAATACGGTCTCATGCACGGTTCTGCGACCCATTGTGCCATATTGACGACATGCTGGATAAGTCCGCATGAAATGCGAAATCCAATGGAAGCACACAAGCTAGCGGATTTAGAAGCAGTCAAGATTTGAATGGATGTAGGAAAGACTTTGGCACGTCAAGATATTGCTTTTCGTGGTGATGGAAAATTGGAACACAATGGATACTTCATTCAAGTGACTCAGTTGGTAGCTCGAAATTGTCCTCTGCTAGATAGCTGGCTGAACAGTCGTTCTTATAGGGCATATAATGTCACATATTTGGCACCAGAGTCTCAGAACGAAATGATAACGCTCTTGGCAGAGCAAGTTAGACAAGAAGTTATTCTAGATGTTAAACAGGGATGTTTAGTGTTTCTGCGGATACTACACGAGACCTGACCTGATCAAAATCTGACCAAATCAAAATCTGACCAAATCAAAATCTGACCAAATCAAAATCTGACCAAATCAAAATCTGACCAAATCAAAATCTGACCAAATCAAGATTTGACCAAATCAAAATCTGACCAAATCAAAATCTGACCAAATCAAAATCTGACCAAATCAAAATCTGACCAAATCAAAATCTGTCCAAATCAAAATCTGTCCAAATCAAAATCTGACCAAATCAAAATCTGACCAAATCAAAATCTGACCAAATCAAAATCTGACCAAATCAAAATCTGACAAAATAACCGCTGTTGCAGATTTATTGGCAAAGGAACGACGTTACACCAAAGGAACGACTGTTAACCATGAAGCACGTGTCTTCGGTGATGACACAACAAAGGACATTATTGATGCATTAAACATTCACTCGTTAAATACGGACGAGCTGTGCTTTTAATCCTACGATTTTGCCGCATCCATGTCTGGTAGATACAACGGTACTTAACAGAAACTGCAAGAAAGGTCGAGCAAGGTTGTCCCGTATATTCCATGTCAAGCATACAGGAGCAACACTGTTCTAGAAAATAGCTGTAACGCCAGTCCCATCATCAGCCATATGTTTAATATGCTAGAAGAACTCTACGTTTTCTTTACAAGCAGTACAAAAAGGTTTGTTTTAAGAGTTTTAAAAGCTCTCGTGTATTCATTTTATGATTTAGATTATGCTACTTTGCTATCATAGACATTCCATTTAAAAACTTAACACTTTTGATCAGGTAGTGAATTTTTTCCCATTAATAAGCATAAAATAGTATCTAATGATATAGATAATATTTACTAAATAATCTAATTTATAAGGTAATTTTAACAAGTAGTGGGTCAATCTGAATGTAGAATTGGCCGTTGCAACAGTTTCGTATTTTGTTCAGAGTAATAAGCAGATCAACAGAGCTTTAATATCTTTTTTTTACTCTCGTTTTTTAAGTGATTTTTGCTTTCATTCTACAAAAGACCTTTCCATGAAAAATTGATCTGTAACGTTCTCTTTAGCATTGATATGATGCCATGAACTATGGCATTGTATGAGCGAAAGAAAATGATTTTCCCAAGACAATGTTCCCAAGTATTATTTTTCTATGCCATTTTCATCCGATTTTTTATATACATTATGTTTACAACTTGCAGGTACGCTGAAATCGAGACAAGCATTGAAGGTGTCGAACATGCTCTAAAGTTGCGAAACCTCCCCAAAACAAATGGACAGCAAGGGAAGAGTCGATTCTCTCGTTATGGATCAGCTACGAAAAGCGAAACAATCGCTTGAAACAATAACTTGAAACAATCGCTTGAAACAATAACTTGAAACAATCGCTTGAAACAATCGCTTGAAATAATCGCTTGAAACAATCGCTTGAAACAATCGCTTGAAACAATCGCTTGAAACAATCGCGTCTTTAAGTTGATGACAAATCAAGACAACAGGCAAACAATCTTAGTTTGAAAATGGAATAGGTCGACTTTGTTGAATCAATCATGTTCATGAATATTATGTACAAAACTAAACAGATAACGGAGGCACTTCAAGCAGAAGAATTGAATGTCATTGATGCAATGATAATCGTTGAATGCAAGGCAAAAAGCGAGATCCGGGCAAGCGCAAATGAAATAGAGCTTCAGATTCAAGCAGGAATCTCCTTCGCTGAAAAACTTGGAGGCCACCCGTTTGCAGAGTTTCGGCGAAAGCATCATGTGCAAAGGCAGCAAAAAAGAATTGACAAAGAAGAATTGACGAGAATCCACAGACGCAAACGGAGCATCGTCCAATTCTTCAAAACAGAATTCTATAAGGTTCTTGATGTGCAGATACAACAATTTGGCTTCAACTTGTCACAATGTCTCCGAGAAGTAAAACCTCTCTCTATCTTGGAACCACCATTGAAAGAACCTTCCATTGAAGAAATAAATGATCTTGCGAGAATGTTTCCCGAACATTATTCAGTTGACCCTCCAAGTTTACATGCAGAGTTTCATCAGCAATGCGAAAATTATGGCGAAGAGCTAGCATCTGTTGCTGATGCAGAAAAATTTCCAGAAGAAAAAAAGAGTACTTCCTACTTTCAAATTGGTGAAAACCCACTTGCGAACGACATGATATTTATTAGTTAAGATTTCACTTTTTAATTTATAACTTCCTTCCTACCTTCTTTGTGTTTTTGCTCCTGAGTTCTAGTCACAAGTAGAGGCAAAATTCAAAATGTTTATGTTTTTCCTGTTTCTGTACTATTTTTATGACATTTGGTGTGCAGTGGAAATTAAGGAACTTTTAAGGAACTTTTGGTATTCAAATCTGATGATTTGGGGTCTACGAATAAGGAACTTTTGGAACTTCAATCCCGGACAAAATTGTTGAGACAAAACGCAATTTCTGCAACTTTCTACCTTATGTCGCCCCTATTACTTCCAATTCACTTAAACGAATTGTTTTAAGGCAGTTTGAATAAATAATTCATTTGTCCTTCAAAATTATGCATTCAACATTGAATTGGGGGAAGGGGGGATTTATTTTTGAAAGAAAAGTGGAACTATAAGCTCTCCTTGAAAAGTCTCAACCATTTTTGTCCGGAATTGTAGGCCTTGAGGTAGGTTCCTTATAAAAAAGCGTGTATGTGTAACATCTCCAGAAATTTATGCAACAAATGTTGCGTGTATTTGTCGTCTATTTTAGCCAACCCTTTGTGTATGCTTATTTTCGCCATTTCTCGCAATCGTAAACAAATGAGCTGTACATAACTAACAATTACAATTAAGCTTTATATCTAAATTTATAAAGATTTGTAGTAGAATTGATAGCCTAGAAGTGATCCATTTCTCAAACACGTGAAATCGAAGATCAGTTACGAAAACTCACACTCGTCAACTGTGCCAACACGGTCGTCGCATTTGAGGTCTAGAACAATCAATTTTCAATTATATTCAGCAATGTAACATCATTTCAAAAAGTCAGAGGGTTTCCAGTGGCAGTAGGATTTCGACAACTCTAGTGTTACCTGTAGCAATGAGCTGCCTGTCTTGGATTGATCACTCTCAATTCTCCCAATTGGCTGATTACTCGGCCGGTACAGCGAGCAGGGTTGAAACACGCCAGAACGTAGCTCGCGTTTCAGCAAAAGCACAGACTAGAAATGGAATTAGTCATTTCTATTCTGTGGCAAAAGTTCAGCATAATCATGTGGCTTTTCATTACAATACGCCTTCTAGCAGGAAGTCGATTCTGATTGGCCGATGCATCATTTCTCAACATTATGGTCTAACCAATTTATTGTTGGAGACACGAACAAGGACAATCTTGGACCGTGTAACCAGGAGCCTACGTCGATTAAAAAGCACTCTTCTGCACAAGCGTATTGGCGTTTGCTTCAATCTTATTCCTCGCACCGATTTGTGTTGATTCGTGACAAGATGTTTACAGACTACGGCATAAAACAACTACGGCCAGTTCCTAATTCAAGCAGTTTTTCCAAAACCACTGTTTGTGAAATTTGATGCAAACCATGCCCTTTAAGGTCACGGTAAACGTTTTCTGGACGAAAACATCCATTTCCGGTACAACCACCTAGGGAACCATTTCCAATATCTTTTCAAAAGAAAATCATGTTACGTTGTATGATTCCACCACACGTTTACGATATATTTCTGAAGAAAAACGAGTAAGCTATGATGTATCTGATTGACGGTTTTGCTTACTATCTGAGTGGCTGCCCGAAAGACAAGCTTTTTATTTGACGTTGCTAAGGTGGACACAGTTAACAAAAGCTCTATGTCCGGTGTGGCAGCTATATTCCATTCCTATTGTTTAAGCAAAGCAATTGATCCTTCTACTGTAACCTTCAATTACAACTCGCTGAAACAGAAGCTACCTCATATTTTAGAAACGCAATCATTTGCTGGCGTAGACTTTCAGCTTTCTCCAGAGACTAGACAGAAAACTCTTTTCGAGTGGGAAGTGCCGCTTTATTGTCATTGTAAGATGCCGTATATATCCGAACCTCTAACTGAATGTGGCGGCTGCAGCAACTGGTTTCATGATCGATGTGAGCGCACAAGCACTAAGAGTAGAACGTGGATGTGTACAACTTGTCGTAACAGATATAGAAAACGTAGCGCTCGTGATAATGAAACGAATAAATGTGTTGAAAAAGATGTAAGTAAAAGAAAGAGGGTAGTTAGACAGTAGCTAAGGAACATATCTTATTGGACTGTGTAAAGTAACGGTATTTAATAAACCAAGATTTCAGTTAAAGTAGTCGGGAAGCGAAGGCATAAAAAGAAACAGATGTCTTGATTAATTATGTATATTTGAGTTGCAGCTAACATTTTTAATATAATATAGCATCTTTTTACGCGTTGCTGGACTCATTAGTGCGTCTATCCTTCTCATATATACAAGATAAGACATTGTTTTTGTTGAAAAACACATTTCAAACACTTACTCAAATGTTTCTTGAAAATTTGAGTGACTTCTAGGGCGTTTACTGGGCGTCGTCACTCACTGCCCTATAATGGGGCGGAGGGAGAATCCGTTCTCCCAAGTCCAAAAACATAGAATTAGACATTATTTTCGTTCAAGAATGCACATCAGACACTTAGTTGAACGTTTCTTGAAAATTTGAGTGAGTTCTAGGGCGTTTACTGGGCGTCGTCACTCACTGCCCTATATGGGGCGGAGGGAGAATTCATTCTCCCAAGTCCAAAAACATAGAAATAGACATTGCTTTCGTTCAAGAATGCACATCAGACACTTAGTTGAACGTTTCTTGAAAATTTGAGTGAGTTCTAGGGCGTTTACTGGGCGTCGTCACTCACTGCCCTATAATGGGGCGGAGGGAGAATCCGTTCTCCCAAGTCCAAAAACATAGAATTAGACATTATTTTCGTTCAAGAATGCACATCAGACACTTAGTTGAACGTTTCTTGAAAATTTGAGTGAGTTCTAGGGCGTTTACTGGGCGTCGTCACTCACTGCCCTATATGGGGCGGAGGGAGAATTCATTCTCCCAAGTCCAAAAACATAGAAATAGACATTGCTTTCGTTCAAGAATGCACATCAGACACTTAGTTGAACGTTTCTTGAAAATTTGAGTGAGTTCTAGGGCGTTTACTGGGCGGCGTCACTCACTGCCCTATAATGGGGCGGAGGGAGAATCCGTTCTCCCAAGTCCAAAAACATAGAATTAGACATTGTTTTCGTTCAAGAATGCACATCAGACACTTAGTTGAACGTTTCTTGAAAATTTGAGTGAGTTCTAGTGCGTTTACTGGGCGTCGTCACTCACTGCCCTATAATGGGGCGGAGGGAGAAACCGCTCTCAGGCCCTGATTGAAATAAAATTCTTTTTAAGACTCGGTATAGTCCTCTTCAATGCTCGCGCGGATGTTTTTGTCGTACGCGCGGAGATTGCCTCGTTTTCACTGCAAAAGTCAACGCGTCCGCGGGCCTAAATAAGCTTTCAAATCGCAAAATTGATTTCGAGTTGTTTTCGGATTATTCGTCGAATAACATCACAATTTTCGCAGACTGACCGTTTTCTTCGCTGTTCTATCTGCTGGTTGTCATAAGAAGGCTGAGTTGTGTTTCAAAAGGCCATTTCCAGGACTGCCCTATATTACGGCTAGAGAGCTGCCCTATATTACGGCTGCCCTATATTACGGCGCTCTTCACCACCCTTCACCACTCTTCATCTCCATTTTTCGATTACTTCACATTCTGAATCGATTACTTCAGCCGATTATAATACGGTACATAATGATACCATGTTTGAAGCTAGGAGAAGTTTTGAAAATGGAGAAAATCCCGTATAAACGAAGGTTACCATAATTTCCTTATCAAAGTTTCTAGCAGCAGTTTTCAAATCCCTCGACCTGTCAAGCCAATTATACTTGTTCTTCTTCCTGTGGTTTGTGTGCGAGTATGGCACATTCAAGGGTTGTTGTGCTTATTAGTCTTAAGCTGAGGTACTTGACCCGGGATACTTTGTTGGTAACATGATCCCGATGTGTATCTTGCAAGTGCGATCAGTAAAATCCCGTTTACTCCGGACTCGAAATTCCTCTACATACAGGTACGAAAAAGCTATTTGTACCCAAGGAACCAATCGAATGGCTCGAGAATTTGCACACGACCAGGGCAGATGTTGGGCAAACAAAGGGTGTCTCAAAATTTTTTATTTGCTCTGGTCCTTCTTTTATACCCAAATACAGCTGCGGGAGGGTAGAAAAATTGTTTGTCAATTTTTGACAGGGTATAGTTTTAAGAAGAGGAGGAATTTGAAAAATCTGAGACATACTTTGGTAGCTTAGGATCTGCACTTTCTGCTGGTATAAGTCAGTTACCTCAAACGTAAGGGTACAAAATAGCTTTTGAAGGTGATACACTTTTTGAGCAATAAATTCGCATGGAATATAACATTTAACATTATTTGCCAATAATTTTAATCTAGCTAGATACGCCATAATATTGTGCATCGAATGATATATAGTTTAGCCAGATTCCTTGAACAGTTTGGCCTTTAGGAAGGAAAACCAATTTTCGTGTTGAAAACGTTTGCCGTAACTTTAATTTGTGAAATATTCATGCCACATCCAGTTATTTTGTTTAATTCAAACAAAATTTTCGTGTTGTGTTTTGATGTAAGCCAAAGGCTGTACTGTCGTGATTTAACATTTTACCCTATAAGAACATGATTGATTTCAACTAGCTTCGAAAATGGTAAAATATAAATGATACGATAATGATAATGAGAAAACAATTATTCGAGCCAGTTGCGATGCCTGTGTATCCTTCTCTATGAAAGTCTATTATTCGATGTGTCAATTGTATCTATTATTCGATGTGTCAATTGTGTCTATTATTCGATGTGTCAATTGTGTCTATTATTCGATGTTTGTGCAGCGTTGCACATCAATTGTCACACATCCGTCATAAGGCGATCAGGCGATTACATTTACAAATTTACAAGATCTCGTTTAAAACTTTACATTGCTTTTAATTTTTTCGGTTTGATTGAGCTTTTGTTGTTCTTTAAAGATGGAAGCTTCTTCACAAACGCCCAAAAACCATTCTTGTTGTCGTGCCTTTTCTGGCAACCTTTCCCTTCTAGTTTTTGTTCTGAGCCAATCAAGGGCTGCTTGTGATGGGTCAAAGGCTTCATGTTTTGCGAGACATGCAAATAGTTCTTGATTGTGCTAAAGGTGATAAACACCTCAGGGAGGGATAATAAAAAGTGATAAACATCTCAACCTAAAAGAACTCTTGCGACCAAGAAACCGTTTCTCCCCACTAATATTTTTTCCATGACCACTAATTGAATTTCCAAGACCACTATTAGTGGCCAGGACCACTCCATATCGAGGCTGCACGAACGAGTAAAGACCACTGTGGTTGATAACAACGAAGTGCAAATAGTACAATATCATTCTACTTTAATTTTATGGAATGGACAGAACTGGCAAAACCAACAGAACTATTATAATATGTAATGAACAGGGCTGGATCCAGCATTATTAGAAAGGGGGGGGGGGCGTAGGGATGACTTCTTTGTAAAATTGCGTAAAGCGTACATTGCGTGCCGAATACCCTAAAACAACTGGGGCTCTGGGATATGCAACACCCCCAGCAAGTGTAGGGCAGGGGCCTGGTAGGGCACGGGGGTTCAGGGAGCGAAGCTCCAAAGAAGCTCCTGAGATTTTGCCATTCATGAGGCCTTGAAATGGCTTAGAATCCTTAAATTTGTCCCAAAGATAATTTTTCAGCATAAGAAAAACACATGGAATCCTAGTGTCTCAGTGTCCAAGGCATTAGCAGACAATGAGAGTCAACCAAGTTGTCTCATAAGCCACGCCATTTTTAGGTTTATAACAAGAATTAGCAAGCTAGGCCACAGCCCCAGCGCTTCTGCTAGCGACAGGCTGTATACAATCGGGTAACGTAAAGCCGAAGGAAATTTATATCATCTACTGTTTATCTTAACATTTTTCAATAAAACAAAAATATAAACATGAGCATGCACTTAACAAGCAAGCCACGAGTATAACAATGAAAGTCTCAGTACAATATTTATTTAATCGCCTCCAAGGGGGTTGGTGAAGAGCATTCTCCTGGGTGTATAAATATCGGTTATCTTCTCAAAATCTAACTTTATGTCTCTATGAACATACATTAAAACTGAGGCATTTAAACGAGGCTCGCTCATAGAGCTACGGTAGAGATTCTTTTGTTTGCACAGAATTTGCTCTTTCCAAAGTTACGCTTTTTGCATGAAAGATGAGGAGGATACGCAGGCTCACAAATACGTTTGTAAAGAGCAAGTGCAGTTTTTCAAGTTCAAAAGGTTTTATCCTATTGAAGTCAGGGAAGATTATGCAATATAGAAAAAACTGAGTTATGCTTGTGCTCCATTGCGTTAGCAGGGGAGGGCCTGGCCTATCACCAACACCCTCAATCCATATCCTCAATAGAAAATAACTACGGCTCTGCAAAAATAGGGGGCGAAAATATGCCCCTTACTTAACCACAATTTGTAAAGCCACATTATCTGCCAGATTGAGTGCTGACAAAAAAAAAATTGAATCTACAATCAGCAGAGTGTTCGGAGTTTAGATGGCATTCCTTGGTCTATTCTTTAAGACCTTTCACAACAAAATTGCATAAATTACAATGATAGTGGCTTTCATTTTTGCAATTAATAGAGAGTTTGCGATCTTTATGTCTACCAGAATACTGACTTGTTTTTGTTTTCGGAAAAAGGTAAAAAAATCACTAACCTAGCCAGACCCAACATTATAAGCTGACATATATTTCTTTCAATCTAAAAATCTTGCCATCATTACGATTCTCTTTCATTGTTAACCAACTTATTAAAGCACATTTCAAATCAAGTATGTTGAATTTAGAACAAGTTATAAAAGAATCCAAGGCCTACTAAGAAAATCAACCCCAATTAATCAAGAACCTAAGATAATTTTTACACTAACGAAGATTGGAAATGTAATTAAGGCCAATCAATATTGCCGACAAACATGAAGAAACTTCATAACCCTATATCAGATATCATAGATATCATAGAACTTTTAAATGAAAAAGACGTGAGAGACAGTTACGGCCCAGACTGTAAGTTTGAATTCGGAAGTACTTTACAGCGGAACTATGTGCTGTAACCTCACAGCCTAATTGCAACAGTCCTCGCACTTCGACAATTTCCCTCCACTGCAAACCCTCCGTTCGTTTCCCGGCAAAATATCTAGCGCTTAAAAACCGCTGTACACTGTGCTTTGTGCCTGGTTGTTCATTGGTCAATTTCAACATTCAATTCAATTTCATCCGACCTAAGAGCGCTTGTGCAAAAATAGGGCGATTGGGATTGGCCAAATCAGCAGTCCTATAACAATGGATGTAGACAAAAGAGGCTACTCTCCACCTCCCCAACAATTTAGTCACATTTTTTCAAGCACCATGTGAGTCTGGTACACAGGTTAGCATCATTGGATTCTCGAAGCATTATCAATCTCTCATCATTTTTGCGGAAAAGTCATGAAAATATCGCGTGTCTCTTCTCTTACTCTTCAACGTCAAACAATCCAAATTTGCCGTTTTTCCAGTGTCATGTAATAGAATTTCTTGGAAGCATGGAAGATAGTGGGGATCAGAGAAGGCAAAAAGGCCCTGTAGAGCTAGACTTGCTATTTTGTCGGAAAAACGAGCAAGGTATAAAACTGGTAAATTGGCTTACTGGTTTCGATATTCCTCGATTCTGCGATTCCCCGGTTCCCCCATTTCCCGATTCCCTATTCCCTGTTTTGGTAATAGCCTGCAAATAGCGAGATTATACCTAAAACAAAAGGATTTCTGGGGATTGTCAGATAAAACAATAAGATTTTCACAAACAATAAGATGTAAGAGGATTTCTTGGAGTGATTTGCCCCTCGCCCCAGACAGTAGTTTGAACTGTCTCGTTAAAAAGTGATTTGTCCGGCATATTTGATGGAAATGAAAGCTCGGTCTTCGTCATTTTCATTACCTACGTCATACAGGCAAAGTTAACAAAAACATATTTATCGCCCTTCTTACCACTGCCAAATCTACTCCATTTAGATTGTGAAAGTCTTTTATATTTTCGCAATTAAGTTGATCACACTATGAAATTATAAGCTTTTTAATAATTTCGATGTGATGACAGAATGCCACCATTGTCTAGCTGGAGAAATGCTATGCGGACACTAGTATATATATACAAGAAGTGCAATTAAAAAAACAAGAAACAAAATAAGTGTAACGAAACTGATTCTGCGTTCAGGGTTCGGCAGGGAGACATGTGAGAGAAAAGTGTAAAACCTCTTAAAAGGTGGGTTTCACAAACGTGAGTTCTTTGTTGGCAGAAATCCTCAAAAATACGGCAACGGCGGATAAGATCAAAATTCTCCTTTTTATGGCAATGATACGACTAACGGCTAACAGCAAGTTCGACAATAACGACACGGCTTCAACAGGCACGACAAATAGCGACAGAGCTCCTAGCAGTACAGCAAAACTTTCGACAAGACTACCCCTAACTTATGAAACAACCCTTTTTATAACCTGAGCGAACCTTAAAATAATAATTACGTAATACAAAAAACATCTTTACAGACGCTGATGCAATCACAGCGCAATGGTGCAAATGTCACGTGATACTGTCCGTAAGGGAACCCTGTGTCGTTACATAGCTCCCCCCTTTGAAATCAAGCCTCCTGGCTTGAACCAAACCTTGCGTCTTGTCTTTTCTATCAAACGACAACTTCCATGGCTTGGCATCACACTGGCCTGGTTTTGTGAGAAATTCATGTGCCACTGACGTCAGATGTTTGAAAACAGCTGAGAGCGGGGTTTGGAATATTTCCGCTTCGTCAATTTGTATTGTCTGACCCAACTGACCTTTGACCGATATTGCAAGCTCCTTTGTTAGGTCTTCTAACTGGCGAAACAACTTGCACAGAGCAACGAAGGGATCAGTGGTGGTTTGGGTTGTCGTTCTCGTCTGCATTTCGGCTTCAAAAACTGGGTTCATTTTTGTATCCACATGAACAGGAGCTTTTTCTTGCAATGGTTGCTTCAACGGGCGTCTTCTGCAATATTTGACCACGTGTCCCACTCTTTTGCAGTAATTGCAAATCGGCTGGTCGTCTGTGGTTCGCAGGTATCGATAAGTGCTCATCTTCTTTTCCTTCGGCTCGGCTATCCTCACACGGGGCACCAATGTAAAACCTCTTAAAAGGTGGGTTTCACAAACGTGAGTTCTTTGTTGGCAGAAATCCTCAAAAATACGGCAACGGCGGATAAGATCAAAATTCTCCTTTTTATGGCAATGATACGACTAACGGCTAACAGCAAGTTCGACAATAACGACACGGCTTCAACAGGCACGACAAATAGCGACAGAGCTCCTAGCAGTACAGCAAAACTTTCGACAAGACTACCCCTAACTTATGAAACAACCCTTTTTATAACCTGAGCGAACCTTAAAATAATAATTACGTAATACAAAAAACATCTTTACAGACGCTGATGCAATCACAGCGCAATGGTGCAAATGTCACGTGATACTGTCCGTAAGGGAACCCTGTGTCGTTACAAAAGGCAACGTGTTTCCTCGAGTGCTTCTTCCAAATCAACTGACTATTATTAAAACATTACAAATTTAAAGGAAAACAAACACAATAGGTACAGTTTAACACAAAGCACGATAACTGTACTCAAACAAACATCACGTTATTCAGATTGGCAAACATATAACTCACGACAAATATGTAACTCACGACAAACGTATAACTCACGACAAACGTATAACTTAGACAAATAAAATCACGTATAACAAACGTATAACTCATATACTTTGTCTAAGCCGAGCTGGGCGAGGGTACTGCTGTTGACCCGGACCACCCTCCCTTTGGGCAGGAAGCCTTTCCCCAAAAGTGATGTCCATGGATTCAGGAACAGGGTGGTAGAGGACCCCTTGTCGGCAGGTACAACACATTTATTTAAGTTGTTATGGTGAACTACCATAATTTTTCCTTCCTTGGATATGACCTGATAATTAATACCATTCCTAGAGAATACTTTATACGGACCAATCCACCTTCTTCCAAACTTCCATGTTTTTGGGCGGTGCAGCCAGACAAAGGTACCAGGCACGAACGGAGACCACTGTCTATTGTGCGACGAATCATAATTAGCTGCTTGCTTTGCTCTACTAACTCTGAGATTTTTCTGAGCACTAGACTTAATGTTCCGAAGGGTCTTTCTAATTGACTGAGTGTACTCTGACTGACTACATGGGTTTAACAGGGGTATGTCTAAATCTAACTCAAGTGGAGTACGAGCCATGCGACCAAAAATCATTTCGTAGGGACTGAAACCTGTGGACTCATGGCAGGCTGTATTGTACGCAAAGAAAGCAAGACTTACCCAATTTTCCCAGTCATGGGGGTGATCCGACATAAAATAAGCAAGAATCCCCTGTATCGTCCTGTTTTGGCGTTCAACGAGGCCATCGCACTGGGGATGATAGGCTGTTGTGCGAGACTTATGTATGCCCATTAACCTACATACTTCCTGCATTATAAGGCTCTCAAAATTCCGACCCTGGTCTGAGTGGATGATCGTTGGAGGCCCAAAACCGACTGAAAACTTGATTAACCAAAACCTCGGCAACAGTTTTGGCTTTTTGGTCCTTAGTAGGGAACACCTCACACCATCTAGTAAAATGGTCCATGACGACCAAAAGGTGCTTATTCCCTCTTGCAGTCTCTGGCAAAGGCCTCATATAATCCATTGCCCAGAAAACGAAGGGCTCATTTACTTCAATATTTTTCATTGGTGCCTTGTTGCAGTGAGAACGTTATTTAACTTGGGCACATGTTTCACATTTATTGACAAAGTCCCTAATATCAACTGTCATTTTAGGCCAGTAAAACCGATTACGAGCACGCATTAGTGATTTATTGACCCCTAGGTGACCAGAAAATGGTGAGGAATGAATTCCCTGCAACACAGATGGAATCAAGGCTTTGGGGATCACAAAAGCATATTGTGGGAATGGCAAATGGATATCTGGCTATAACCCGTCCTGAAGGTACAATTGATCCCAGCAATTCCACAAGGTACTCAAGGTTGTATTGTGTGCCCACACAAATGCAGGTGGTTTTGGAAACCCTTCTGATTTTAATTCCATCACCTTCCCTAAGTCAGGATCAGCTAACTGGGCATCAAGAAGATTGTTAGCTGGAGCGAGAGTTGTAGCACAGGCTGTAAAGGACCTAGTTTTACAATCTGAATCTGGTTTACTCTCAGGCACAGAGGGAGATAAACGGAAGAGGGAATCAGCATTAGTGTGACTCGTACCTGGCCTATGCTTTATGCTAAAAGAAAACTCTTGCAAATCCATAACCCAGCGGCCTAAACGTCCTTTTGGTTCCAAAGAATGAAGCCATCGAAGTGCACTATGATCAGTGACTAACAAGAAAGTGGACCCAAGCAAGTAAACACGAAATTGATTGACAGCAAAAACAACTACTAAAGCCTCCTTTTCTGTGAAGGAATAATTCTTTTCCCTGTCAGTAAGGGATCTGCTAGCATAAGCGATAACATGCTCTTTGCCGAACTGGTCCTTCTGAGTGAGAACAGCTCCCAATCCGAAATCAGAAGCGTCAGTTTGTAAAATAAACTGCTTATTTAATTGTGGATATGCTAACACAGGGGCTTTACATAACAAGGTCTTAAGAGTGTGAAAAGCATGTTGATGCCGTGGTTCCCAGACAAATTTAGTCATCTTCTTGGTGAGGTCAACCAAAGGTGATGCAATAGTGGCAAATCCTGGGATAAACCGACGGTAATAGCCTCCCAAGCCCAAAAATGTCCTAACTTGTTCTACATTTTTGGATTCTTGTAATAAAGAAACTGCTTCAATTTTAGCAGGATCCGTGTGGACACCTTTCGAAGAAACAATATGGCCCAGAAAAAGGACTTGATCAGCTGCAAAAGTACATTTAGATGCCTTAACCCGTAAATTATGTGTTCCAAACCTAGATAACACAGTAGACAGTCGCTCACATTGCTGTTGTATGCTATTTGAGGGTATGATAATATCATCAAAATAGCATAAATAGGTATCATATGTCAGGCCAGATAATACGATTTCAATGGCTCGTTGGAAGGTTGCTGGCCCCCCTGTGACTCCAAAGGGAAGTCGTACAAACTCCCACAATCCGGCAGGGGTTACGAAGGCTGTCTTTTCTTGGTCCTTGGGGTCGACTGAAATTTGCCAATACCCAGACCGTAAATCTAGGGTGCTGAAATAGTGCGAGCCCTGTAATGCATCTAGAAAATCGTCTATTCTGGGAAGAGGGTCAGCATCTTTCTTAGTGACCAGGTTTAATTTGCGTTAGTCCACGTAGAAGCGATATTTGCCATCCTTCTTCTTAACGAGGACTATGAGAGAAGCCCAAGGGCTAGAACTTGGTCTAATAACCCCTTGCTCGAGCATATCGTTAACCTGGGACCGAGGAAGCTATTTCGACAAGGGGACAAAATTCGCTGACTTTTTGTCCAGCCTGCAATTCAATGTCAACATTAGATGTATTCGTCAAACGTACAAAAACAGTTCTGCCATCAGCTTGACAGACCGAATATGCTGCAAAAATACTGGCTGACAAGTTAACAGCGTCTGATATGGGCGATATCATTCCTAACTGCTCCTTACTACTCTTAGGAACATGGCAATTAACTAGTACTTCACTGCGACCTAGCACGCAAATTGAGGATATTATAGATACTGGAACTGAACTACGGTATCACAGACTGAACAAGAGCACAAGGCAAATTCATGACAGAACTGGTTGCTTTGGAAGTGGAAGGCTGGTTGGCAAACTGAGAGTCGTGCGGAGTTAAGGAAAGGGATCCATGAGGACCTAGTAACGAACAACTCCCATCAGAACAGACAGACCTACTAAGGCCATGTGAGGTTATAAAATCCCAACCTAAAACACATTCAAGAGAATGAAAGAGATTGGAAGAGACAAGAAAATTACAATTATAAGTGACAGCATGGCTACTAGGAAATGACAATTCAAGTTATGTTGTACCCGCAACAGGCAAAGATTGGCCAGTAATGCTTATACATAAGGGACTGTTTTGGACAAGCACTGGCCTAGGCCGAAGTTTTTCGACCACAGCTGAGCTAATAAACGACTTCATGGACCCAGTATCAATCAAAGCATGGACATCTACTCCACCTACAGCACATCTTACAACGGGTTGCTCGGAGGATGAGACGAAAAGGGATAAGGGGGAAACAAGCGAGAATTTTTGGAGGTGACCTTCAACCCAGCCCTTCATTGAGGCACCCCGTTGAAGTTTAAAGAATTGTGACTTACGATACCACGATTAGTTGGCTGTGGGAATGGTGTATTCTGTGCAGAAGTGTATCTTGATGGTGGTACCGGCGTTTGGGTACGTCCAGTGGGTCGACCTGGAAACGGCTGCATGCGGGGGTAATCCTGAGCTGTGTGGCCCATACCACAACAAATACGGCATTGAGGGTGTAGCCAAGGACAGGACGCACGGAAATGACCAGGCTGCTGGCAATGAAAATAGCATCGCTGGTTCTGTTTTCGGGTTCCAAATCCTTCCACCGCTGGACATTTGACGGACGGTCGGAGCGGTTCACGAAGAATGGTGGTTGCTGTTCTTGCTTGATGTCCTCCACGGCGGTCTGCAACTAGGATTGCTGCGTGGTCAACGCAGTAACAGCGGCGGTCAATTGAACGATCGCTGATTGGTAGGGGCCCTGGGTGGAATCGGCAGGAGTGGTCGCAAAAGCAAGTGACAGTGTGGAGCGGGGACGTGTGGGGTAGAAACGGTGCATCTCCTCCAAAGTCGGGGTGGGGTTGTTTTCCAATAATTTCATTCGACCATCAGGAGGTAAACCCTTCATGAATTGGCGAGCCAACAACGCCTGCTTTGCATCATCGCCAAAGTCAGGATCTGCTTTGTAGAGCAACTCTTGTCAACTCATGCAGGAACAACGAAGGGTCCTCTTCAGGGTGCAGATGTCGAGCGTCAAACTGCGAAAAATACTGCTCACGTGCAACCAACGGACATAAATGACGGCGTAAACTAGATGTCAAATGAGCATAAGTATCGATGTCTTCGGCAGCCAAAGTGTGAAAGAAACTGGATGCTTGGCCACGAAGAAAAGCTGGAAGTTTGCGAAGTCGCTCGGCATCATTCCACCCGTTGGCAGTCGCACAAACGTCGAAATCACGTACCCAAGAATTGAAATCACCAGCATCAAACTTATCGGGAAACACAGAAACTGAAGCAGCCATCGCCTCACTCAAGTAACCCTGTTCCTCTGTCACCAAAATGTAATGAAACTGACTCTGCGTTCAGAGTTCGGCAGGGAGACGAGTGAGAAAAAAGGCAACGTGTTTCCTCGAGTGCTTCTTCCAAATCAACTGACTATTATTAAAACATTACAAATTTAAAGGAAAACAACCACAATATGAAGCCGGTACAGTTTAACACAAAGCACGATAACTGTACTCAAACAAACATCACGTTATTCAGATATATGTTGTGTTGTTTATTGTTTTATGTATTGTTTTAGTTTTGTTGTTGTTGTTGTTTTCGCGCCTTTATGTAGATTAGTTAGGCGTGGGTTTAGGAGCTTGGAGGAAGTGAGAAGAGATCGAATTTTGGTAGTTGCTAGTTCGATTTTAGCTGAAGCTGAGTTGTCGTGGATTTAGAATTTCCAATATTGTAGAACTCGATGGATTTTGTCATGACCGCTATTTCACTTACTCGCTGATTTGTAAATATGGTAAATATCGCTGTTACCTCGCCGTTTTATTTCTTGTCGCCTGTTTCGTGTTCGCCATTTCATTTCAAGGACAAGGATCGATTACCATTACACTAGAGGACTGGATTAATATAACATATAACTCACGACAAACGTATAACTCACGACATGCAAATCCATATCACTACATAAGAAACACGTGGAACTGAAATTATTCGAAAAAATAAGAAAACGCCAGTCTGAAATTGGGGTTAAGTGTTTTTATAAAAAAAATGTGTATTTTAAATTGTGAATACACAACTTTCCGTTTCTTCGAATGCTAAACTAATGCCTGTTTATATACCTTCCCTACAGAAAGTTCTAGCTAAGAATTGCTGATTAATAATGACTTATTTTACGTAATATTACGAAATGACTAAATATACCCCTTAGAGGATGTTCTCGATAACCCCCCAAGGTTCTAGAAAGTTGTAAACGAAAACGAGCATTTATTCATTTTCAGTTTTTTGTAAATAAAAACTTCTGTTGTTAGGAAACTATTTTTTGGCCTTTTGATAGCATGTAGGGCTGCAATCAATTCCTTTATGATCGTTGTTTGCAATGATGCTATCTTTGGGACCCTTTTCAGGCGAAACCGCCAGCAGTGAAATGAATATTGCTAATTATAAATCTTTGGACTGCATCGGTCAACCGATGCACAACGCTGATTTATCTTCACTCAGAGGTCTGGGGACCAATGCACTTTGCATATCCTTTGTTAAGAACAATTGAGCTGTCAAAGCCTTGATGGTTGACACCGATGCACTAATCAAAATGGTTGCGCAAGATTTGTTGGCTTCGGTTGTTAATTACATACATATGACGATGGCTAAAAGGTTGGAAAGGCATGGTGGAAAATGAAATGGGGCTGAAACTGCGCGAGTATGGCAAGAAATGGCTCAGGAAAATGGGGGTATGACAGGGTGTGGTGAAAAATTAATTTTATTGCACGAGGAGCTGCATCAGTCGGAAAAGCGATTTGTCGTAGCTGTGCGGCCGTACAACGTGTAGAAATAAAATAATTTGAATCTGTTGGAAATTTAAATTTAATAAGCTTATCTGGTATCCATGATTTATTATCACATGGGCCAACGCAACAAATTTGATTTGGCATGATCGACTCTTTGCATACGAGATACGAAATTATTACACAAATTTATAAACTAAATTGTCGAAGCACAGTGGTAAGACGGTATGTACTCGGAATAACTTCGTAAACTTCGTAAACTGTCTATCTAAGGAAAACTGAAGTTTTTAAAAATACACTGCTTGTGAGTCAGCTAAAGCATGGCGTTTGCAAGGAGAGGGGTATGTGAATAGCCAATCAGGAAGGGTTCAATAAGGATATCATCGATTTATACCTTGCAGATATTGTCCCTCATGCCATACAGGGGAATCCTCCGTTAATAACAACATGCATGCAGGAACTTCCCCAAATAGCATTTGACTCAAAACATGCGTCATGATCATAAAAGTGGTCACGATGTTTTGATGTCTCGTACAGGTTTTATTGACGTCAAATGGATTTCTGAAAAGGGTCCAACTAAGATGGTTGTAAACAGGCTAGAAATAACGAGTTTTACGAAGGTTTGAATCGAAAAGCGGAAGATTTTGTACGAGAGGTGAAAGGGGACTGATTTCAGCCTGGTCAAAATCAGCAGTGAAATCACAAGGAAAAAAGCAAGAAACGCTGTTTGTGAGTTGCTAATTGTAAAAAAGAAACATTTAAATTATAATTTAGCTGATTACTTCCTAATTTTATCAGCAATTCTAGCTACAAAATTGACTGGAAATTCTGTGGTAATTTGCTCGCGTGCTGCGTGTCTGCCATTTTTGCCAATTCATAATGGCGGCAAAAACTGTGAAATCGCTTATTGTGATACTGTCCGTAAGGGAACCCTGTCTCGTTACAATACCTCGTCAGCCATATCTTCCAAGCTAAAACGTTCATAATGAAAATATGGAAGCTCTAAATGAGGAGTCGTGTTGTTTGCGTTACCATGATGTAATAAAAGGTAATCCTCTTGATCTTCCATATTTTCCTTGAGCATGACGAGCGAATTGTTCGCCATTTTGGCAGCTCTGGGTGAACTGAAGTTGGCGCCAAGCTATAATGCGTTGTCACCGTCACGTTGTGAATCACTGCGGTAGAAATTCATTTTTGAAATACTCTCTTAATTAGAAAAAGAAGATTTTGGTAAGAAAAACTTTTCAAGAACAGCGAGGGTCGATTGGTGTAAAATGTATCAATGTAACAAAATGCAGAGTCCCAGAATTAAACGGTAGACAAATTATTTTAAAAACACGCCCTCTCGTGTGAACAAAATAGATTATATTCCCCCAGCTGACCAACCGTTGCACTAAAATAGGTCTTCCGAAAAGAAGGGGGCAGGGTGATTTGTTATTAAGGAAGGGACAGTGTGATAAAAATCCGGAAAAAACGCGAGCATTACCGAAGAGTCCTCACAAACAAACAAATAAACAATCGCAAATAAACAATCACAAACAAACAATCACAACCAAAACTAGCCACGTAAGTGCAAATCTCATAAGGCTAGATAGGCAACCTCAAGGAAATGTGAAGAAAAACATGTTTGTGGCTGCACGTGCTTTGATTGAAGAAAAATAAGTCGCAACTTTAAGAGAATAAAGGTTTGGCACCGATTTGTTTGTGCTACTTAGTTCAGATTTGTGATTGTTTGCGCCGTATTGTCATCGGTATGGCTGCGGGTCTGTTAACCGAAACGAGAAGAATTTGCGGTGACATGTGAAGTTGATTTCCCAAACAGACCAATTCAAGATCACAACACGGCGAGCTCGAGTTCTATAGAGCTATTTATGGTTTCGTGGTTGTCCAATTGAACCGAGAGTAATGCATCCTGAATTGCCCTAATCGTTAGGAAATGGCTGCATCAATTATTTAGTGGTTTTTGCATGGGAAGAAACCAATTCAAGCGGTGGCTCAAAAATTCACGAAATTCGTGCAAAAGTTTCACACAAAGAGTTTTCCAAACAAAGATTATTCAGTGTAACCTCTGTTTCAAATTTGACTGAGATTGACAACCTTGTCTCTCTATTCACATTCGACTGTTGTGATGTTTGGCACGCGCTTGCTCCTATAAAGATTAACAAATATTTGAGTGAAAAGCTCTAATGATTTTCTTGAGAAAGCTTCCATTTGTAATCGCAAAAATATCAATTTGCAAAGATTTGGAGCATTATTTACAAAAAAATTTTAATTCATGTCAGATCAAAGTTCTTCTGATATAAATTTGAGCAATACTGATACAATTTTTTGCAGTCTGCCCAACTCTGTAGAAAGCTGTTCTCCTCCTCCTCTATAGTTGGTTAGTTTCGTCACCTTTTAAAATGGCGCTACGTTGGTGTTATTCTTGTCCCTTGCTCTAGTTCCCTTCTGTATCTTCCATTCCTTGCACTTCATGTGTGATAGGAATAGCTTAAATAGAAGGTAGACAATACTATCTTCCTTCTGGCTAATTGAAGGAACACTCAAACCATTGGAGATACGGGTGTTTGTTTATATCTTCCAATGTATAAAATCACTACAGGAAAAGCAACACGTTTTTCTATTCAGGAGCTCGCCTACTTGGTTGACGAGTAAAACTGTACCAGCTCTTGCGGCTGCCTCAGTGCTGCTTTTCAACTCTGCATTGTTATTTCCTAAACAATGCCTCTTGAATATTGTGCAGACAAAGGGATCCAACAGGCTAGACACCTTTGGTGCCATCTTCATTTGTCTGTCTCACCTCTTCTTTCGCCCAGGGTGCGTTATGCAAGTTCGTTCCAGGTGTTCAAACAGAGCTCTTCAGAAATAAACACGCAGTCTGATTCGTTGAAGACTGATTTTCAGCGACTATTGCTTGAAATTGCTAATTAACAAATTTTTATCATAGGAGCAGCAGCGAAAAATCTTTGTAAAATCGTCACTTGTCTTATTCACAACATCTCTAACTAACTATATACACAGCATTTTGTAAATTTGGATTTTGCAACCTACAATCTACCATTAGCACGACAATGATATCGCCAGCATTAGCAATATTCTAATCAGCTGGTATTGATTTTTTCGTGTAGGAGATAGAGCGGCTGTTTTATACAGGAAAAGGGATCATCAATCTGCACTCCATACTGCTAGCATTGAAGGCCAATTTAAAGTAAATCATTTCTAATGAGCTGAGTGCTTTGATTTTGTTGTTAGTAAACTGAATATTAATAGGAGCAGGTTGCAAGTGCGAAGGAGCACTACCAGGTGATGTTTGACTTGCCTAGGATTAGTAAGGCTTACCAACAACAGAAACGGGCTCTAGGCAAGAGCGCTTGTAGCTGGAAGACAATATGTCAGTTCACCTCGCTGTAAAGGCATCCGGCTTCAGGCTGTAACCGCAAATCATTAGTTATAAAAAGTACATATATGAATGACAAGTAAAGCGAAACAGACTCCGAAATATCCCTTTAAATGAAATAAATGCATTTGCCATTGTTGACACTGTCTTTGCTGTAATGATCTTACACAGTTCACTCATCAAAAAATTAGAATGGTTGAGGTATTTGCAAAATTTATGGCTAATGTTATTGATGTACTTGAAGATTTGGTCGATCCTTCTTGTCTGCCTCTAGCTGAACTTGCTCTTCATGAAAAAGTCTAACTTTCTTGCTTCTGCATTGTTCCGATTCGGAAGATCAAAGCGGCCATTTTGGCCAACGTTCTTGACAATGTTGGGCAAAAATGTCAATTTCTTTTTGGCATTGAATCTTCTTTCGCCAATGTTGTCAGAATCAGTCTGCTGAGCAATGCCTGGAAGCTGCAATCTTTCCGTAGCACTCCGGCTGCCTTGCGGGACCTTTTTCAGCTCGTAGTTGTCGAAGCTCTCTGGCAAAGACATTGACCGCTTAATTGCAGGTAGACTGCAGTTGTTTCTAAATGCAGCGTTGAGACTGTCCCTCTCACTACTTGAAAATATTTCAATGCAACTCGTCTTTCTACGGCGGTTAGACTGCCTTGCTTTGCTTTTGTAAGCAAATTGGCTTAAAGAAGCCGAGGTTCTTCTGCATGCTGGCCTGCTGCCGTTGACATCGGCCTCGGAATCAAAGTCGCTACTGTCCGACTCATCGTCTGCGTCCAAGTTCTCTGAAATCGGCAGGAGGATCCCCTTTCCGTTCACTCCATTCTCCTTCATATCAGAACTGCTGTGGTCATCAATGTTGGCAGCCGCAAAGGAATCTTTTGACATCCTCAGCCCAGCTCGAGCTTCAATCCATTTAGAAAACGGCTTCCTTCCTGACTTTATTCGAATGAACGCCAAAGAAGGAGGCTTTTGTGAAACAGGCCTGAAGTGCGAGAATACCACACTTTGTGAAATTTTTTCTTTGCTTTCTTTCGGCTAAGTGTCAAAGGCTTTTTGCTCCACAACGGGCATTTCCTTTCAGCGAGGCAATTGGCAACAAATATTTGCAGGAATTCCTTTCAATAATTTTTGTAAATATGATAATATTATAGATTTGTTACAATAGTAGAAGCCGGTTCTTTTCTGAATGACAATCCAAGAAAGAGAATATGCGATTTGAAATGGTGCTCTGATCTTGCCTGTGACTACTGTTTCATCTTTAGCGCTGCGTGTGTTTACAAAACATCGGCTTTGCAGGCTGCAATCGAGCTTCGTGGTAAAGAGCATACGACCGCCGCACAAAAACACCACTGCGAACTACGTTTTCAATCCGCCGACTCGTCCACCGTGATTCATACAGCACGGCATCCACTAGATTGAAGATATGATATTGTGGTTGCTCTCAGCAATTATTAATGATTTTTACAAATTGAAGAATTGAAGGCCCTTACGTTCATCTGTAAGGAATAGTACATGAATTTGTATAGGGTCGACAGGTGTTTTCGAAGGGGTTTCTACAGGTGATGCTGCCCTGTTTTCGAGAATGCAGCGTTAAAACAGATCGCGGCTTCCTATAATTGAGATTAATTTGCCCGTATTCACGTGGCTTTTATGAATGCGAAAACAATTCTCGTCCTTCTGCTGGAGACAGCCCTCTTGTCTTCTTAGCCAATATCAGACAACCAGTATATGCGGAACGCAAGCGTTTAAGTCAATTTAACTGCTTTATTTCACCTAATCCACTCCAAAAGGTTAATCGTAAAAATCAATTTCTCTTGAAGTGCACTGCCATTTGAAAAGGCTGCGATGCTCTTACATGAAGCAATTGTTTGTTCTTTTAGGTGGATCATAGCTCAATTCAATTAGAAGAGGCTAATTTGTTAACTTTTAAGCCAATGAACTTTTCTGCGCGCTTTCATTGCTTCTGAATGTTAGTGAAAACATTCTTAAGACAAACAAGTTGAATGTTGCTGTTCACAAAAACTTTGATCAAGCATTATTGTTTAAGAAGCTACTGGACAACTAGCTACTGGATATCTGCTTCCGGACGCCAAATCTTTCGAGACAATATTCGATACGGAGCATTAAAGTCATTTTCAGTCTTCATAAATGACCTTATTTGCATTATAAAAACTCAGTGTCCGTGTATGCTGATGACACAAGTTTTTTGAAAGACATTCCTCAGTTAAACGAGGTTATCAATGAAGATCTAGGAAACTTGATAGGTGGCTAATGGTGAACAAATTATCCCCTAACGTAACCAAAAACCACTCGATGCTGATCACCACTAAACATAAGAAAAACCATGGCGGCATTTTTGGTCAAACTTTCCAACCTTCCATTCACCAGACGAATGTCAAAGTTGCAAGTAACACTAAATAGTTAGGTGTCTAAATAGACAAACATCTCTCATGGAAGGAACACATAAAAGCGTTCACTGAGAAAGCTTCGCGAGAAATACGCCAAACGAGGGACAGTTCACTCTTGCAAATAGCGTAGGAGATTTCCACGAAAACAATAAGAATTCCAGGGACTTTGTGGCAAAGCAATAGGATTTCACAAAAGGTGTACGAGATTTTTTTGGAGTGATTTTTTGGAGTGATACCCTGGAAGCCAAAGTACCTTCCTATTGCAGCCATGAAAACTCACTATAGTAGCGTCGTTGAGCCTCACTTCCAACACCGCTGCACTATTTGGGGTTTCTGCAACTCCACTGGCATCTTACAACTGCACAGACTTCAAAACAGAGCAGCTAGTGTCCTGACTAATAGTTAGCTCGACGCCCCTAGTCAGGCATTAATTAAAATAATTTTCACAGCTGCACAAAACAGCATAAATTGCAGGTTCTAGGGGCCAAATCAGGTGTCGCTAAGTTTTGACTTGACCTTTCTTGGACGGACAAAAACACTGAACATTACTTTCAAGGACACTTTCAATGCAACCTAGCTTAATTACAGCTAGCACTGATTATGTTTATATTTTACCAGAACATATCCAGCATCACAGAGTAGCAATTCTGATAACAGGCAAGATTTTATTCATTTCCTCCCTATAAAGTCGATATAGAATTTCTTTGGGAATAGGGAAAACGAAGTAGGATGCAATTCACTGTGTATGTAGGTTATTTAGTTCAAAGGAAAATCAACTGCTTCTAGTTGTTCCTTTTATGAAAAGCGGTCTTTCAAAGATTTCTAATCTTTTTACATTTTCAATGTGTCTAAGAAGTTTCCAAGACATAGCCTTACTGTATATTTCATATCCTTCTACGTAGTATGAGAGTTGTCTTCTTGAACATGGAGTGAATGGCCACAACTTATATGGGTGGGTCTTTGGGCCTAAAATTCTCTAAGACCTTGATTTGTGTTCACTGGCAGACCAGTAAAATGTCATTCTGGAGAGTGATATTAGCAAAGAAGGCAACCCAAAGGCTCTCCTGAAAGAGCTTCGCAGAGTGACGCACTACAAGAAAGTAACACAGGTGATGACCCGGATTCTGGTGTGCAAGCCACACTCAGCAGACTGCAAGAGATTGGTCTCGGTGTATAGTAACCTCAAGACAAGCAATAATATAGCTATTTATAAAAGCACAATACAATAAATAACTATTAATAAATCAACATGATTATGCCTGTCTTGTCATTTTTCGACCAAAGACCGGCTGTTCAATTTTTTTTGCAAGACCGAAATCGGAGAGTAAGGGATACACGAAAGGCAGATCGATCAGCGTTGTTTCGGAAAGTGTTTGAAAGTGAGACACAAAACGAAGGAATGAACGAGAAAAAACCTTTCCAACATTTTTAAACAAATTTTCAATGACAAAGCGATAGTCAACATATAGTTTTTAGGCATGATATTTAGGCATTCTATCAAGTTTATCCTTTTCAAACACGTGTTTCCAAAGTGTGCGTCTTTAAAAAAATAAGTTACCAAAAGATGTTCGTGAGTCAAATACGTTAGATGAATTTAAACGCAAGCTGCTCGCCAAGATAAGACCAAATAAGAAACCGTTGTTTGAAATTTACAACACATGGAAAGTTTCGAATTTGGTGTGAGATGCTTAACTATGCTCCGGGCTAGATTCAGTCTCCTAAGCTAGCACAATTTTCAGCACAACTTTGAGCCCCATCTGCACGTGCAATACAGGCATTGTGGACAATGAGCATTTTCTTCTGCATTGTCCCTTGTATGACCAAATGCGTAACGATCTCGTTGATCAGCTTTCAGAAATCCCAGGGCTTGAGCTTGAAAATCTAAACCCAATGTAAACTACTCCTTTTTGGTAATCTACGGTTCAACATTATTGCAAACAAGTTGATTTTGGAGGCAACAATATCATTTACTTTGTCAACTGGAAGGCTAGAGTAAACTGAATAAAACTAGCAGCAGCGCCCTATTCATCTCTTTTACTGTATTTTGTGTATCTAGTCATCAATTTGAATATTTACACATTAGATATTATTATTTTACTATTGTAATTCTGTTGAATTGTAAACACCATCTGCAGTTGGGACCAGATGACTTTATGTCCATACCAACTGCATGGTGCAAAAAAGTTGTTTTTCTCCTTAGGTTTTGATTGATGGTAAAAAAGATTACCCCAGGGTATGCTTAATGCTTGTTTTTTAGGAAAGTTATGACAGCCTACTTTCTGAATATACATTAGCGGTATATCATTGGTAATAGAGAAATAAAGATATTACTTTTTTCATTATTATATAACGTAGAGAATGGCCAAGGAACCCTAACAGCAAGCTCTGATGCATCCATTTGAAATATCGTTTCACAAAAGGATGCGGAACTCGTGCTGATTTTGCTAAGTTTTGCCACTTCATAAAACTGAGCTGGTATACGAATTTTCAAATTTAAAAACATTATAAAGTTTGTTTGTAACTAGCTGTGTATTATTTTTATTGTTAAATTTGGTTTTAGTTAAGCTCCATTCGTAGCTTGCTGCCATTATCACATTTGATTCTCGATGATAATTTAGTATTCATTTGTCTCTATTCTGAAAACTTCTACTGAGCATGCTTTCATTTCTTCATTCAATCTGCTGTTTGAATGGGGATTGAAGAGCTCGAAAAGCACCACTTAGACACAAATCTTCAAATGTACGCTAACACTTCAAATTAGTTTACTCCGAATTCTTTTTGCTTTCTGAAGCTAAGTATGGAGATGGCATACTCGCTTGCTTCAGTTGACTTTAAACAGAGAATTCTATCATTTTCATAACTTGAGACTTTAAATATACACAAATTTGTTGAATTTCCTAATTATATATATTCATGTTGTGGGTCATAATGGGCTGATGATTTAAAAATCTCCGTTGCTTTCGAAGTCTGTAATAGCATTGAGAACGGAGGCAACGGCCAATTGATGGAGCCCGAATGAATGAAGCTCATAAAAATTTAAGAGCACTGAGGCAATTTTTAACGCAAACTGCTCGTACAAGAAATGCGTGCTAGACACATTCACTCTATCAATACTTCCATTCAGCTACACTATTCATTAATATTCATTATCCGCCTGTATGATTAATTACTCGTGATTCGTCTATTGGATTCTAACGTACATTAGTTTTGTGAGTTAAATCGCTGTTTAATTGAAACTTTACGTGGCGTGTAAGCTTAAAGATGAACTCTTTTCCAGCCGACCTTTCCCCATATTTGAGATTACTGAAATCCATCAATTGCCAGTAATACGGTAGTATACCATAAAACAGCTGAAAAGACAACGCTCCACTCTGCAGCTGGTAAAATTTTTGCAATGCGTTGACAGCAAACAACAAACCGACAAGCTTTAATTTCCATCACAGGAAGCCAAAGGTATAAGGAGAATGACATTGGCAAACGTTTTCTTTGGTTCAAGGACTAGGCTTATTAATAGCTGATATACCACATCTGTAGCGTTAACCTTTAGCAATCACTTGCGAATCTCCAAAGTATCTCTTTCACAGTGGCTAGTCCTTCTTCGGCGTAATTATTGAGTGATTAACAATCCATATCCCTCAACGAAAAATGCACCATAAAAGGCAGGTGTTGAAGCAAACCTGTTATGATCCACAATACATGGCAACTGATATGATGGTACGTGGCATTTAAATCTCCAGTTTCTCACACAGCCTGTTTGGCATTTCACAATTTATTTCGATATTAGGAAGCATTCTCCGAACAAGCCACTGACCTGACTGACCTTTTCTGATCAAAGCTTCCTCGTAACATACTTTGTTGTCTTAAAATCCATGATTAGCCGGCAGCTCTTTCAAAAATTATATTGATTAAAGGTTTTGTGGTAAAAAAACTTAACAATATCGAGGAACAATGAAGACAAACAATTCCCCGTAGTTTGCAAAAGATAAACTCGCCTCGCTACAAAATTTACGTCATGCCTTGTTCCAGCATGAAAGCGGCAATGTGCAGCAACAACTCCGGTCCCTAGATTCTATTCAAGATGGCTGCCAGGTGGAGTCGTTTGGGAGAGTTGCGTGCCAGATTTGATATAATCTTGGGCCGTATTTCAACAAGAAACAGATGCAACCTTGCTTGCGAATGTTTTACAATTCAGCGAAGATCGATAGGTACATGCTTGAATGGGACTCCGGTGGAAGATATTGCTAACAAAAGCCATATATTTTCTGGAAGGTTTGCAAACATCTTATCTCATCGATATCATAAACGGAATCCTTCGTTGTACGGAGAGGGGAAATGGCGAATGTTGAGGTTTTTGTCCAGTATCTCTCCAGATATACAGACAGGTTTGTAACATATTCGTAAAAAATCTTACTGTTGATCCATTTCGAATCAATATTGCGTCCTTCAACAGAAAATTATTTCAGTCAGATCAGGGGCGGTGCCGGAGTGGTATTACTTTTCCAAATAAAACAACTATCTTTAAGATGGAAAACGCCCTGATAATGGTAGCCTCATTACAAATGCAGAATTCGTTGATGCATCTACCCTAATGTAGGCCGGGCTAGATTTAAAGTTGGAGGGATGTTAGATAATTAATGGATTTTAATAAAAAAATTTGCTCAGACAAACGTTCTTGTTCTGACAAACATTTATGCAAAGAAAAATAGACCTTAGTGTATGTCCCCTGAGAACAGACCAGCATTTAGGTCCTAAACTTACCTGATCAAAGAAAACTTTGCAAGGGATACAAACGAGTAAGAATTGAAATTGCTGTGACTAAAAATTTGTCGTTTCGAAAGAAGTGTAATGTAATACTGGAATGGGGAAAGGATGCACCTCTCTTGTCATGTTGACAAACAGTTTTATCAGTGAGGGGGTTTTGAGAGGCACCTGGACCCGCAAACCTGGACAAAGATTTAAATCTGCGTAAAACCGAATATAAATTTAGAAGATCAAATATCGAAAACTGCATTTTCTTCTGTTGAAAATCCGAAACTCTATCAACGAAAATTGGCAAAACCTGCAACCCGTAAGATCCCAAAGGTCCCTTTCAATCATTGTTCAGGAACATTTAATGGTTTTAAGGGCTGAAAGGAACAGTGTAGCCGCTAAGATTAAGAAAATTGAAGACGGCTGGAAGCCCTCACTTTCCAGCCTCGTTATTAGAATCTTGATTCAGACACAGGTGCCTCTGGATGCTTTCTTCTTTCAGTTATGAAACAAAAAAAAGTTTAAAGCTAAAAAATGAAATATTTTCACACACAGTAGACAAATCACCCATGACTAAACAAGGCCAACAGTAAAAAGTGTGTCTGTCTTCATCTCCACAAATCCATTTAAATAGCTCATATACTGAGTCACTCTATTTCTGTTTTGTGGTAACTTTTGGACAAGGTCTGCCATTGTCTTTCAGACAGAGTCGTTGCTCATATGTTAATTTTCCCTGTTGATACTAAAGAAAATTTTTTTGCAACACCCCATCGGTATTCGTTTGGCAAAAAGCAAAGCAAAGATGCAATATTTCATTGCTTTCAAGAACAGTGCCCAATAAATATAAAGCACGCATCTAAAAATAAATTCTGGAAAAAATGGTATTAGACTAATAATTTCAAGCGTGGCCACTGAGTCAGATGTATGTCAATTCAAGCAAACTAAAGTAGTACAAGATTGACATTGTATGTTGCATTTGTCAAATGATTTGAAATGTGCTTATCAATATGTTTTGCACATAGACCTCTATAAAGCTGATGTGTGTAATAGCCACAAAATGTTGTTTTGCATTCTTTGATAGCTTTATTACTTGTGCTCAATGTATTACATGTCTGAACATCAGCAGACTTTTTGTTTCCAAAGGGAATTTGTCTCAAGATTATAAATAGGACATGTGTCTTTCAGTTTCATTTAAAATCTTATCTGCTTAAGGGCTGTCTAAACATTCCATATTTTGACACTGATGAAGGTTACCTATTTTAGTTTCGTTAGCTTTTTCTTCCAGGCTTACTTTCAAGGACTAGTTTTGCTATGGTTAATATGTTTTTTGTTCGATGTTCATTTCTTTATTAGATTTTGCTGATATCCGGTTAATGATGCAACACAAGCTTGAAGAACGAAAGTCTTCTTCTGATGAAATTGTAAAGCAGCTGGCCTTGTTAGATTTACTTTTTGAGCACCGACTGAAACATGCTGATGCCAAAGCTATAAGGGAAGAAGCCAGCAAGTGTAAGTAAATTTTTCTGAGCAAAATGAAATGAAATGAAATTTAATGAAATGAAACAAACTACATTAGAAAGAAATGAAAACATTGCAAGTAACTAGGTATGTTTTAAAAGTGAAATGAATTAAGGGCCCTTTACATGAGGTCCAAATGGAACTTTTTGTGGCACGAAAACTCATACAGGCACAAATATCTCATGTCTTTGAAGCAAACTTTGAAGTAGTTCAGTGCTTTGATCAAAGTAAGTTTCCTATGCATTGCTACCATCCATAATATCTAAACCGAAACTTTTGAAAGTTCTCTGCATTTCTAGTCTGCCCTTTTTCAGATTTGATCTCACTCCACTTTCCTTTCTCTCCCTTGAATACAAATGTGTACCAAATGTAGAGCACTTCTCAATTGTGCCAATGTTTGTTCTTATTAGTAAAAGTTCCATATCTCTAAGAGAAGATCATCAAGATCTAATAAAGATTCTAGTTTCCAGAGTATTGAGGAGATTTCAGCTGGATTATATTATGCATGTACATATGTAAATGAATCATAGATTTGCCTAGCACAGTACGTATCAAAAGAGAACAATGATGTAAGGATCAAGTTAATGCATCCCAATGGATTTGCCAAGAAGTACTTTTGGCTACATAGAGATAGTGAGTGTTAAATTCCTGTTGAAGATTATCTTCTAAAACTATCCATACCAAGTACTAGCTCTACAGCCCACCACTATACCTTTGATGTTGATGAACTAAGACTAATATGAGATATGGTATAAGGTTATGACACTTATTATGTAAGTATAAAATGTTTAAAGGAATTTGATAAGTATATCAATATGTGTACAATGTGAGTAGAAACGAGACATTTCTAATGCAAGAAAACCAGTAGAGCCAGGCATTTAAGATGCCTGCTATTGAATCGCAAAAGTTTAAAAATCCCTACTTTTAAAGTTCTCAAGAATCGTAACCTGAAAATTGTATCCTAATGTTCGGCAAAAACTGTCATTTTTCAAAAATTTCTATTTTCTTTCATTTTTGACACCAGATATTAAGCTAATGATAATGGATTTCTAGACTGCTCCAACCACTGAATTATAACTACCCTCAAAGTGTATTTTCCACCAAAAGAAGATCTCGACTTGAGCTTTATCTGTTATGATGGTAATTCCAAGTCAAAATCTAAAAAATCTTTAATTTCACCCATTTTTCGGCAACTTCAAGCATTTTCAGGCTTGCCTAGTTGTCAGTTTTGATGGGCTGTGGCTATGGATAATAGATTTTTGTGTAGTTTTAATGGATTACTTGAGGCAACAGATACTATAAATATCTCAAAATACTTCATTTACTTGATATTGGCATCTAAAAATAGGGAAAAAAATTATTTTTGGAAACTTTTGGCATTTGGTAAAATTTGAAATGCTGATATTTCAAAAAACAACAGAAGATATTGATCTGAAATTTGGACAGATAACATATCTTATAAACACCATTAAATAGTAAAAAATGGAAGAAAATTTGAAGACATGACTTGACATGCATTTGTTGATCTTGGCTGGAATGACCCCAAAGGGATCCAATGTTCAGGCTACTGCAATGTTTCTTTCTTTACATATTGATAAGTCATTGATGGCCTGTTTGTCTGAGATACTCTGCAAATCCTCTAAAAAAATTGTCATGCCATGTACTTCTGAGAGCAATTGACCAATATTCCAGCAGTTCCTAAATTAGCTTTATAAAGAGCTATATAAAGACTCATTTTTCCTTTCGAAAGTGATGAAAGGAACATAGGGGAGTTACTCAAACATGGAGGTTTAATCAAGGACATATTGTAATGACTATATATATTTGAAATATTGATTCCAAACCCTTGTTTAATATTTGAAAACTATGATTCCGCTATTTCTTGCCATTGTAAACTTTGTTTTGTAGTATTAGAAAGGATCAGAAAAGTAAGTATAAAGATTTCTCTGATTCTCAAGTGACCTTTACGAACATAGATAATATCACAATATAAATAGCACTGTTGTTTAGTTCTCTTAGCACTTCAATTGCATCAAAACTTATAAAGAATGTTAAAGGGAAGAAACATGGCAGGTTGTAGCAGGGATGCCCTCCAGACCCATGAATGAGTACTTGTCTTCATGACCACAGCATTTGAGAGGCAATGCATGTTTGGCAGTTGTGCAGTAAATTTTTCGAAGCCTTGTCTTTATTAAAAAATTATTGGATGCAGCCACTGGTAAAATGTTAAGCATTTCAGTCAGAGTTCCTTAGCATTGCAACAAAATGAAATTCTTTACATTTGAACTAGTGCATTTCAAGAAGTCAAAGAAGCTGTCACTATTCAAAACATGCAATTAAGTTTCTGCAGGTATCCTATATTGCGCATTTTCCTATGTGTATTAAGTTCAGTCAGTTATAGTTTCTTATTTTCTTATTAGTTGATCCAGCAGAAATTTATACACTGGCAAGTGATATATTTTCATTGCAAGAGAAAGGTTTGAAATTGCATTCTAATTATTACAAGTTTTACTGTAACTGTAGATGTCAAGTTGGAGACTTTTCTCTGCTGTCTATAAAAAGAAGAAACTATGGATGATAGTTAGAAAATTTGTAAAAGTTAGGGTCAGAAAATTTTACTATAGTTAGTATTGCAACATGAAAAGTGCTCGAGGAGTTGAGAAGTTCTGTGTGTTGTGGTTAATTTTTGAAAGAGTAAAGATTTTTACAAGCTTTTTTTCTTATCCTGATGCAAAGTATTAATCTAGCCTTCAATCAACTTATTTTGTAGTTGGTAAAGAAGCAGCAGTTTTGTCTGGTCCACTTTTTAGACATGCTGCCATTTCTGGAGATTTGAATGCAAAGTATTCATATGGGCAACTTCTTAGACTTGGTAAGGCTTGTAATTTGTGTCATACCTTGCAATGGTGTCATACTTTGCAATGATGTCATACCTTGCAATGATGTCATACTTTGCAATGGTGTTATACTTTGCAATGGTGTCATACTTTGCAATGGTGTCATACCTTGCAATGGTGTCATACCTTGCAATGGTGCCATACCTTTCAATGGTGTCATACCTTGCAATGATGTCATACTTTGCAATGGTGTCATACTTTGCAATGGTGTCATACCTTGCAATGGTGCAGTATTGTATATCATGTATATCAGTATATTATGCCTTGCAGCAGTATTTGGAATTTTAACAGTCCAAAGCTATTTGAGACAGAAAAGGAAACTCAACTTTACTTGAATTATATTTGTTGCATGTTGTACTGTTATACTGTCGGTTGCAGTAAATTGTCCTTCTTGTTGGTATCAGGTGGGAAATTCTTACATAAATTTAGTTTGCAACTACTTGAAGCATATGTATGTAACAAGAAATCCAAAAAAAATTCTTAAAATTGCCTGCCATGACAAGAAAAAAAGTAGTTATAATGATGGAGTGAAACAGAAGCTGACCGATAGGAAGTCATTGACAAGTTACCATTTCTGTTGCAAACAGAAGATCAAGAGGGTTAAGAGTATTGTCATTTAGTTGGAAGAGCAAGGAAATAATGAATAAATGACATGATAAAAGGAAGAGTCAAGTGAGGTTGGTTTCGCTAGCAAATAATCACCAGGGTGGATGATAAATTGCATGCAGCTGGTTGCTTGCCTCCAATTGCCAGTCAACTAAAACATGTAGCATTTTACTGCATAATCAATGCTTAACAACTCAGTGTTAACAGCTCACTCAGCTGTGTTGGAAAATGGTGGAAAAAGAAAGGATTAGGCAGTCAATGCTAGGAATGGCGTGCGATCGCACGCCCACTCCTTGGCACACACCTTCCATTGCTCAGGAGTGCAGTTCATCACACGCCACAAATAATCTGAACATTTCATTCTAAAGTTATCAATACTGCTCAATTATACATACAGCTTTCTTTGCTATTATGTACTTGCACACCATTGCACGCCGGCAAATAACTGCACACCACCACACGCCTTGGCACCACAAGGAGTGCAATTCATCGCACCCCTACCATTTTATTCCCAGCATTGCCTGATTAGGTCATAACTTTCCGTTTCAAAGCCAGACTAACAATGGCAATCTTTCCATTTATTTGGCTTGCTTTATTTATAGATGTAGCCCATCATCAAGTGAATTCTTGCCATTTGTTCTACGCAGGCCAAGCTGGCATGGATCCTGATCCTATTGAAGCAGCGAGCATTTTTTCGGAACTTGCAAAACAAGGGCATCCTTATGCACAGGTAGTTACACGCTCCTCTCGGCATTTCTCTCAATTTCATTCTCTCAATATTTTCATTGGATCCCAAATTTATTTAAATCAAGCTTGATTTCATCTAGTGGCTTCCAATGGTTTCCTTGGTCCAAATCCTTGGCGTGTTGCTCCATTGCCTCCAATAAGCTTGTAATTTATTTATTTCTTGTGTCAATTAGTTTGCTCTTGCTGGAATGTACCATGCTGGATCAGGTGTGGAGCAGAACTTTGAAACAGCCTATACTCTATATCAGGTATGACCATCATTTTGAATAAGATTTCTTTTTTAGAGAGTGATAGTTAGTTTCTAATGCTTAAAAACTTTAGTTCAATCACGTTTTAGAATAATAAGCTATTTTTGGTACCATTTCTATCTCGAAGTTTACATGATTTGAACTTTCCATGTTAATTTGAATCCGTTTTCCATAGATTGCTGCCGAAAATGGAGTTTATCAAGGATACAACATGATTGGTGAGATTTTTCATAATATGAAGCAAGTGCAAAATGGTTATTGTTTCAGTCGAGTTGAGAGCTTCAAAGACGAGATGAAATTTTGGCTTTTCCAGTAGTGTAAGATTAAAAGAAAATAAGTCATTGAATTTAGAGAAGTGCAAAAGGAATCATCTAGATTTAAATTTTGTAAGTCGTGACAGACCGGCAGTAATCTTCCAGCATTATTAATTTTGTCAACAATAGTCTTCTTGTCTGAGTAAGGTTTTATCATTTGCAGCAATAATTCTTATTCTCTTTATGCTTTTTCGTAAATTTAATATTGTTGCTTTCAAGGACAGAGTGTCAAAATGGATTATAAAAAAGCCTTCGAATATTTCCAAAAAGGTGCAGAGCAAGGTGTGCTGTCGTTTGACGTTGTATTAATGCAGATTTTACTTTATTTTTGATATCCGGGATATTTGTAAAGTTCACTTGACTTCTAGATATGGAAGATGAAAATTGCGGTTTGTAGTCATATCTCATCAAATCATTTTAATTGACATCGCGAGGTGATTTATGTAGATACGATAAATATTTCAAATTAAAGGTGATGTTGGTGCATACATGTCAGTGGCCCACTGTTATTCCAATGGAAAGGGCACAGAAACAAACTTTGAAAAAGCATTTGATTACCATAGCAAGGCTGCCGAGAAAGGTGAGTAAATCGTGACACTTCAAGGTGTTAAACAATAGACGGTATTGTCTTCCTCGTTCTTTAGAAGAATTATGCTGCCTGAATTGTGGTCTTTTCGAATCAGTTATGATTAATATATCAAGCAATTACAATTCTGACCCCAAGCATTTATATGACTCGTCAGGCTTTTGCCACACCACTACCCAGCTCTTGTTGAGAACTGCTGAAAGTTTAAAGTTGTAACCTAAATGACGCACATTTTGTTAGGATTGAGGCGCATCTCTGACGTTCTTGCTTTTTCTTCTTTGGTATTTCCAAGTCAGGTTTCTAGAAAGTCTTAATTTTGAAAAGTCTTAACTGATAATGTGAATTCAAGCACACCTCCTTTGTCCTTAACCTCAGCTCACCGCCTGCATTGTTCAACCTTGGAAGTCATTACTTCAGCGGCAAGGGGGTTGATCTTGATATGCAGAAGGCAGCCAAGTATTTCAGAAAGGCAGCAGAACTCGGATTTGGCTTAGCTCAGGTAGGCTTGCTATGTCGGTTTCCAACCAGCTGTTGTTCGATCATTTTCAATGCCCACTGCTCATCAGGTATAGCTTGTTTAAGCACAAATGAATTGGAATTTGAATGCTAGCAATCGCTTTCTCGGTCCACATCGGTGCGTTGCTCTATTGATTCTTGGTCACTTTTCCTGGGCAGCATTTCTAATTCTGCAGCCAGTTATCTCTCATATAAAGATTTGCAAGATGTTTGAATCACCCACTTTAAACTAGTTGAATCAACCAGTAAAGAGAAATGTTTTTGGAAATGATGGAGTGCGATTCTAAAAAAGTGAAACTCCATATTATTTAATGTTACTAGAATAAAAAGAAAACCGTAAAATAAATTATCAGACATTAAATTAATCAGAGAACGTGTCTTTGTTGAGATCTTCGCGGCTCAATGCCGCCTGCCGTAACCCCTCTACATTATTGCATGTACATTTGCATAGATTGGTGTACCATTGCATGACTTGGCCACCTGGCCTACGCTAGCACCCAGCCGGCATGTCGCCAGGCGGAAGAAACATTAAACCTTTACAGCAGAACATGTGCCCACACCACGTGGCCTTTTTTCATAAGGGGTCATCAATAAAGTACGTACGCACTCAGAGGAGGGGAGTCTACCAAAATCGTGCGTCTGCGTTCAAGGGGGAAGGGTGTGATTGGATACATTTTCTTTTTGAAAAGCTACATACAAAAGGCTCATGATTAAATAAATTAGACAAGTGCATTAACATATATTAGAACAAAGAATTTCCCTGGAAACTCTCAATCATTTGCATTATACCTTGAAATGGGAGGTGGATGTTTATTTTGCGTATTTTATAGATGACTCCTAATATCATTGGCACGGTGGGCACCATTGATCGCCAATTATGTCGTAGAGGCGCTCATGTGACACGTTGCCACTCCATTTGATGTCCAGAATTGAGCGCCATATTGTTCTTCCTAGCGCATCGGTGAGTTAGAAGTCGCTAGCTATGAGGATCCACACGGCAGAGCCACGTATCAACCTTATGACGGCCCTAGCCTGGTGGATCCTCGTCTGCAAAAACACACGCGCCATTTGGAAATAACGGCAACTCTTCAGCGCAGCACCCATGCACAACCCCATTGGGCTCAAATGCCGTGCTTGCATGATGCGTTTCACTGTTACGTACTCAAGCTGTGTCTGTGTCGTCATTAGTACTTCGATCGTTCAAGTTTGTTGCCAATAACTTCTGATCGATTTTGACGCAGGTCAATCTTGGCAACATGTACTACCATGGCCTGGGCGTGGAAAAGGATTGGGATGCAGCAAGGCGATTGTACAAAGAGGTCGCGCCAGCCAATCACAACGCGCGCCTGCTGCTGGAGGAACTCGAGGCCGAAATGAAGAAGGCTGGAATGAAGATAGGCGACTAGTTGGCACCGGACGCCGGTGGGGGAATCGCCGGTGGCGGAATCGCCGACGCGATAGATGAGAAAGTCATGAACGCAATTCGGCAACCACTTTGTGAATAGCATACCACATGCAATCTGACACACCCTTCTCCTCGGAATAATGAACATCTTCGTTTCTTGTAATTAGAGACCAATGTACATGAATGTTTCCTTTTGATGTTCCCTTGCTACAAAGGAGTTCAGTTATTCGAAGGAATCTTAATATTACAGCTCGCAGTGTGAGTGGCTAGCTAACAAATTACTCTCACATGGGTTCGTTGTTTCGTGTGCTGCTGTATGATTTTGGCAAAAGGCGCCACTTCCTTTACTAGCAGACATTAACGGGCATCGAAGAAGCGGCTAGATAGTTACTCTTGAAATTGAATTAGATTTTGAAAGGAAGATGGGACTAAACCAGGTTCAATAGAAATAAGCAGGGGTAGCGGAACGACAGAGGGCATAGAAATGAGACGGCATAGAAATGAGACGGCATAGAAATGAGACGCGTGAAGATGTGGAGAATACATTACCTTATACGAATGATTCAAAGTTATAGATATCTGGCCAGCATCTTGAAGTAATAAGGCTGGTGTTTTTAAAATCCGATGTAATGTATATACTGGTTTAGTGTAAATATGGCGTTTAGCTTTTTCTGGTGCCCTTGACTCCTGCAAGCTAGACGTGCTTAGCTATTTGCAAGCGAGAAAAACGGGGGCTGCAATGCCCGTTTGTTGTAAGTTTTTGTGAGCATGGCGATTCAATAGAATGATTTGATTTTTTGACCCTGACAGTCGGCTTAAAAAATTAATCAAAAACTATTAATAAACATCATTTCTCATTGCTAACCTGTCAATGTGTGGTCCAATGCCGACGATGTTTCTGGCGACAAAATAGAGGGGATTTTTTGTGGTGCATCCCGCCAAATGAAACAAAGAAAGATTTATCGATTCTGAAAAATTAACTTTATCAAAAGACTGATAGTAGCACAACCTGATCACAGGTTTGAAGAAACAAATAAAATAATTGAGGTTTGATTTGGAATATAGGAATTTATAGTATATGTCATTTTCTCTGTCATATAAAATTACACATATTAAAATTTGTCATCATAAAAAATGCTGCGTATTTAAACAATGTTGTCCCCGATGAGAATGCGTCGCAATTTGCAAATCGAATTTAACGTTTCTGCGTTTGAGGAAATCAAATACACGAGAAAGACTGCCAAAGCGTTCCAGTTTTACACGCATTTTGATCCCTCTAGGGCTACATGCATGTTATTAGACGTTTCGACAACAATATAAAAGGCAGGCCACGTGAAATGGCGGTTCCCAGCACTTACAACAATCAATCAATCAGTCATTCTATCAATCTATCAATCAACAATCAATCGCAAATCCCACTCAGCGTCTCCCCAGTTTTATAAAAATATTAGCCAAATAAAAAAAATCAACTAAACCTAGTTTCGTCAACGGCAATATCTACGTCAGTGCTTATCAATTCTCGAATTCCTGTTGTTACTTCATCTGCTTCGTCCCCAGTCGTCGTTTCTGTCTTGTCTTCTCTCTCTCCTCCAATGCTGCCTCCGCCACCACCCTCCGCAGTCACGCAGCTCTGCTCTGCTTTTTCTTCAACACAGTACAAAACCTCGTTATCGCGCGCTGAATGCCTCTTCCTGTGACCATCAAGAAAAACCACAACAACACTGATATTGTCCATCGACCCACAGGCCTTTGCTTCCTTGACAAGTAATGCGGCACATTCTGAACGCTCATTCCCGCCTTTAATGTGATTGTCTATCAGTTCAACGGCCGCATCATCACTAACCGTATCCCACAACCCGTCACACGCAATAATGATATAATCTTCGTCACCTGGAAATCAATTGAACATGAATAAAAATTGAACATGAACATTCTTTTTAAACCGCACCCAAATATTCAAAGCCTGATGGATGCAGCTTTATGTTGCGCAGTAGGAGAACCGTTAACCGTTGCAAAATCACAACTGAATCGCTATCTAGATTCCAGGTTTTTTCGATAAGCTGCAAGCATTAACAGGCGCAAGGCTCAGCTATAGAAATTGTGAAACCAGAAGCAGGGTTAACCTGGAGTGGAGCTATCATTGGGTTTAGATAACAACGCTTCAAATGAAACATAGTCTCTGAAAAAACCAAACTCCTTTCCTTTAAGTTGCCAAACATTATGCAGCTGTGGAGATATGCCAGTCTACTGAAAGCGGAGAAGGCTGCTATGTAAGACAGGAATTCAAACTTTGACAACAAAACATATCAACAAGAGATACCGATTGTGATGACTGACTATGATTGAAATGCAAGATTCAATTCTCATTAAAACGATACGGTTGTTGTTGCCCTGATCGTCCATATTGATATTGTTTCGACAAAATCCTAAACATCAAGCCAAATTTAGTCTACCAACCTTCAAAGTGGTACTGCGAAATGTCCGCATCGGATGACACAAACGGCTTCTGTTCGTAATCTCCTATCGCCCTCGACACCGCCAGACTTCCATTGACACGCCAGCCCCCAAACCAAACAACACAACCACCCAGCTCCTCGATTCGGCGCTTTTCATCCTGTCAAAAAAGACATTCGATCACAAATACGAAAAATAACGAAAGTGGCAAGCCGTACTTCGAGGTCTAAAAGTGAGACTAACCTTCAATTAACTTGACATGCCTACCTCACGTTCTGGTTTATGCGGTTCCATTAACCTGACGGGTGCACCACTCTTTCCAAGCACTGCTTGTGAGTCTCCCACCCACGCGACATACAACGTGTTGGCCTGGATGAGCGCGACCACCCCGGTTGATCCACTTTTCAGCCGCTGGGTGCAAGAAGACAGAACAGTGGCTTAAAAATCTGTGTGTCATAGACGTTGTCCCAAAAATCTGGATCAAAACATGCAGAAGACACCTGCCAGTTGAAAGCATTCTATAAAGCCATTATAAGGCAAGAAAAAGGGGCTGGGAAAATCTAACAATTAAGCCTTTTCAAGGCACAGTTGTAAAAGGTCACACCGTCCAACGCTAATAGGCATATATCACAGAAGATGACTTAACGTGTCAATACGAAACGTGGAATCATATTGGAGGAGAAAAAATATATGACAGCATAGACTACGAAAGGAAGAATACTAGAACTAGGAGAAGGAGAAAAGTAGAGTATGGTGAAATGAAGAAGATGGTGGATAGTAGAAGATGGTGGACAGTAAAAGATGGTGGAAGATGGTAGGAAGATGGTGGATGGTGTACAGTAGATGATGGTGTACAGTAGAAGATGGTGGACAGTAAAATATGGTGGACAGTAGAAGATGGCCATTATAGAAGATGGTGGATGGTGTACAGTAGAAGATGGTGGACAGTAGAAGATGGTGGACAATATAAGATGGTAGATGGTGTAGAAGATGGTAGATGGTAGAAGAAGGTGGACAGTAGAAGATGGTGGATAGTAGAAAATTGCAGATAGTGGAAGATGGTGGAGAGTAGAAGAAAGGGGCGGCTGGCAGGTAAAATAAGTTGCAAATACCTGCAAGAAAAAAATTTCAGGACCACACCCTTAAGATTGCCGAAAATGCCCTTTTAGATGTTAAATAATTTTGTCTCTATTGCAAATCCAAAATTCTCTCATTTTAATTGTTGTAATTAAATTAAAAGCAACCAACAAAAAAAAGATAGCTCTGGCTGATAAATTTTCTTAAAATACATATTGATTTACAAACCTGCTCAAAAAAACTATTTAATGCTCCACAAGTGTAATACTGCAAAATATTTCTTAGAAAGACCCGCTATCTACTCCTATCTTACTGTATGATGGAATTATGTTAACAATGACATCACGTCAGTAGAATTGTGAAAATTAAAATTTTCGAGGACAAATTGCAGAAAGGTTTGAATTCAAATAACGTTTATTGAGTTAGATCAAACTCAATCTACCCAGCATGTATGAAAGCATCTCACTAAACCTGCAGCAGTATGTTGAAACGGCAGTTCTGATCCTGTGCTACTTACTTTCAAGAATTATTAGCACGGCGTTGTCATTTGCATACTTCACAACAGGCAATGCGTCACAAACAAAGGCAAACACGACCCAGTTTCCATTGTTTCTCCAGATTCACTATTAAAACTGGCCGAGTATTAGCGTGGCAATACCTGAGGAGGGCTAGAATTTAAATGGAACAGGAATGCGTTCGGCTTCTTTTACAGGATTAAGCTTTGAAGACAGAATTGCAATACGTCACGGAAATGATTGTGTGTGATATTGCAGCAACCCAAAAATGCCAGGCTGGTCCGCGTCATAATGAACAAACAAAGTCCGTCTCAAAGTTTTCGACAGCAATTTTGGGTGTTATTTTGCATAAGATGGTAGAAGATGGTAGATGGTAGATGGTAGATGGTAGAAGATGGTAGATGGTAGATGATAGAAGATGGTAGATGGTAGAAGATGGTAGATGGTAGATGGTAGTAGATGGTAGATAGTAGAAGATGGCAGAGAAATGCTACACTGGAAAACACTTAACATTAGTACCTCCTGTTTGGCTTTGACAAGAAAGTCAGCGTCAGTCTTGGTAAAAGCATAACGAAGTGCTTCGAGAGGCTGGCTGTTGAGTTTGTCAAATTTCTTCAAATTGCAGTGAAACTGACTGGCTGCGTAGCAAGCAGCATCCACTCCACCATGTCCATCAAACACAGCAAAGAGGGCCTGGGTTGGGAACCCCTGGCAAAGAAAGGAGAACATCATAGGCAATGTCAGGCAGATCATATACACAAAGAGAAGGCTCAAATGAGCTACTCACCGGACCCAAACCATGAAGAGTGTTGAAATCGGGCATGATGAAATGTTTGTCTTCCATTTTTCGTCTTTTGTTCTTGATTGCTTCAAAACTGATGTCATATGACTGTCCACTCCTGTGCAGCTTTGGAAGGTTTGCTGACCACTGTTGGCATATACTGAACAGTTGGTTGAACACACCCTTGGCAATATTCATTGCATCATATTCTGAAACACAGTGCTGGGGTATCAGCATTGTTCTTAAGTAGCCCATTGGAGCAATCATACAGATTGAGAAGAGCAGAGCAAACCATATTAGAAGCAAATCCTTGAAAGAAGGCTTGGATCTACCAATTTTGAACAAAGTAAAAAGAAACTCACCAAGCAAATTTTTTTTCCTTAGTGAGGAAGCTTGCAAAACATTCCACTTTGTTCATTTAGACTAACAGCAACCTCTTTGCAAGACTTACAAATGTGAAGTGATTCACAACTGTACATACCCTGTTCACCTAAATAATGTCATTAACAACAAAAAACAATTGGCTTCATTTAGTAAAACACCCACAGATGACTTGGTCAATGATAGTCTAAGGCAGACCTATAAAACTGACAATATTTGACACTCTTGATCTGTTTCTACAAAGCAAGCCTAAAATTATAATAAAAAAGTCATCCAGGTTTACTCAACATGAAAGCTTTAGCACAGGTGAAGTTATCTTGTCAGGGTCAAGTTAAACAAAGGCCACAATATATCCATTAGCATTTTATTGAGCAAGATGCCGGGTAGAGTGTTAATTTCTTGATACAACTAGATGGCAAGCAATCATGTTCACTAATGACAGTGCTAATCTCAGTCGTCCACAACATTTTGGCTCCCCAAGTAAACTTGGAAGACATTGAAGTGCCAATTGTGCAAGACTGCACATGTCTATACTCTGAGGCCACATATGTAATGCCTTTGACAGCAACTACTGTCTTATATGAAACCTTCCCTAAATTGCTCTGTCAATCGGGCATTCTCCATGTGGGTTATAATTCTGATCTCCTCCAAATCTTTAGAATTGGGTGCATCTATCACACTAAGGGTCGCATTCCCCTAGAATCCTTTTAAAGCTATTTGCATGCAGGTAATTAATAAATTTTGACACCACACAAATAATGATGCCCAGGTTGTTCAAAAAGAATTGCAATTGCATAATACATACATATACCTCCGGAACGCAAACACTGATGTGTTTGAGACTAAAGACATCCCCAAAGGGATATATGGAATGGTAACCAAAGAGTCTATAGAATTATTTACAGGAGTGGAAGAAGGAATTCTTACTTTTAACAGAAGAGTCATCAGAGGGCAAATGAACATCTGCACCTTGCGCAAACTGCTCCAAATTTCCATTCAGTATTTCCAAAGCTGTTTCATGAGCTAATGCTGCCTTGAGTGTTTGGCCACAGTCTCTTCAAGTAGAGACAGAGATTTTCAATACGCAAATAGTTATTGTAAAAAAATGATCATAGAAAATGAAAAACACAAAAGTGGTTCGAAAATGTAACTTCAAAAGGAACCTCTCAACACAAACTAAATAAGTTGCAAATACACTATCCAGGCCATTTTAGACTAAAAAAATGACATCATATATCACCAATTTGCCTTGGATGGATTTGATTCCTGCTTCTTTGACAGAAAAATTCAACAGTACAGTGTGCTTATAAATATTTCTAGAGTTGAAATCAAACATTTCTATTTGCCCCATACCCCTTACAAAATGATCAACAGTTATCAAGGGAGCAAGAAAAATCTTCTGTTAAAATTATATTGCAATGCAATGTTTGTTTCAATCTTGATTGTCAAAAAGAAAGGCTATGAAGAAGAATTTCACTTCTTTATTTCCTTCTGTGCATTACGGACCAATGAGATTCCATTAGCAGCTAACAAATAATTTTGTGAATAATAAAATAATTATTACAATGAAGCAAAGGGAAGGAGTTCACAGGATATGTTCATGGCATGCAAAAACAACTAGCTGCAAAAAGAAAGACTATGAAAGGGCCGGTCTGCAGAGTATGGCACTTTTAGACGAGATATTTGGTGTGCACAAGCAAAAATCCTGGTGTGCCGGTGTGCACCACCAAAAATCTCTTGTGAGCACCAGCTATTTTCCCCTGTTGTGGTTGAAATTTGTAAATTTGTATTCACTGTAAAAATGCGAAGGGTATATGTAAATTTGCATTTCACCAATAGAAGCCCATTATCAATGTGGGAGACTCAATAAAGACTGACGTCTGGGAATTTTTTTGGAAATAAAATTCTGTCTCCAGGCTATTTTTGGTTAAGTAGGTAATCATTTAATATATTTCATTCCAATAACAAATAAGGACATCCGCACATTCATGCAGACAATGTTGGCTCTCAGACTGTCACTTAAAACCTTTGGTAGCAAGCTGCCAACCACACCAGTCCCAGATCTAGCATTATAAAATATTTAGTGAATATTTAAATCATAGCCCAACCATTTTTCAAAAATACGTAATACAACTTTGAAGTATACTGTTGAAGATAGCGCAAGTTTTTATTTGTATATTTGTTCATAAACAACTGTACTTGTTTTTACCAGCTGACATTGTCTAAGTGAACACACCAAGCCACGCCTCTTTGCTACACCCAAAAATACCCCGTGTGCAACACGTTTTGTACAAAAATATCTCCGGTGTGCACATGCCATACTCTGCAAACTGGTGGAAGGGTACCCTAAATGTCTTTTCAAATTAATGAAAATTAAATCATACAAGAAAAAGAAGCAGAAACCAATTTGTTCTTAGGTAGTATCCTTGATGAAGGGCCTAACATTTTTAGCAGAATTGCGAAATGATTTGATTAATCAAGTGCAAAACAACGTTCTGTGAGATAAATGTGACACAATCTAAGTTTATGATATCATTATTGGGTGAAAAAATAATTTAAAGTAATAAAAACCATTTACATCCAAGACCCTTGCAATCTGCAAACAATTGCACTCAGTTACTGTAAGATTAGGTACCATAACCAGTTCAGGCTAGCTTTAAAACTTAATGATAAAGGTATGGCAGAATTGTTCCCGAGCTGCTCTAGAAATTTTTTGGTGACCTTTCTTCACATACTAGGTTGTGTGACCCACCACCATTAACAAAACTTTCACCATTGTTTATAGACAATGTATAATTTGTTTATTCGAATTTGCAACCATCCCCAATGCAATTTCGATTTCGAGCCATAGGAAAACGGGGTTAAAGGTGATGAATGATTTCTAAACGAAGCAGATGTATGTAAGACAGTAGCGTAAAATCTGAAGTGCCTGGAGGGGAAGAAACAGGCTCCCTAGCTCGGGTCACACTTCCACCCACTTAAAGTTACTTGGCCTAAAAAGCGCGCAAACCAGGGCGAACGATGCATTGCCATACCTTTTTGACAAATAAGCTAAGACAAGATCCATAATTTCTCCTTCTATTTCTTCTAATGTCATACAATAACAGTTTGGTCTAACGGGAACAGAATCAGGTGAGGCCTTGTGGTCAGCAACATATTTATCGAGGAATTCGGCAGCCTGGGCCAGTTCCCTCTCCTCAAGCAAGGCGCTCATTTTCCGACAATCACCCCGACTACCGCTGTATCATAACTATCACTGCGAATCTATCTGCAGCTTTCATAATAGATAAATCACTTATCCTGTTGTTGAATAATTCATTCACCAAATCACTTCTGCTCGCCACTGCAAGATCTGAGAAGGCGCCAGTTGGAAACCAACGATTGAAGACACTCTACTGCAAAGCAAATAATCGCGGGAAACCGCGGGCAGATTGTAGACCAGTGGACGGGGCACTAAGGAAAATAGCGTTGTCAATTTTGCGCTGGCGCTAAGTCAATTTCAAGGACTGCTTTGGAGGGGGAGCTTACCACACCCTAGAGGTCTACCATTACTTTTCCAAAACCTTGACTGGGGCAGTTGACGATCGTCGTATGGAAGAGTAGAGTCATTTTTCCACAGTTAAAACAGCAAAGAGCTTTGTTTTGGGATTGACAAAATCTCTAGCTACTTTCTGAAGCTAGCACTTCCTTTTATTGAAAACTCGCTTGCTTATTTGTTTAATACATCAACTGTTACAAGTCAGTTTCCCGACTCATGGAAAGTAGCTAGCGTCGCCTCTGTTTTCAAAGATGGAGATAGGACTGATAAGTCTAATTATCGACCAATATCTCAAGGCTCTTTGAAAAACTTGTGACCAATCAACTGTACGAACACATGGACAAAAATGGTCAATTTTCCAATGACCGGTTTTTTGCGCCATCGGTCCACAGTAACCTGTTTACTTAAAATACTGATGATTGGTACAATGGGCTAGATCTTGGTAAGCTAGTTGGATTAGTATTTATTGACCTTAAAAAGGCCTTTGACACTGTTGATCATGAAATTCTGTGCAAAAAGCTTGAGATATATGGCATCCAGCATCACGAGCTCTCCTGGTTCAAATCTTACCTGACCAACCGTAAAGCGTTTTGTCGGGTTGTTGGGGTTGACTCGGAGACCGGGGAGATAGAGGTTGGTGTTCTACAAGGCTCATGTCTTGGGCCTTTACTTTTTCTGATCAATATCAATGACCTCCCGCTGGCTGTCCAAGGTTCTACTGTGTCTATGTATGCTGATGACACTAGTCTGTGCCACCAATCTCATAATTTGACTCAGCTGCAATGTTGCAATTCTTTGGATGTTGCAAAAGCTCATGCCATGTTGGTTACCACAAAAAAACATAGCACTCTCAAGAGTCAGAATGAAGGCTTGGAACTGAAAGTTCGTGGAAATGATCTGCAAATCATTCAAAAAAAATAAAATACCTTGGTGTACAAATTGATTGCTCATTGGACTGGAAAGAGCAAATCAAGGCGGTTTCTACCAAGGTGTCCAGGGCAATAGGCTTTCTGAAACATGCTAAATCATTCATACTAAGAGAATCTTTGAAAACACTCTACACAGGTATTGTGGAGCCCCATTTTCGTTACTGCTGTTCTGTTTGGGGGTGTGCAGGCTCAACTGAAGTTAATCAGTTGCAAAAGCTTCAGAAACGTGCTGCAAGAATCATATCAAACAGCAACAATGACGCCCCTAGCAGACCACTTATTGAAGAGCTGGGTTGGTTGAGTCTGAAACAATGGTCTTCAAATCCCTGAATGGGTTGGCTCCTAAATACACTTGTAGCCTATTCACACAAAAACTCGGAATGGTCCTCTTGTAGCCTCCGCAATACAGAGATGGATCTGAGGCTACCTGAAAAAAAACAGCAAATGGGCAAAAATGTTTTTCTTTCAGAGGATCAAAGTTGTGGAATGGCTTCTCAGCTGAGTCAAAACAAGAATCCTCCCTAAGTTCATTTAAACAATTTTTCTTATTGTACATGCATATTTTAGATTGTTGTAGGGTTTTAATAGGGGGTTTAAAGGGGTTTTAACAGTCTTTAATAAGTTTTTTATAGGATCGTTCATAGTTTTGTATTGTATGTAATTAGGGTAATTTAGTTATTTACATATTATATTTATTTGTAAGTATTGTAAATGGAGGGCCCCTTGAAAATCAGCCATGCTGAAGGGCTGCCCTCCTTAAACAAGTGAATGAAATGAAAATTTAACAAAACTTGTTGCACCAAATCGCCACATCTTATGGGCTATACGTACGCCCAACAATATTAATAAGAGCAATCAAAATCCCTAGCTGCCTCTCTGTTACTTCTTTGGGCTCATCTTTTGCCCAGCATGCAGTTGTGTTAACAATTTTTTTGGATTTTTGGCTTCGTTCCAATTATCTCTATTATCTCCCTATTAGCTCCCTATTTACCGTTCCTATTATCTCCATGGTAACAGCAAACAATGCCAAAAATCCCGCAAACGAAAGCGAGGCAGCTCTTGCAACGATTCCGTGCAATGTTGTGGTGCAATGCTAGGCCGGGAAGAAACAACATCAGAAAGGAGTTTATTCAGTGACCAAGCACTTGGTAAATGTAACATTCTAATGGATTCCTAAAAGTTAAAGGGTTAAATTGATTGTGGGCATGGCCAGCAAAGTGAACAATGAGTACAGGCCGGGCAAACTGGATTTGGTGAAATTTCCAAGAACTCGTCATCTATTGGACGCAGGCGGAAATGGAGTTACCCGTGACGATCTTTTGATGACAGCTAAGGAAGCTATTTCTTTTATCAGGGGTAATGTGGTTTCAGTTGAAGAAAAAGTAGACGGTGCCAATCTGGGCTTATCAGTCAATAAAAACAATGAAATTAGGGCGCAAAACCGTTCCCATTACGTGATTTCGAGTTCACACCAACAGTTCAGCGCTTTGGAGAAGTGGATAGCACAGAATAGCGCAAGCCTACTACGTGTTCTAGATGATGGGAAATTCATTCTCTATGGAGAATGGGTCTACGCAAAACACTCAATATTCTATTCACGCTTGCCAAGTTATTTCATTGCCTTTGATATCTACAATACTTCCACTGGCCATTTTGTTAGTCGTAAGATGAGGGATCAAATGCTGAACGGGACAGGAATTTCGATTGTCCCATTAATTGTCGAGAAGGAGTTTCGTACTCCTGGAGAGGTAAACTTAGTTAGATTAGAGTCAATGAGCTCTGATTTTCAACTTTGATGGCATCTTATACACGTCAATAGGATCTCAAGTTACAAGGTCATTTACATGTTTGTGAAAGTAAAGTTCATAAAATTCTTCTAAGTCACAGACTTCCGCAAATTTATGGTGTCGGCCCATAAGTATTTGGCAAAATGTTGTGTGAATGCTAAGGTAACATCAACTGCACTTCTCAATTCCCCAACTTCTTGGGCCGTTTTTCTGATAAAAGCTCCTGATGGATTTCTTCTATTCCTTCAGAATAAGTTCATTTGTAAATCATTGAAAAAAGAATCATTGCATAGCATGCATAAGTTTACAAACAATACCTAGGGCTGTGTTACTTTGAATTAAGCTCATTTCTTAATTATGGGCATTATTCAAGTGCATAATTGAATACCTTTTTTACTTGTTTTTGCCTAATAAAAGAACTTTCCTCCACAGCTACTTAAATACCTGGAGACCCCATCAGCATATTACGATGGACCAGTGGAAGGTATATACTTAAGAGTTGATGAAAATACACAGGCAAACAGATTGCCTAACAGAGCAAAGATAGTACGACCAGACTTTCTACAGCAGATAGAGGAACAATGGACTAGACAAAAATTTGTCAAAAACAGATGTGAGGTTTATTTCTAACAAGAAATTAGGAAGTTTGCAAAAATTGGTAAAGAGTGTGTTCCTTGGATTTTTCTGAACTTTTATTAGTAATTCTTTAGCATCATGTCATTTCTATATGAACTCTTGTGTACAACTGCAAAACTGGACTTTAAATGTTTTCAGTGTTGCACCACATCATTGCTGCTAGTAATCTTAAATAAAATATTATTTGACCTTTTGCTCAATGAAAACTTTCACGAAGCAGTTCTTGGTACCCCCATGATAACCAATTTCATTTTCTGAAAGGTAATATGAGGAATGTTCCAATACCCAGTCACATTCTGTGGTATTGTATTCTTTTGTGCATAAATCATAATAGTGTGCTGGCAACAACCATATACATCTTTTAAGAATATATTTCACCACAACAGTTCATAAATGATTTGACAGTCTGAGCCCTACCCCTTTTTATAACTGCGAATGATACCACTTCATCTTATATACCCCCACTTTCCGATTTTTCAATTTTCATACATAAATTCTCTTGGCAGATTCATGGCACTCGTAAATAAACTTAAAGTTGTATCTAGTTTTCACATTGAATCTGCTGCATCAAACTTTTGCTGAATGTTCTCTGGTATTTGAACTTTCTTCAAATCCTCCATCCCTTCTTCAGGTTCATCTCCAATCAAAATCTGAATAAGTTTCTCCAGAACCAATAGTACATCATCATTCTTCTCCACATTATGTAGTTCCCTCATAACGTAATATGCTCCATTATCTCTCAGGTTTTCACGCCCAGCTTTCTTGGTGCAGAGCTAAATTGGAAATAACTTCCAGTTAGTTGAAATAGCTAAGCATCTTATCATTCTACTTTCAGATTTTTCAGACTTTCATTTTTTGCAGTTTGAATAGATTAAGCAAAGATATATACCTGCAAAAGAGTTTCTATGAGCATGGTCCTTATTTCCTCATCTGGCTCTCTTTCTTTATCCTCTGAAAGATACTGCAAGTCAATTGGAAGCTTTTCCATTTCATATTCTGCAATCTCTTCAGGTCCAGCAAGAGGAAGAAGTAAATGGGACAGAATGTCTACATCTGAACTAAGCAGCCAGTCATGGTAATCTATAAAATAACAGTAATTTTATTTCTTGGGGTATTTTACATCTATTCGCAAGCTACTTTTTCATGAACTACCCTATGGATGGCAACTATTTGAGTTCCATAAAAACGAGCGCATAAGCTGCATGTTTACCTCATTGCCCCCCCCCCCAAAAAAAATCAAATGTGCAGCCTATGTTCCAAGTGATCAACTTTAGTCCACATATCTGAAAACAAGGCTTGCTTTTGTTGTAGTTTTTTTAAAAATTCCCTTGATTTTTGACATAAACATTAATAAAATGAATTTGGACTGACGGGAAAGAAAATTTTGAAATTAAGTCCTCTAAAAATAAAAATATGACCATCTAAAACCTGTCTAGACATCCAAGGGCAATTCTTGAATTCATGACATTTTCAATAAAGTGATCAATATTGCCTTATGGTATTTTCTTATCATAATTCAACTACCAGTTGACAGTGCTAGTTCTGCATGCATCTGTTTTTGGTTTCTATTTGACTTTATTGCCAAACCAACATGGCATGACACCCATCATCCCAGAATTGCTTCATATTTTCCAAGTGTTTAGATCTACTATATTTATGAATAGCTCCAAAATTTCAGCTCAAATTTGAAACTAGTTCCCGAGATATTTGAATTTAAGAGTTTGTCAATTTTTCTGCCAAATTTGCCACTGCCGCCATTCTGGATTTCTTGTCTGCTGAACACTTGAGATTAATTTCTTTATGGGCAATTCATTGATGTATCAATTCAAATAAAACTTTGCACATACATCATGGGATATTCAGCTATTTCAGATATGTGAATACTATTTCCTAAAAGCATTCCCTTATGCCCCTTGAGAGCCGTAAGTTTCCCCCCAAAAATTATGATTTGCTGCCTCAGCATAACGGCTGTCATTTTGATTCAACAAATTTTTAAAGTTTGAAAAGTCTTGTGAACTCAAATTTTTGTAGGCTCATTTGCCATGATATGAATTTTAATATATTAAAAAACTGGAATGATACTCTGCCCTGTTTTTCATTTTTTAATGGTAAACTTTTGCAATAAAATATGTTGATAATCGTGGCATAATGACTTTACTTGTAAAAAAAGACTTTATATTTTTCTAGGTAAAAAGCATCTTTTGATATTTTAAATATCAATTTAACATAAAAGAAAATTTTCAAGACAATTTTCAAGTGGACTTGATTCAGAATTTACCATAAACAAACACTTGAAACATTTGAAGCAATTCTGAGATGATGGGTGTCAACAGTCACTATTGCTTGTTGATTTGGCATGGAATGACCCTGCGGCATATGTTCTATGAACTGAATTTATAGTTCACTCTTTGATATGCCCCACCAGAAATACTATGAAAATGCTCGGCCACCAATGTCATATGTTGTTGATTTTTTTGAAAATTTTCCTCCTTAATTGCACTGTACCAACTTTGGATTTGAAAGCGTAAAAAATTATTTGGCTAATATCTAATTGCATTTCCAAAACACAAACCATTTCCTCTGTCCTAAATGCTAAATGCGTCTACAGCAGGGTTAATTGCTCTGATTTATAAACAGGAAATCTGTCTCAAAATGTTGTAAGACACATATTATCATACCAGTCTCAAATGAGAGGTTTCTAATGATTCGAACCACCGCGGCCCGTCGAATTCTTGACTCCATGTGTGAAGTGTAAGGTAGCAACCGTTGAACCACGCATCGTTCTTGATCGAGAAACAATTTCCTCGCCTTTTCAACCAATGTCATATTTGACAGAAACGAGCCCAAATGCGAGAGCTGGTTATTCTTTGTGTTATACCCCTTTATACAAAACGCGTCGACAAAGTCGGGCAAAGCGGTGCTCTTAAGTTTGTCGACGTAATCCAAAACCACCTGACAATTCTTTGCGCTTCTGGTCAAATTGCTGAGTAGTTTCGCTGCATCATCCGCGTATTTTGCTTCTTTACTCAACACGTATTTTATAGTAAAATATAAACAGTCTTCATTAAGCAAACCGACCAAACTGGATTTATCTGGATTCAATATTAAATTCGTTAAAATTCTAAAACAGTCCCGCTTTATTTCTTCGCAAGTGTCATCAATTAAGAGTGTTACAAGGCATTCGAGCAAATTCTTTGTATTTACAATGATGTCACAACCACTTTCATCAGCAGTTAATCCCGCAATATACTCCAGGGCAACTCCTTTAACTTCAAGCTTGCAGTCTGCGTTTAAAAACTGACAAAGTTCTTGGAGCTGCGACTTCATGTCCGCCATTATCCTCGTGGAGTTAACTCGAATGAGGCCGAAATTGAAATCGAGGGCATCCTTGTCGCTGTTCATTTTTTCGGTGTTTCTATCCCAGGGGGGGGGGGGGGGTGTCTGTACAGGGATAATGCCGCCTCTGATTCCTCTGTTACTTTGAGTAGTCAGGCAAAAGGTGAATGCAAGAAACAAACCACTCGCTTTGAGGTGTAAAACTGATTATATCAATGAAAAGGAGAGTTATATATATAGTTGAAAACGAGGTTAGCGTCTAAATTAAGTATACTAATTAATGCAGAAGGTCCTACTACATGTCAGGGGGGGTGTCAGGGGGGGGGTTGTTCTATGTATACAATCACATGTCATATCAAGTGTTACCTATAAATCAATGTCGTGTTAACAGATATATAAGAGCTTGTAGTTAATTAGAGTCTTGAGTCTTAGTTTTAGTGCAAATGAAAGAGCACAGAAAATGTATTGAGTGCGTTGTCTTGCCTCTCGCTCTTTGAGATGTAACGCCTCTTACATCTGGCGGAGAACCAGTTCTCGATTGGCTGAAGTCGTCAAAGACCAGAATGCCGCGAATAAATCTCGAGCAGATGAATTGGCCCGGCTATCCGCTGCAGTCAGTTAACTATCAGATATTGCTGACCATTCTTCTTTAGCTCATTCTGGTTCACTTCGTTTACCTAATCTCACTTAACCGGAGTACACTGGTTCAGAAGATCTCGACCGTTTTCTCAAGCAATTTACTTACGTTTTGGAGAGCTCTGGCGCTGACCCAAAACATTTTTTAACTTATTTAAAGCAGCAACGCCGCAAAGATTCTAGAGCGTTCGACATCATATGCAATTACGAATCGTCGACCTTACCTTCCACATTCCCCACGTCCGGAAGACTAACTTCGACTTTACGATTGTGCCGTTGCTGCCCTACCCAAAGAGCAACAGATCCGCAGCTTGTTGGCCACTGACTATACTATGTCCCAGCAACCTGGAGAGCCCACAAGCTCTGCGAGACACAACATTCACTGGAAAAGTTGGTCCCCGGCATCCACAAAACCTCTGATGGTCTCGAAGTGGAACTTGTTCATGCCTTCGCCTTGAAATTAAAACCAGATGTTTCCAAGGACTTGCTGGCGCACGATTTCGCTTTTTCCACGCTAACTGCGCTAATTGAAGCAGCCAAGCGGTATGAGAAATACTTTAAGTTAATATAATACACGCCAATTTTCCCACGGCATAATATAGAAGAACTGTGAACACATTATGGTAAATTATTCTCTAGATAGTAATAAAACAGATATGCGCAGTTACTTAAGCATACGCAGTAACAGCAAATTTGCACAACAGACCTGTGAGACCAACGCTCCTGCCGGGCGGGCATTCGCAAGACAATTTGTTTGGTTTGCCTGCACTTAGTCAGTTTCCCAATGACTTGAAAATTGCCAATTTGGATCTTGCGAATAAGAACATTCTGGGGTGTCCCATTTCGTCGGCTGAGGGGGGGGGGGGGTCCCTCCCTTTGCCGCTCGACGCATGCTGCTCTGTGTCATTAGTTAGCAAGCAACATGCCGATATGCAACATGCAACATGCTCCACAATCGCACCCGACCTCAAGTTTACACGTCTTGAGCAGCCTGTCACCGTTTCTGTTGCCAGTCCTTTGACTTTAGGCGATAGGAATCATGCCAGTACCTATTTGTTTTGACAATGGTCGACCTGCGGTATTTTCTATGCTAGTGGTTCCTAAGTTGACATGGCCAATACTCTTTGGTCAAAATCATTTGCGTTTAACAAATGCACACATACGCTCACGAGAGCTCAAGGTTTATTTTGCTGATAAAGGTACGTCTTCATTGGTTAAAGTGATCTGTTTATTGCCCACTTCTTTGCAACAACGTGGGCCTATTTCTCTCCATAAGGGTTTGAATTTTCTCACAGTTTGCGTTCTTCTCGCAGCCTCACGCAGACACATTTACGTGGATTGCTTCTTAAAAGCATCTCGTTTTCGTGCTCGCAAGGCTGAATTTCAATTCCTTAAAACGGCCTTAATTCCCCCCAGTGTTATGCTTTACATCATCCAAATTGGGAGGCAGCTTACCGATGCTAGTAAGATTGGGAGCGGTGCTATGGCTCGCCCAATGTGTCAAAGGTAAGCTTAGGCTAGTCTGTTTGGTACATATTGGGTCTGGTACCCAGGGTAGTCCGTTATGCGTCCAGGTCTTTCAGGGCTACTGAGTCGCGCTGGCCATAGCACATGAGGAATTTTTTGCAGTTTAATAAGCTTTGGAATATTTTCAGCCTTACTTAAAGGGAAAAAAATTTAAGGTTATTACAGATCATGCCAATCTGAAATTTTTGTCCAATATTGCACCCCAAAATTCAAAATTAGCTCGTTGATGCTTATCGTTAGCAGAGTTTGACTTTTCCATAGAGCACCGTCCAGGGAAACAAAACACCATTCCTGATACTTTAAGTAGAGTCCAGTTGCCTACAGTTCAGTCAACGCTGACACTTTGTTTCTTCCTCCACAAAACGCTCTGGATTTTTTCTTACAAATGCTATCTCTTGATATTCCACATTTCGATAACATATTTAACGACAGTATAACGTCTCGCACTTGCTTGCATTTCTACAACTAATACAGCTTATTGTAGTACAACTGACACAAACTAGTTAACTAACAGCAATTTTACTGCTGCTAGAAAACACACCTAACGTGTGGAAATCCCCACTTGTGACACTGCCCCATATCCTACTCACCCTGACTGGGATACTGATTTACAATTTCTTACTCCCTTAAACACACACAGACTTGAATTTGCAAAGTTACAACGGAAAGATCCCTATTTAGGTCCACTAATTAGGTATTTACAGGATCCGAACTCGATTGCTAATCTAGCAGGCCTCGCCCTCAAAACAAAGCGTTGGATAATTACAGTCGCCAAACGCACAAAACTTGTAGATGGCATTCAATGCTACTCAGCAGATGAATTTATGTCTGACAGTGACCATCTTCGTATTTACGTAGCAGCAGACACAATTCTTCAACGTCACCCTTTATATGCATACCACAATAGCCCTATTGGGATGCACCGTGGCCGTGATGCCACTTACAATTCACCGCTCTCTCTTTTTGCGGTTACCGCAATGCATTTTGATATGAGTGGTATCAGCGCCTACTGTCGATCGATGAAACAAAACGGATTTGAATGAGATGGCTTCCCTTGAAGGTCAACGCAACAAAATTCTAGATTCTAGCGGCTTATTGCAAAGGCAACCAGACTCTAGTTTTTTCAAAACTCTTGCACAGGTCTGAGGCCTATTTCTGTTCAAGAAGAAAGTAGCAGTGAAGTAGATGTGAGTGGAGCACTGCCACAAGTAATTGGTGTTAGTGTGACGGGGACCGTGCAAGCTGATGTACAGTTGTCCTGTGGCGAATGTTCTACTTATTCTGGTACGTTTTTTGTTTATGCCAACTTGCTCCCCCCACTTGAATGTATCCTTGGCTGGGACTTTTTAACCGCCAATGGGTTAGGTATTATGAGTACAGGGCGCGATTACTTACTGACAGGTCCCCATGGTAATGTTCCACTATCGCCCTCTGTTTCGCAAGGCGTTTCTTCGTCGCTCTCTTCTGCAGCCGCTGACAGAGCAGCAGCCCCCGTAATTCTAACCCAGTCTCAGTCCCGTGACTTTGCCGGACGATATCCTCATACCTAGTAGAGTCGAGGTTATTCTTACCGGTTCCGTTCCAAAAAGTGTTTGTGGGGTTGTTGGTATGATTACACCTATGCCGGCGGCCAATTTGCATTCTTCGTTGCAAGTCGCATATACAATTTGCGATGCGACTGATAATAGTCGAAGTATTCCGGTACGAATTATGAACACTTCTAATACAAGTGTTGAGTTGTGAAGCACAGAGAGAGACGATGGTTTGTTGCTATAAACTTGTCATATCATAGATAAACGTGGGTGACACAACGTGTCGAACGGAGCGAAAATACGAATGGTGAACGACAACGAAAACGAATACGAATCAATACAAAAGGGATTAGTATTAATATGTGTAAGCGTCCGTTAGGGTCCAGACCCCGGTACTAGGGCCCAGACTCCAGTACTTGACATACTGGGGGCCGGCGAAAAAACTAATCCTGTGATGATGCGATTAGTTGGGCCTGGATCATGTCCCTAGCCGCGCGTGCGGCGCTACGAGTAGGCCGGAGGTCGGTAGCGTGCTGTTCTGTGGCTTGAGCAGCGTCGTCTGGCGATTGTTGATTGGTAGAAAGTTCTAGTGGATTGAGCTTGATAACCGAACGCGTGGTTTGTCCGTTGGCGGTGCGTACACAAGCGGCGCGACAGTGATTGTCAGATCCGCGTAATGTCTTTGTCACAACACCAAGGGGCCAGCGATGTCTAGGCGTGTCCGTGTCTTCAATCAAAACGATGTCGCCATCTTTTATTCCATTCGTTGACGACTGCTTTCTGCTGCTCTTGTAAGCGTGTGTTTCACGTAGCAGCGATAAATATTCGGCCTTGAAGCGCGTACGAAAGTGGTCGTATAAGGCTGTACGATGATGCTGTGCGCGCGAAATCTCGTTATGATTACCGAAGTTCGGGTCGTAATCGACGGAATCGAGGCAAGGATGCGGTAACGACGTAACGTTGAATCCAAACAATAGATGATTGGGCGTTAAAGGCTGAAGTACTTTTTCGAACTGAATTGAAAGTTCAGCATTGTCGACTAGGTTTTCAACGGAAAGTGTCGAGCTGATCGGATTATCGTCATTTGAGGCGAAACCATTGTTGGGAGGAATGATGTTCGTGTGCATCGTAATGGTTTCCTGTTCAGGCTCGTGATTTGGTGTTATGGGGGGTGGCTTAGGAAGCGGTCCGGAAACAATTTCCCCAAATTTAGGCCCCGTTAACACGAGAGAAAAAGGAACGGATCCAAAAGATCCGGATCTTTCAGGTACGATATGGGTACGATGCACAACCGTTTACACGAGATCGGATCCTAAACTATAAAGCGTTTACACGGGAACGGACCAAAAGCGAATCTCTCTCTTTAAGCATGCGCAATGACAAGGTGATTGTTAATTTTCAATTTGGTGGTCTCGTTTTACTGCCGTGCATTTGCGGATCCGTATCCACCCGTTTACACGGCGCTGATGAAGGGACGGATCCAAATGGATTCGCTCTCTAATCGTACCCAAAAAGGTACGGATCTCTCCAAGAAAAGATACGGATCCTACCGTGCCCGTGTAAACGCAAGGCCTATCGTAACCAGTTTGGGTACGGATCTATGCGGATCCGTTCCCGTGTAAACGGGGCCTTAGAATGTTGAACGTAAGGCTCTTGGAAGCGTTCGTTGATAGTTCCTAGGAAACGATAGGCGGCATCGGCACCAATGAGAATATCGACTTGGAATTGTTCGTCACGAAAGTCGTTGGCGAATTTCAGCCCTTGGAAACGGGGGTCGGTTTTGAGGCTAGAACAACCACTCTGGCTTAAGGGTTTGACAATTTCGTCGGAAACGAGTACCTTAATGAATTCGATGCCAGAGGTGGTTTCGAGGCCAATCGTAGATACGCCATAGTTTTGCGTCGTAACAGTCCCACCGAAACCAGAAACTGACAATGGCTCGTAAGACTCGGGGGCTAGGCCCAATTGGTTAGCGAAACCTTTACGTACGTAGCTACGTTGAGATCCTTCGTCGAAAAAGACATTTGCTTGTGCCGAGTTGTTGTTTGCAACAGCAACAGCTTTGGCGGTCTTAAGAGGATCGTGTGCTCGGTAGCTGTAGGCGAAGCGAACGTGTGCCCTTGGGGCTCGTAAAAAGTGCCGTCAGCTGTTAATGCGTCGCAAGGCGATTTATCACCGGCGAGGGTCAAATGATGCTGAAAGTCATTAGAGAGGTCGTTAAGAGTAACGTTCGACAAAGGGGCGCAATTTGTCGTGATTATCTGTGAAGTCGATTCCGTAATGGGAGCAGTTTCCGTAAAAGACGTAGTGGCAGATGCGTCATTAGCAACAAAGGCAACGTAAGCATTAGTGCGAGACGGCGGACGTTGTTGCGTCGGCGTGTTACGTGGGAAGGGCACGTTCGAAACGTTGGGATGGATACGGATCCCGTGTATTCCAGTGTGGTGTTTGCCCTTGCATTTAGCACAACGTCCTCTTGCATGACAATTTGAGACACGATGCCCAGAGTTCAAGCAATTAAGGCATAATTGACGACGTAAAACGTTAGCGGTTTTCTCGTTAGCAGGCATTGAGCACTGTGACGTAGCGTGAGGACCTTGGCAGAGTTGGGAAGCTTTGTGCACTGGGGCGGACAACGTACTAGTGCTCGAGACGTAAGGCTCGTAAGTGTCATATTGCGACGGGGGCGACTGGATTGGTGTAGACAATCCCGTTTGTGTTTGTTCTTCACGTAAAATGTGATCTTTGAGATCGTCCGTAAAACGTTTTAAAATAAAATTCACTCCCTGGCCAGAATCGCCAACCGAACTGCGAACTTTCCCCGGCAATTTTTCCTCAACGATGGGGATGATAAAGGGGGCACAGGCAGCGACGTCGATTTTGAATGCCTCCAACGAACGAATGTCTCCCATCAAAGAATTATAAAATTGTCGCAGACTGGGAGCTGTTAGTGTTGGCTTTGGTAGCCTTAAAATGCTATTGACATGGGCGCGGATGATGCGCCGAGGGTGGCCGAAATTCTCCTTAAGGGTCTCTTCCAAGACGAAGTAGTTTTGCTCCGATGGAATTATGCCCTGCACCGTTTTTAAAGCTTCCCCTCGCAATTGACCAATTAAATACGTGAACTTTGCTGAATTTGAAAGTTCTGTTACGTTGCCAACCTGGGACTGGAAACGCTCCCAGAAGCCATTCCAATCTGTTATTTTTCCGTCGAAGGTTGGCAATTGTAGATCCGGAAGTTTAGAACGGACAGAAGAAACTTCATGACGAGGCAAAGATGCGTGAGAGCTTTTTTCGAGCTCTGTTAAACGAAAGGTAAGTGTACTAATCTTACCTCGATGGAGGTTTGATACCTGCGTTGCCTCGTCGAAAAAGGCGTCTTGGTCTTCTTCGTGTTGGATCTCGTCGAGGGCGAGGGAACTGATGTCCTTGTCCAAACTCTGGCACTCCTGAAATTTTTCGTAAAGGGCTGCGGCCGCTGATTTCAGGAGCGAGAGGTCTTGGTCTGATATGGCGTGCTCCGTAAAGAATCGTGACGCTTCATCGTAGGTTCGGGTGAAGGCTCGGCGTAATTGTCTCCTCTCTGCTTGGAGCTTCTCGAAGGACGTCTTCGGCATGATTAATTCAACGAGATGCGAATACGTGTAAAAATAACCCAAATCCTGGTCACGGCACCAAAATGTGAAGCACAGAGAGAGACGATGGTTTGTTGCTATAAACTTGTCATATCATAGATAAACGTGGGTGACACAACGTGTCGAACGGAGCGAAAATACGAATGGTGAACGACAACGAAAACGAATACGAATCAATACAAAAGGGATTAGTATTAATATGTGTAAGCGTCCGTTAGGGTCCAGACCCCGGTACTAGGGCCCAGACTCCAGTACTTGACATGAGTTGTTTTCCGGCCAGAAAGTTGCTGACTTTTGTCCACTGGTTGAATCGTTACCGACAATTGATTCTGAAATGACTTATCCTATCTGCAGTGCTGCTGAGCGTCAATCTGCCCGGCACGACTTGGAAGCTGCAATGAGCCCCAATTTATCTTCCCAGGACAGACGTTTATTGTTAGAAACGCTCTTACGGTATACTGACGTTTTCGAGCCTGATTTAGGTGAAACTGACGTAATAACTCATACGATTAATACCGGTTCCTCGCAGCCTATTCGCCAATATCCAAGACGTTTGCCCTATGCCTATCGCGAAGAGACGAGAAAACAGATGTCGGAAATGCTTCAACAGGGGGTCATCACACCAAGTACTAGCCCTTGGGCGTCCCCTATTGTTCTCGTCAAGAAAAAGGATGGCTCTTTTCGATTCTGTGTTGATTATCGTAAACTCAACAGCGTCACAATTCGAGATGCCCATCCCTTGCCCAGGATAGATGATTTACTCGACGCCTTAAATGGCTCTACGATCTTTAGCACACTTGATCTTCGCCAAGGTTACTGGCAAGTACGCATGCACCCAGACGACAGGCATAAAACTGCGTTTGTTACTCCGGACGGATTGTTTGAGTTCGTTCGTCTGCCATACGGGTTGTCAGGCGCTCCCGCAACTTTTGACAGGGCGTTAGAAATAGTTCTTTCTGGTTTACAGTATGATGCGTGTCTCTGTTATTTTGATGATATTATTATTCCATCGACAAATATTACAGAACATTGCGAGAAACTTAAATTGGTCCTAGACCGCTTCCGTACTCACAATTTGCGTGTGAAGGCGTCCAAATGCTGTTTTGGCGCCAAGAAAGTTCTCTATTTAGGACATGTTGTGTCGGCTGATGGGTTAATACTGACCCTGCCAAAATCGAAGCCGTTAGTAAAATCTCGGCCCCGCGTAACGTAGGGCAATTACGATCCTTTCTTGGACTAGCAGGGTATTATCGTCGATTTATCGATAATTTTGCTACCTTGACCTACCCTCTTGTAGAACTAACAAAGAAAGGGAAACCGTTCTGCTGGACTGCCGCTCACGATAACGCGTTTTTAGCTTTGAAAGCACGCCTTTGTTCCAGTCCTGTCCTTGCATTTCCGTCTCTTCAAAGACAGTTTATATTGCAGACCGACGCCTCTGATGTCGGTTTAGGTGCGGTCCTTACACAACTTGATGATAGCGGCCAGGAACGGGTAATCTCCTACGCTAGTAGGACGCTGTCTGACAGTGAAAAAAATTATTCCGCAACCGAGAAAGAATCCCTGGCTCTTGTCTTTGCTGTTGATCATTTTAGGGTGTATCTTTTAGGTCGCAAATTCCTTCTTCTCACTGATCACAATGCACTGAGGTGGCTTCATAGTACCGAACCGAAAGGGAGAAGAGCCCGCTGGATAATGGACCTGCAGGAATATGACTTTGAGGTGCGACATCGTCCTGGCCTACAAAATTGTAATGCAGATGCTCTCTCCCGCCTACCGTCAGACCTTTTTCCACCTCAGTCCCTTCACCCTAGCCCTGTCCTCCCCACGGCTTTTGTATGCTTAACTACAATATCTCACGAGGCAAACCTCCAACAGGCCCAACAAACGGACCCCCACATTCGCAAGGTTCTCGACATGAAAACAATGGGTTTTCCTCCACCACCTTCTTTTGCGTGGGGTCAAGATTCTCAACTGTCTGCTTACTGGAACTGCTGGAGTGAACTTTTTGGCCACAAATGGGACGTCGGATTCGCGAATTAATTCAGTCTTGTCAGACGTGCGGTGAGGTAAAGGCATCCTCCCACACCACTAAGGTCCCCTTGCACCCCATCAGTGTCAGTGAACCTTTCGTATTCTGGGCCATGGACTATATGGGACCCCTGCCAGTCACTTCTAGGGGTAACAAGCACATCCTCGTGATCATGGACCACTTTACCAAATGGTGCGAGGCCTTTCCAACCCAAGATCAGAAAGCTAGAACTGTTGCCGACATTTTAGTGTCGAAAGTTTTCTCTCGGTTTGGTCCACCAGTTGCCATTCATTCGGACCAGGGGGCAAATTTCGAAAGCCACCTTATGCACGAGGTATGCAATATTATGGGGATCTACAAATCTCGTACTACGGCTTACCATCCCCAGGGTGATGGTCTCGTCGAACGTCAAAATAGAACGTTACAGAACATTATTTCGTCCTTCGTTTCCGAACACAGAGACGATTGGGACTTATGGATTGATATAGCGGTGTACGCTTACAATACAAGTCCCCAAGAATCTACCGGATTTTCTCCCTTTGAGCTATTGTTTGGTCACCCTGCTCGCCTCCCCCTGGAACAGACACTTGGCATTCCTTTTAAAAACCCTTGCTCTCAATCAGAATACGCTCGCTCTTTGAGGAAAGCGTTGAGTAGCGTTCGACATGCAGCACAAGACAACCTTACAATGGTACGACAGCGCCAACAACAGACGTACAACTTAAAGAGTCAACGCGCTTGGGCTCCTTTCGAGGTCGGAAAATGGGTGTGGCTACGTCGCCCAAAGCACTGGAAATTTGGGAAAAGGTGGAGGGGCCCTTACAAGGTTCTATCCCAGCGTGGGGTTAACTATAAGGTTGAGTCGAAGGAAGGCAAAACACTCAACGTTCACCACAACCAGTGCAAGGCTTGCATTGTCCCTCAAGATAAGGGGAAGACTATCTGGCCTGTCCCTGAGACAGGGGAGATAGAAATTGTACATGGGAACCATGAGGGTGGAAGGAATCCCGGTTGTGCAGATCAGAGGGGAAACAATCCCCGAATGTTCGCACGCCCAACTCACTTACGGCAAAACATCACGCCCCCCATGCGCTATGGCGATTTTATTACGCATTAATACACCATTTGCTAAGGAGGGGGATGGTTTGTAATATGTCAACGTTCACAGCAGGCATAACGCCCAACGTATGATCCATGTCACGAGTAGTTAGTCAGTTTTCGAAGATGGTTCGATATTAAACTACATCTAGTGACTCCATGTCTATTCATCGACTCTTGTTCTGCCTCCGCAACTATTACATTAGGCCCGATCAAATTATTTTTGAAGCAGACGGAAAATGGGGTATTGAATTGAAGAACCTGCCAAATTTCACGGAAAAGCATTTGAACGATAAACTTAACCGCGAAAAGAGGGATCGGTGAATTGCCTTTCGCGCGACTTTCATTGGCGCAACATGTCTAAGCACGTTCGAAATTGAATACAGCGCTGCCCGGATTGTGTTCAAATCTTTATGGTCCTATGCAGACTCGCATATTCGAACATCCATTTCACACTTTAGGTGTTGACTATGTTGGGGAGCTACCGATTTCAACTTAAGGTAATTAATGGCTTTTAACAGCACTTTGTCAATTTTCCAATTTTCTCCGCGCTATCCCTGTCCCAGACAAAACAGCAACAACAGCGGCTCGCGCACTGTTAGATCATGTCTTTTTGCAACTAGGTTTCCCTTCCGTTTTGCAAAGTGATCGCGGCGGCGAATTTTTAAATGCAATTATGCATAGGACAACATCTTTACTTTCCATCCGTCAAGTTTATACATCTGGATTTCGCCCGCGCTTAAATGGTGCAACGGAACGCGCGCATCGCTTTCTTAATCCAGCGCTGGGAATTTTCTGCGAAAAACGACAAGAACGCTGGGAGGACTTCCTCTAAGCAGCTGTTTATTCGCATAATACAGCACCCGTTTCCGGTACTTCAGACATAACCAATTCTTTCTGGTTTTTGGTCGTAATGCACCTTCCCCAGAGACGGTTTCTCTAGATTTACCTCCTGCTTCTCTTCCTGCTGATCTCTACGCTTATAACTTAGTGCGTCGTATGGCAGAGTCACATACGCAGTTTCGCGCCATTAAAGGATATTTAAGACGTCGCCAACGCGAGCTTTATGATATCGCTTCGCGCGATGTAAAGATACCAGACGGCAAAATTGTCTACATGCGCAAGGAAAGCAAAGCCTCTGTTTCCGGTAAAAAACTCGCTTTTTGCGTAATTTCGATAGTCCTTTTCTCGTCACTGGACATCCGCATAGTCGCAAAGATCTGTTAAATCTGCGCCATATAGCCACAGGTAAAGATTGGCCACATCCAGTCAACATAAAGAAGATTGTGGTCGTACACGAGTGTAATTCCTGCGATATTTCTCCTCTGGATACCCTCGAGGACACTCCCCAGCCAGCTGCATCTCGAAATTCCTAAAGTTCGTTCTTTTACCCCGAACCCAGACTTAGCCGACGTAGCCTTTAGATTAGGACTGTACTTAAATTCCACGCCATGTAAATCGTTCGTAGCATCCCAAGCTTGTAAGTATCTATACGAGTCCTATCCTGCAATTAGAAAATTGTCGCCCAACATGGCAAATCACGTGGCCTCGCCAAGTCATGTCCCTATCTGCATTTAGAGGGTGCGTCTCATGGTGGTGTATACATTATAACGTTAGATAGTTTTACATTTGCCCGTTTACATCGCTAATACGCTGTTGTATTAATTAGCTTAGTAAGAAAAAATTACAAATTGTGAAAAGCAGCAGAAAATATGTATTTTTGTAATTAGGACGGGGAGGATGTAATAGGGCACGTGTATACAATCACATGTCATATCACGTGTTACCAATAAATCAATGTCGTGTTAACAGATATATAAGAGCTTGTAGTTAATTAGAGTCTTGAGTATTATTTTCAGTGCAAATGAAAGAGCACACAAAATGTATTGAGGGCGTTGTCTTTGAGATGTAACACCTTTCAGGGGGAGGGGGGGGACTTTGAGGTACCCTTTGCAAAATGTTGCAAAACCCGCAACCCATAGCGGCAATAGCTCTGAGCCTAAGTGGCAGTAGCCTTTTGGCCTAAGCGGTAGTAGCCTTTTGGCCTAAGTGGCAGTAACCTTTTGGCCTTAGTGGCAGTAGCCTTTTGGCCTAAGCGGTAGTAACCTTTTGGCCTAAGTGGCAGTAGCCTTTTGGCCTAAGCGGTAGTAACCTTTTGGCCTAAGTGGCAGTAGCCTTTTGGCCTAAGCGGTAGTAACCTTTTGGCCTAAGTGGCAGTAGCCTTTTGGCCTAAGCGGTAGTAACCTTTTGGTCTAAGTGGCAGTAGCCTTTTGGCCTAAGCGGTAGTAGCCTTTTGGCCTAAGCGGTAGTAACCTTTTGGTCTAAGTGGCAGTAGCCTTTTGGCCTAAGCGGTAGTAACCTTTTGGTCTAAGTGGCAGTAGCCTTTTGGCCTAAGTGGCAGTAGCCTTTTGGCCTAAGCGGTAGTAGCCTTTTGGCCTAGCCAGCAATAACAATAGGTCATACAGCAGTTATAAGATAGAAAAAGACTTTTAAACAGTACCGCGTTAAGAATACCTTTATATCACAATCAGAACAGAAAAGAGCGAAATAAAAATATCCTGTTTTTTTAATAGTACAATACACAACACCCCTACCGAACAACCCATTTGTGAATACCCAACAATATATCTGTAAACCATTCGCTAACTAAAGTAATCGAATAAGTGCTTGAATTTCACACCAAATGACAGTTTGGTCAGTGGTGAATCATTTATGAGAGACTATTTGTTATCTGTTTTTCAGCTTGTATAATAGCAAATAACCGGTTTGATTCTGTCCTTAAAGAATAATACGAGCAAAAATTCAATTCTCCAAACTTTCGTAAAAGCAAGCAAATCATACCATTTTCCACAATCTGAAGCGGTAGTAAATTGCAAAAAGTCAGGAACCTAAATTTTGCATCGGATACATCTTCTTTAATGACCAAGTCCCCCCCCCCCCCCCCCCGCCCTGGGATTTTCAGTAACAACATACAAGAGCTTTTGGTATCAACAAAAAACAAAGACTAGCAATTGACGAGTAATAAATAGAAGGCTGGGACGACAAGGAAAATGTGTCTCCTGGCCAGGGGCATACCATGACAAATTGGGGGCTCATAGGGTGAATATACCGACAACAAATTCAACTCTTGCTAGTCAATCTTAACTGTTTTATCAAAATAATGTTGCCAATTGTATAAAATATGCTCTCACTGAACACAGCCGAATAACTTGAATGCAGCGTATTAAAAAACTTCAGGTTGCCGTCGAGCAAGCACAACAGCACTGGTGCCCATGAGATTCTGCTGTGCCCATGAGATTCTGCTGTGCCCATGAGATTCTGCTGTGCCCATGAGATTCTGCTGTGCCCATGAGATTCTGCTGTGCCCATGAGATTCTGCTGTGCCCATGAGATTCTGCTGTGCCCATGAGATTCTGCTGTGCCCATGCCAAGCCTTTTCAGGGCTGGCAAAATTTTGAATGCTGATCTAGAGAACCACTTATTTTACCAATCATAGAAAGTCGAGAGAGCGCTTGTTTGCATAACATTTTACAGATAAAGGGATCATTACCTGCCTGTATAGATGGGAATTTATACGTAACGAGCAACGAGCAGGTAGAAATTCTATTCCAAGGTTGTGAATGGGAAAACCTTGAGAAATCGAAGAGAAAGGTTCATCATCGGCCATGACAAAGAATCACATACTTATCATGAACAACCGTTAAGCGAAATATTACAAAAATAAAATGACAACTTGAAATGCTATTGAATCAAATTCATGTTTCAGCGAGTGGATTTTTCGATTCGGCATCCTCCTTGGATTCCGGCTGGCCCCCTTGCACCGGTCGGTTCTCCCGCATCTTTGAGGTGTGTTCTATTAGCGACAGGCAGACGAAGGCCCAGTTGAAAAGGTACTGCGCGGGCAGCGAGCCATGTTTCGCAACGGCACCAGGGGGGACATCTGAGAAAAAAGCTGAACGTCAAAGCAGCAGCAGAGAACATTAAGAGTGCTCAAAACTAACAAATATCTAGCAAATTGGCGTAACATCGAAGTCAGGGTAAATTGATCGTGTGTAGGATGCCACTCATTTGGATTTAGTGCTATTGTAGTGACTCCTTTGTCTACTTTCCATTTTCACACCATGTCATGCTGACACATCTTTTCTCGCTCCCCAGCCTAGATTTTTCCATCCGCATTACATCACCATTTCATCATCCTCTCTCATCCCTCGTCAGCAAATTTATTCTTAGATTTATCAGTATAAATATAATTGTAAAGTAAGCCAGAGTCAGTCAGGAACAGAGCTACAGAAAACAACAGACAACGCGTCGTCTCTCTCTCTCTCTCGGCCTGGCTCCGTGTTCTCTGCACGTTAAATAAGACAACTTTGGCACGGATCGTCCATAGAGGTTGAGCAACGCAGTCGGTAGAAACACATCTCAACTCGTTTCTACACTATAATGGATGTTACACATCTTTCTCTCTCATCTTCACATCTTCTCAACTTTCTTAAAAAAGTTCTTGGTCAAGTACGCGCAAATATTGTCAGTTTAACCTAAATAGTGGAGTTGACAGGTAGAGAATAGCGTGATAAACTCGATTAACGTGAGGGTGTTACCCGAACAAAGAAGGGAAACCATGCCCCCTTCCAACTGGCGCTGATGCAATCATCATGGAATCCGATTAGAGACTCTTAGCAGATGGTCAGACGAGGTTCTGCATCTGGGCATCATCGACGGAAGCGTATTTAAAATACGAAGCAAAGACTTGCGGTGATTCGGGCCGACACGCTTCATTGTGACCGTACTGTTGGTAATAGGCACTTTAAGCATGCACGACGATAACCATAACGATAACCATAGACTGGAACGTCATCGTTTCCGTTATCATTGTGGTGAAATCAGACAACCATAGGGGGCGGCTGTCAGAATGGCGCACGTCCTTGTTTACGAGAGGAAGTATGTTTTAAATCTCAATTATTTGTCATTTTAGAGTTAAATAAAATACAGCTTTAAAAATATTAACAGCAGTGAGGATATCGCTTTCAATCTATGTCTAATTTATGACAAAAAATTGGCTCCTTAGTCAAAATTTGCGAACATTTGGCCTAGATCTAATCTAAACTTCCAATTTGGGACTACGAAGTTTTGTCTTGAAAAAAGTACACTTGAGAGTTCAAAGACGAGTCCAGATTTGAGAACACAGGGCACGCTTTTTAATTAAATGTATTTGACATTTTCTTTCATTCCATTTCATCTCTTTCCGCACTGCGTGTCAACCAGTCGGTCTTTTGCTCATCATGGGCACTTGATCGCTGAAATAATTTCCTTAAAAACAGTTTTCTGAAGGGTTTTCAGTGCTAACTAAGGGAATTTAATTATCTACTTTCGATGTCAACTTTTACAAAAAGAATTTTAATCTGCCAGGCTATGAAAACAAACTTCCTGCATGAATCTCAAAACATCGAGAAGTCGGTAGGCCCATATCGACGTGAAAACAATTTTAAATCCTTCAAAAAGTATCAAAAACTCAGAACTTATCCAGTTGGCTGGTGGTTGAATGATATTCAAGCGATATCCAGTTCTAAATCCACAGTAATGCAAAGAAATTCATCACAAAATCCTATCGTTGTCAGAGAACGATAGATTTGGTTTCTATCGTTTTAGAACGATACGTGGGAACGATAACGGTAGGGGAATCTCCTATGGCGCGTGCGCACTAGGAAGGAAATGCCTCCTATGGTTATCGTTATGGTTATCGTTGTCCATGCTTAAAGTGCCTAATTAGGACGCATAGCACTTGTTGGTGGTTAGCACTTGTTGGTTAGCACTCGTTGGTGAGAGCACAAGTGAAGTGAAAGGTCACTTACTTGATAGATTAGTCGCCAGTTTTTCCCCATCAAGAGCAAGATTGGAGCTAGCTGTTGGATCGAAAGTGCTGATCCAGCTCACGAGATCCGCATTCACCAACTGCTTGCACGTGGTCCACTCTTCGAGTTTGTCTGCCATTTCATCGTCTTCTTTTCCGCCAAAGTATATCTCCAGCACGGCCTTGACAATGTCATGAACAAGTTTGGGAGGGTCTTTGTAGCTCTTGATTTCGGCAAAGGCTCTAAAGATACGCGCAATACAATTAATCACCGATATAGCAGCTTGAAGTCAAAAGGTGCGACAAAAAGAAATGCTAAGAAAGAAAGGGAGGGAGCACTAAAAAAATTTCTTTACCTGGCATCCAGTCGTCCGACATTGTCTCTCAAATCTTGCAACATTATTCGGTCGAACAGAACATCGATTCTCTTTTCTTGATGTTGCTTTTCGACCTCTACAATTGCAATGACGCTTTGGATTAATGACAGCTATAGAATTCCACCCAATCACTCAAAACGAACATATATTTCTTTTGAAGCAGTAAATAGCCACAGGTTAATCTGCTGAATGGAAATCAGCATGATTGACGAATATTGCTCTACTGGCAATGGAAGCCGCCTTGTGCTAGATCTACATCCACTTCAAACAGGCCCGCAAGGAAGAAAAGAAAGCATGGCTAACTGACCAAGCACGATGTTTTTCTCCTCCCCAGCGATCTCCCTCGACACCTCTTTGTGGGCCATGGCCAGCAACTTGAGCATGCGATGGATCTCCTTGCTCTCGTGCACAGGCAGCTGCTTCTGGTCACCAATGCTGATGTCGACAATAGCCACTGCCATGCCGTCAGCATCGCGCAGCGGAAAAGCAGTATGACGCTCACCGTACGCATCTGCAGTCAACGTCTCTGAAGTGTCGATGCATTTGAAGAGGTAATCTCTGCAGCAAAAGATATCATCGTATCATAGGCGAGAGATCAAACATGTCTCAAGCTGGACTCGTGAACAGAAATTCATATTAGGAACGATGCAATAAAAATTCAATTCAATTTGAATGCAATACCATTTGTTCTTTTGCAAGCCATCAATAAAAATCTATATGTTCTGATGATCAATAAAAAGATTCTGCACCTGAACAAATTGTCCTTTCTCTCCAGGCGTGGTGGACTTTCATATCTGGTGTCATTGTGGTTCTGCCGAAGCGTGACCATTTTACGCAACACTAGGCCATCCGATGCCTGAAATGCGACATACATGTGTCACAGATCAAATGGAAAGAAACCTTGTCATTATGAAGCTACCCATTTCACGAAGGAATCTGGAGGACTTGAAAAATTAATGGACAGTTAGCCGATTAAATGTTCATGGACTCGACTCTGTTCACTACATGCAGTATGGTTTTCATACATTTTTTGACGTGAATGGAAGAAGAAAGTCCGTCAAAATTCTATATATTTGAGTTGACGAATAAGAGGAAAAGCCAATCCAGCTCCAGTTAGAAAAATTAGATACAGCAAAGAGCTATAAATGGTGGTGAAAGAAGCGTCAGTAGTGCACCATCGCCGCCTTTAATTGGATTCGTAATCGAAATGAAGTTCCTGCAAGGTCCTTCAAACATGCTCTCGGGCTTTAGACACGGCTCCAATATGAAAGCAGCACAAAGGACCATTGAATAAGAAAGTGCAACGGACTGACGTCATACCTTGGGACCTGGTTCAACCAAGTAGACATTCACTTCCTTTACGTTCTGACTTCTTCTAAGGATCCACGAAACTGCTGATTCGGCGATTTTGATTGTTTTACGTCGCGAATCAATGAAGTGAATTGCAGCACTCAATCCCTTTGCGAGCCCCTACAACCAGAGTGCATCGTAAAGTAAATCTTCTGGTCGTTCCCCTAACTGGGTAAAAGCCTTAACTACTTTGCATAAGCTTTAATTATGACAAAGACATCTGTTCAAACGATATCAGAACTAGCTAAAGATATATTCAATCTTTCCAAATTTGACTAAAGATAATGCATAGCAGCATATCTAAATTTCAAAACAAAATCTTTCCCATATCCTTTTGGTGACCTTTTCTAGTTGATATTTCGTATCCAAGCCTTTCGAACTTTGTTTTGACAAACTAAGCGAACAAAAGAATGCAACCATTTCGTAGGACTAGGTTAAATGATTAGCGAGAATGCAATTTATAGATCTAATGAATTTTACTTGTCAATCAATCAAATGAGAAAAACCCGCTTTCCAGTTAATCAATCATCTCATTCTGCATGTTGAATTATGATGGTCAAACGGACTTCTTCAACTTCTACATGGCCAAGAGATTCTGCTGCAAATTCGCTCTTGTGCAAAGTTCACAACTATGCTGGGATGAAGCTGGGATGAAAGCAATATGCTGGGATGAAAGCACTATACCTGATAGAAAGAGATCTCGTGGGTGACAAAGACGGACTTTTCGTGAGGATCAGGAAGTGTGTCGATCCCAAGAACTCCGGTCACTCTCTTCTCGTGATCTTTTAAAGGTAGCATCACCAACGACCCCTCAATGCCCTGCAGTCAGAGCCATGTCATGAGCACATTTCAAGTGATAGATATGGGTGGTTTGCTTTGCAAACTGAACCCCGAACTCATGTGTAATGCTGTAGTTTGTACTTCACTTGAATCAAATATCATTCGTAGTTTCTGCTTAAGTCTGAAAGTTACATTCTAAGAAACAACAGCTGAGACTCCCAGATATTACACACGAGATAGTTGAAAAGGCTTACAAATAATCCGCCAGATAGAGACATCTGGTAAATCAAATGATTGTGCATTTGTGCTACAGATTATTATCTCACCGAGGTTTCAGTGACTTGGTAGTCATCAGCTATAAGTGTATCACACCATGCACGCTTTTTAAAGATTTTTTTGACGAGAAATGCATCCAGCTAGCAAAAGTGTTACCGCCTACCTCTTCTCTACGGGCCACGTTCCACAGGTGCACGCCACCATTATGCAAAACGCGCGGCACGTGGATTGGCTTGCCTGAATCGACCACTGTGAAACTGACGCACTTCATGTCTCTGTAAAGAATCTTGTCTAAAACATACGGCACATCGTCTGTCGTGCAGGAAACATACTTCAAGCAGTTTGTTCCAGCGCGGTTTGTCTTTGCAGCATCATTGGGCTCGACGAACGCCACGTGCGCAGCAACCTTCTTGTTTCGGCCATGCACTTCGGCATCCTTGTAAAGAGCCTGGAAGATGGTTTTGAAAACCGGCTCCAGCATTGCCCCAGACGTCCGTGCGCTGTTCTCGACGGCGATCAGCCACCGCTTGCGGAACTCTCCGCGCTTTCTTTCTTCAAACGAACGCTGTTTGAAGCGAATCAAATACATTCAAATCAAGGGTTTCATGAACTATACAAGGGACGGAGAAATAATTTCTTTGGGTTACTTACTTTCGTGAGAAACTACATGGAGGCTGGATGAAGTACCAGCCTTGAATTCGAAGCAAAATAACACAAAAACATAAGCAAACCTAGGAATAACTTTTAAAAGTACACGTTGGTGTCAATATGAATCCTTATTAGGAGAAGGAAGCGAAACAAAAGATCATACACACCTCTACGCTGGCAAAAAGAAAAGCAACAAGGGAGTCGAAGCAATCTTCGTCCGGGAACATTTTTATTATCTGCTCTATGTATCTTTTGAACATCTTCCGACTTATTTTGCCGTGCGCTTCTTCAAAAACTTCAGAGGCTAAAAAGCATATGGTTACGCTATCATCGCTTGAACTTCACTTAGCACCATTGATTGATTAATAGAAAAGCGTCACCAAACATCAACAGGACTTTTTCACGAGCTCGTGATGTTTATTCATTTTTATGTATCCTAAAGTTATACGTTACTAACAATTAAGAAACAAAATACGGACTATGCAGCGTGCTATAGTGTAAAAACCTTAATTCATCTAGTGGAGGTATTGCAAAATCTAATGATAATGATAATCTGATAACACTTGTGCAACAAAAAAGTGCAGTCAAGGAATTATCAGAACAATGTAATTTCTGAACAATGTAAATGCACACGGATCGTCTTAGTTCAATAATTGAAAACGTGAAAATGATTGACCTTGGGGAAACGTTTTCATCCCATCTTCCCGCCACTTGGAGAGAACCATCTCTATTTCGGACACTTCTAGGTAGCCTGAGCCGTCGACGTCCCACAGGTCGAACAGCTGGTCGACTTGAAGACGGCGTTTGGCCGAGCGAGCTTCAATTCGCGCCTTAGAGAAATCAACAGACATTTACTCCAGCCTCGATAGGTCAATAAAACAGTTTATCCTAACAGAAGCAGAATTTAAACAGCACCTTGAAAGCTCTCAAAAGCTAAAACTTGTTGGGCTTCGTCAATTGAAAAAGCAGGCTCACCAACGATTGAAAAATATCCTGCTAACTAGCATGAACGATTTAAGTTTGTGCTTAGCGTCGTGTTTTTACTGACGCAGCTGATAAACTTTTCTGGAGAGTAACTCTAACACACAAGGCCTAAAAGGCTTTTTCCTGCGTGACAAATCTTCCATAGATCCGTCTAATAGTTTATAAAATACAAAAACCTTTTCCAATCTGGCCATGCGTTCTTCTTCTGTTTCGATGTAGCCCGCTCTGACATAGCGGATAAGCGTTTCTACTGCAACCCTGTGAACATAAAGAGGCAACCATCTCTAATGAAAAACTGCCACAGACGGATCTTCAAACAAGACCTGGGATTATTTCGATATCAATCCTCGTGAAGAGGTGAAATGTAAATATTACTAAGCATGCCCTTGAAATTGCAAGCAACGCTTAGGGTGCACTTACCAGTGTATCACTTAGCATCATTTAGCATTTGACCTGTCATGGGAGTGGCCTAATCAGCTTTGATTCAGCCAATCTTCGACTCGACAAAAGCCAAATCAACTGCTCCACTAAGTGAAAATCTCAATAAGTGAAGTTCATTATAGTAAGATACAGGCAGTTCTACCTTGAAGGAAGTTCTCCTAGAAACTTCTCCAACAGATTGATGAACTGTGCCTGATTCAAGGTGGTCGGGTCGAAGATGGAGCCAGTGGCGACCGACTGTGCTCTTGAGGACTTGACTGGCGATTCTGAGTAGTCCATTGCTAAAAAACAAAGACGGCAACGGTACAGGTGGGAATCGGGAAATTAAAGGATAAACAAAATAAAAGGGTTTCCAGGTTGATGGGTGGAAGTTGTGAATATAACAAGATTTTTGAATGAGCTCCAGCGTAGTCACATGTTAAAGTGAATACCCATCGAGGTCCCGTCAATAATTTCTTTAACATCTTCCTCCATTTTTTCGGCAATTTGTGCAGCTTCTCTTGAACTTGCAGCTCCACTTTCTGTGTTGAAGTAAATGATAGCTCTTGGTTAATAGCAAGCATACTTTAAAACTACAGGTAAGGGAAGCTACGAATCTCAAAAACCATATCAACAATGCATTTAATGCGAACAAATTGTCACCAGAAGATATGGAATTCTATCTTAACTCAGTTCACAAAAAAATAAATGCAAGCAAGTAAAAGAAAAGTCCAAGGTGAATGTCATGGAAACTTACCATCCACTTCCTCTAATTTGACTGGATCGTCGGCACCTTTGGCCTCATCTGCCACTGGCTCCTTTGAAGTTTCGGCCTTATCTGTCACTGGTTCAATGGTACTGTCACAGTGCACAACTTTCATTTCACTTTTATCAACAGCCACCCTACAACTACCATCTTGCTCTGCCGTGGTTTGTTCAGCTTCTACTACTACGAATGCATTCTCTTCCGCGACAGCGTCTTCCTCCTCGATGATGTCGTCAACGTTGTCTTCCTGCTCATCAACATCGATGACGGGCCCTTCAAAAGATCATTTATTCAGACTCTCCATACTCCTTTCTTGCATATCAGCCCTTCAAAAGATCATTTATTCAGACTCTCCATACTCCTTTCTTGCATATCAGCCCTTCAAAAGATCATTCATTCAGACTCTCCATACTCCTTTCTTGCATATCAGCCCTTCAAAAGATCATTCATTCAGACTCTCCATACTCCTTTCTTGCATATCAGCCCTTCAAAAGATCATTCATTCAGACTCTCCATACTCCTTTCTCGTATATCAGCCCTTCAAAAGATCATTCATTCAGACTCTCCATACTCCTTTCTTGCATATCAGCCCTTCAAAAGATCATTCATTCAGACTCTCCATACTCCTTTCTTGCATATCAGCCCTTCAAAAGATCATTTATTCAGACTCTCCATACTCCTTTCTTGCATATCAGCCCTTCAAAAGATCATTCATTCAGACTCTCCATACTCCTTTCTTGCATATCAGCCCTTCAAAAGATCATTCATTCAGACTCTCCATACTCCTTTCTTGCATATCAGCCCTTCAAAAGATCATTCATTCAGACTCTCCATACTCCTTTCTTGCATATCAGCCCTTCAAAAGATCATTCATTCAGACTCTCCATACTCCTTTCTTGCATATCAGCCCTTCAAAAGATCATTTATTCAGACTCTCCATACTCCTTTCTTGCATATCAGCCCTTCAAAAGATCATTCATTCAGACTCTCCATACTCCTTTCTTGCATATCAGCCCTTCAAAAGATCATTTATTCAGACTCTCCATACTCCTTTCTTGCATATCAGCCCTTCAAAAGATCATTTATTCAGACTCTCCATACTCCTTTCTCGTATATCAGCCCTTCAAAAGATCATTTATTCAGACTCTCCATACTCCTTTCTTATATCAGCCCTTCAAAAGATCATTTATTCAGACTCTCCATACTCCTTTCTCGTATATCAGCCCTTCAAAAGATCATTTATTCAGACTCTCCATACTCCTTTCTCATATCAGCCCTTCAAAAGATCATTCATTCAGACTCTCCATACTCCTTTCTTGCATATCAGCCCTTCAAAAGATCATTCATTCAGACTCTCCATACTCCTTTCTCGTATATCAGCCCTTCAAAAGATCATTCATTCAGACTCTCCATACTCCTTTCTCGTATATCAGCCCTTCAAAAGATCATTCATTCAGACTCTCCATACTCCTTTGTCGCATATCAGCCCTTCAAAAGATCATTCATTCAGACTCTCCATACTCCTTTCTTGCATATCAGCCCTTCAAAAGATCATTCATTCAGACTCTCCATACTCCTTTCTTGCATATCAGCCCTTCAAAAGATCATTTATTCAGACTCTCCATACTCCTTTCTTGCATATCAGCCCTTCAAAAGATCATTTATTCAGACTCTCCATACTCCTTTCTCATATCAGCCCTTCAAAAGATCATTTATTCAGACTCTCCATACTCCTTTCTTGCATATCAGCCCTTCAAAAGATCATTCATTCAGACTCTCCATACTCCTTTCTCGCATATCAGCCCTTCAAAAGATCATTTATTCAGACTCTCCATACTCCTTTCTCGCATATCAGCCCTTCAAAAGATCATTTATTCAGACTCTCCATACTCCTTTCTTGCATATCAGCCCTTCAAAAGATCATTTATTCAGACTCTCCATACTCCTTTCTCGCATATCAGCCCTTCAAAAGATCATTCATTCAGACTCTCCATACTCCTTTCTTGCATATCAGCCCTTCAAAAGATCATTCATTCAGACTCTCCATACTCCTTTGTCGCATATCAGCCCTTCAAAAGATCATTTATTCAGACTCTCCATACTCCTTTCTCGTATATCAGCCCTTCAAAAGATCATTTATTCAGACTCTCCATACTCCTTTTCGCATATCAGCCCTTCAAAAGATCATTTATTCAGACTCTCCATACTCCTTTCTCTTATATCAGCCCTTCAAAAGATCATTATTCAGACTCTCCATACTCCTTTCTTGCATATCAGCCCTTCAAAAGATCATTATTCAGACTCTCCATACTCCTTTCTCGCATATCAGCCCTTCAAAAGATCATTCATTCAGACTCTCCATACTCCTTTCTGCATATCAGCCCTTCAAAAGATCATTATTCAGACTCTCCATACTCCTTTTGCATATCAGCCCTTCAAAAGATCATTATTCAGACTCTCCATACTCCTTTCTTGCATATCAGCCCTTCAAAAGATCATTATTCAGACTCTCCATACTCCTTTCTTGCATATCAGCCCTTCAAAAGATCATTTATTCAGACTCTCCATACTCCTTTCTTGCATATCAGCCCTTCAAAAGATCATTTATTCAGACTCTCCATACTCCTTTCTCGCATATCAGCCCTTCAAAAGATCATTTATTCAGACTCTCCATACTCCTTTCTGCATATCAGCCCTTCAAAAGATCATTTATTCAGACTCTCCATACTCCTTTTCGCATATCAGCCCTTCAAAAGATCATTTATTCAGACTCTCCATACTCCTTTCTTGCATATCAGCCCTTCAAAAGATCATTTATTCAGACTCTCCATACTCCTTTCTCGCATATCAGCCCTTCAAAAGATCATTTATTCAGACTCTCCATACTCCTTTCTTGCATATCAGCCCTTCAAAAGATCATTTATTCAGACTCTCCATACTCCTTTCTCGCATATCAGCCCTTCAAAAGATCATTTATTCAGACTCTCCATACTCCTTTTCGCATATCAGCCCTTCAAAAGATCATTTATTCAGACTCTCCATACTCCTTTCTCGCATATCAGCCCTTCAAAAGATCATTTATTCAGACTCTCCATACTCCTTTTCGCATATCAGCCCTTCAAAAGATCATTTATTCAGACTCTCCATACTCCTTTCTTGCATATCAGCCCTTCAAAAGATCATTTATTCAGACTCTCCATACTCCTTTCTGCATATCAGCCCTTCAAAAGATCATTTATTCAGACTCTCCATACTCCTTTCTCGCATATCAGCCCTTCAAAAGATCATTTATTCAGACTCTCCATACTCCTTTCTCGTATATCAGCCCTTCAAAAGATCATTTATTCAGACTCTCCATACTCCTTTTCGCATATCAGCCCTTCAAAAGATCATTTATTCAGACTCTCCATACTCCTTTCTCGTATATCAGCCCTTCAAAAGATCATTATTCAGACTCTCCATACTCCTTTCTCGTATATCAGCCCTTCAAAAGATCATTTATTCAGACTCTCCATACTCCTTTCTGCATATCAGCCCTTCAAAAGATCATTTATTCAGACTCTCCATACTCCTTTCGCATATCAGCCCTTCAAAAGATCATTTATTCAGACTCTCCATACTCCTTTCTGCATATCAGCCCTTCAAAAGATCATTTATTCAGACTCTCCATACTCCTTTCTTGCATATCAGCCCTTCAAAAGATCATTTATTCAGACTCTCCATACTCCTTTCTTGCATATCAGCCCTTCAAAAGATCATTTATTCAGACTCTCCATACTCCTTTCTTGCATATCAGCCCTTCAAAAGATCATTTATTCAGACTCTCCATACTCCTTTCTCGCATATCAGCCCTTCAAAAGATCATTATTCAGACTCTCCATACTCCTTTCTTGCATATCAGCCCTTCAAAAGATCATTATTCAGACTCTCCATACTCCTTTCTTGCATATCAGCCCTTCAAAAGATCATTTATTCAGACTCTCCATACTCCTTTCTTGCATATCAGCCCTTCAAAAGATCATTTATTCAGACTCTCCATACTCCTTTCTTGCATATCAGCCCTTCAAAAGATCATTTATTCAGACTCTCCATACTCCTTTCTTGCATATCAGCCCTTCAAAAGATCATTTATTCAGACTCTCCATACTCCTTTCTTGCATATCAGCCCTTCAAAAGATCATTTATTCAGACTCTCCATACTCCTTTCTTGCATATCAGCCCTTCAAAAGATCATTTATTCAGACTCTCCATACTCCTTTCTTGCATATCAGCCCTTCAAAAGATCATTTATTCAGACTCTCCATACTCCTTTCTTGCATATCAGCCCTTCAAAAGATCATTTATTCAGACTCTCCATACTCCTTTTGCATATCAGCCCTTCAAAAGATCATTTATTCAGACTCTCCATACTCCTTTCTTGCATATCAGCCCTTCAAAAGATCATTTATTCAGACTCTCCATACTCCTTTCTTGCATATCAGCCCTTCAAAAGATCATTTATTCAGACTCTCCATACTCCTTTCTTGCATATCAGCCCTTCAAAAGATCATTTATTCAGACTCTCCATACTCCTTTCTCGCATATCAGCCCTTCAAAAGATCATTTATTCAGACTCTCCATACTCCTTTCTTGCATATCAGCCCTTCAAAAGATCATTTATTCAGACTCTCCATACTCCTTTCTGCATATCAGCCCTTCAAAAGATCATTTATTCAGACTCTCCATACTCCTTTCTTGCATATCAGCCCTTCAAAAGATCATTTATTCAGACTCTCCATACTCCTTTCTTGCATATCAGCCCTTCAAAAGATCATTTATTCAGACTCTCCATACTCCTTTCTTGCATATCAGCCCTTCAAAAGATCATTTATTCAGACTCTCCATACTCCTTTCTTGCATATCAGCCCTTCAAAAGATCATTTATTCAGACTCTCCATACTCCTTTCTGCATATCAGCCCTTCAAAAGATCATTTATTCAGACTCTCCATACTCCTTTCTTGCATATCAGCCCTTCAAAAGATCATTTATTCAGACTCTCCATACTCCTTTCTTGCATATCAGCCCTTCAAAAGATCATTTATTCAGACTCTCCATACTCCTTTCTTGCATATCAGCCCTTCAAAAGATCATTTATTCAGACTCTCCATACTCCTTTTTGCATATCAGCCCTTCAAAAGATCATTTATTCAGACTCTCCATACTCCTTTCTTGCATATCAGCCCTTCAAAAGATCATTTATTCAGACTCTCCATACTCCTTTCTCGCATATCAGCCCTTCAAAAGATCATTTATTCAGACTCTCCATACTCCTTTCTTGCATATCAGCCCTTCAAAAGATCATTTATTCAGACTCTCCATACTCCTTTCTCGTATATCAGCCCTTCAAAAGATCATTTATTCAGACTCTCCATACTCCTTTCTTGCATATCAGCCCTTCAAAAGATCATTTATTCAGACTCTCCATACTCCTTTCTTGCATATCAGCCCTTCAAAAGATCATTTATTCAGACTCTCCATACTCCTTTCTTGCATATCAGCCCTTCAAAAGATCATTTATTCAGACTCTCCATACTCCTTTCTTGCATATCAGCCCTTCAAAAGATCATTTATTCAGACTCTCCATACTCCTTTCTTGCATATCAGCCCTTCAAAAGATCATTTATTCAGACTCTCCATACTCCTTTCTGCATATCAGCCCTTCAAAAGATCATTTATTCAGACTCTCCATACTCCTTTCTTGCATATCAGCCCTTCAAAAGATCATTTATTCAGACTCTCCATACTCCTTTCTTGCATATCAGCCCTTCAAAAGATCATTTATTCAGACTCTCCATACTCCTTTCTTGCATATCAGCCCTTCAAAAGATCATTTATTCAGACTCTCCATACTCCTTTCTTGCATATCAGCCCTTCAAAAGATCATTTATTCAGACTCTCCATACTCCTTTCTTGCATATCAGCCCTTCAAAAGATCATTTATTCAGACTCTCCATACTCCTTTCTTGCATATCAGCCCTTCAAAAGATCATTTATTCAGACTCTCCATACTCCTTTCTTGCATATCAGCCCTTCAAAAGATCATTTATTCAGACTCTCCATACTCCTTTCTTGCATATCAGCCCTTCAAAAGATCATTTATTCAGACTCTCCATACTCCTTTCTTGCATATCAGCCCTTCAAAAGATCATTTATTCAGACTCTCCATACTCCTTTCTTGCATATCAGCCCTTCAAAAGATCATTTATTCAGACTCTCCATACTCCTTTCTTGCATATCAGCCCTTCAAAAGATCATTTATTCAGACTCTCCATACTCCTTTCTCGCATATCAGCCCTTCAAAAGATCATTTATTCAGACTCTCCATACTCCTTTCTTGCATATCAGCCCTTCAAAAGATCATTTATTCAGACTCTCCATACTCCTTTCTTATATCAGCCCTTCAAAAGATCATTTATTCAGACTCTCCATACTCCTTTCTTGCATATCAGCCCTTCAAAAGATCATTTATTCAGACTCTCCATACTCCTTTCGCATATCAGCCCTTCAAAAGATTTATTCAGACTCTCCATACTCCTTCTCTGCATATCAGCCCTTCAAAAGATTTATTCAGACTCTCCATACTCCTTTCTGCATATCAGCCCTTCAAAAGATCATTTATTTCAGACTCTCCATACTCCTTTCTTGCATATCAGCCCTTCAAAAGATCATTTATTCAGACTCTCCATACTCCTTTCTCGTATATCAGCCCTTCAAAAGATCATTTATTCAGACTCTCCATACTCCTTTCTTGCATATCAGCCCTTCAAAAGATCATTTTCAGACTCTCCATACTCCTTTCTTGCATATCAGCCCTTCAAAAGATCATTTATTCAGACTCTCCATACTCCTTTCTTGCATATCAGCCCTTCAAAAGATCATTTATTCAGACTCTCCATACTCCTTTCTTGCATATCAGCCCTTCAAAAGATCATTTATTCAGACTCTCCATACTCCTTTCTTGCATATCAGCCCTTCAAAAGATCATTTATTCAGACTCTCCATACTCCTTTCTTGCATATCAGCCCTTCAAAAGATCATTTATTCAGACTCTCCATACTCCTTTCTTGCATATCAGCCCTTCAAAAGATCATTTATTCAGACTCTCCATACTCCTTTCTTGCATATCAGCCCTTCAAAAGATCATTTATTCAGACTCTCCATACTCCTTTCTTATATCAGCCCTTCAAAAGATCATTTATTCAGACTCTCCATACTCCTTTCTATATCAGCCCTTCAAAAGATCATTTATTCAGACTCTCCATACTCCTTTCTTGCATATCAGCCCTTCAAAAGATCATTATTCAGACTCTCCATACTCCTTTCTTGCATATCAGCCCTTCAAAAGATCATTATTCAGACTCTCCATACTCCTTTCTTGCATATCAGCCCTTCAAAAGATCATTATTCAGACTCTCCATACTCCTTTCTCGTATATCAGCCCTTCAAAAGATCATTTATTCAGACTCTCCATACTCCTTTCTTGCATATCAGCCCTTCAAAAGATCATTATTCAGACTCTCCATACTCCTTTCTTGCATATCAGCCCTTCAAAAGATCATTATTCAGACTCTCCATACTCCTTTCTTGCATATCAGCCCTTCAAAAGATCATTTATTCAGACTCTCCATACTCCTTTCTTGCATATCAGCCCTTCAAAAGATCATTTATTCAGACTCTCCATACTCCTTTCTCGTATATCAGCCCTTCAAAAGATCATTTATTCAGACTCTCCATACTCCTTTCTTGCATATCAGCCCTTCAAAAGATCATTTATTCAGACTCTCCATACTCCTTTCTTGCATATCAGCCCTTCAAAAGATCATTTATTCAGACTCTCCATACTCCTTTCTCATATCAGCCCTTCAAAAGATCATTTATTCAGACTCTCCATACTCCTTTCTGCATATCAGCCCTTCAAAAGATCATTTATTCAGACTCTCCATACTCCTTTCTGCATATCAGCCCTTCAAAAGATCATTTATTCAGACTCTCCATACTCCTTTCTTGCATATCAGCCCTTCAAAAGATCATTCATTCAGACTCTCCATACTCCTTTCTTGCATATCAGCCCTTCAAAAGATCATTTATTCAGACTCTCCATACTCCTTTCTCGTATATCAGCCCTTCAAAAGATCATTTATTCAGACTCCATACTCCTTTCTGCATATCAGCCCTTCAAAAGATCATTTATTCAGACTCTCCATACTCCTTTCTGCATATCAGCCCTTCAAAAGATCATCTATTCAGACTCTCCATACTCCTTTCTTGCATATCAGCCCTTCAAAAGATCATTTATTCAGACTCTCCATACTCCTTTCTGCATATTCAGCCCTTCAAAAGATCATTTATTCAGACTCTCCATACTCCTTTCTCGTATATCAGCCCTTCAAAAGATCATTTATTCAGACTCTCCATACTCCTTTCTTGCATATCAGCCCTTCAAAAGATCATTATTCAGACTCTCCATACTCCTTTCTGCATATCAGCCCTTCAAAAGATCATTTATTCAGACTCTCCATACTCCTTTCTTGCATATCAGCCCTTCAAAAGATCATTTATTCAGACTCTCCATACTCCTTTCTTGCATATCAGCCCTTCAAAAGATCATTCATTCAGACTCTCCATACTCCTTTCTTGCATATCAGCCCTTCAAAAGATCATTTATTCAGACTCTCCATACTCCTTTCTGCATATCAGCCCTTCAAAAGATCATTTATTCAGACTCTCCATACTCCTTTCTTGCATATCAGCCCTTCAAAAGATCATTTCATTCAGACTCTCCATACTCCTTTCTTGCATATCAGCCCTTCAAAAGATCATTTATTCAGACTCTCCATACTCCTTTCTTGCATATCAGCCCTTCAAAAGATCATTTATTCAGACTCTCCATACTCCTTTCTTGCATATCAGCCCTTCAAAAGATCATTCATTCAGACTCTCCATACTCCTTTCTCGCATATCAGCCCTTCAAAAGATCATTATTCAGACTCTCCATACTCCTTTCGCATATCAGCCCTTCAAAAGATCATTTATTCAGACTCTCCATACTCCTTTCTTGCATATCAGCCCTTCAAAAGATCATTTATTCAGACTCTCCATACTCCTTTCTTGCATATCAGCCCTTCAAAAGATCATTTATTCAGACTCTCCATACTCCTTTCTTGCATATCAGCCCTTCAAAAGATCATTCATTCAGACTCTCCATACTCCTTTCTTGCATATCAGCCCTTCAAAAGATCATTTATTCAGACTCTCCATACTCCTTTCTGTATATCAGCCCTTCAAAAGATCATTTATTCAGACTCTCCATACTCCTTTCTTGCATATCAGCCCTTCAAAAGATCATTCATTCAGACTCTCCATACTCCTTTCTTCGTATATCAGCCCTTCAAAAGATCATTTATTCAGACTCTCCATACTCCTTTCTGCATATCAGCCCTTCAAAAGATCATTATTCAGACTCTCCATACTCCTTTCTCGTATATCAGCCCTTCAAAAGATCATTCATTCAGACTCTCCATACTCCTTTCTTGCATATCAGCCCTTCAAAAGATCATTTATTCAGACTCTCCATACTCCTTTCTCGTATATCAGCCCTTCAAAAGATCATTTATTCAGACTCTCCATACTCCTTTCTCGTATATCAGCCCTTCAAAAGATCATTTATTCAGACTCTCCATACTCCTTTCTTGCATATCAGCCCTTCAAAAGATCATTTATTCAGACTCTCCATACTCCTTTCTTGCATATCAGCCCTTCAAAAGATCATTATTCAGACTCTCCATACTCCTTTCTTGCATATCAGCCCTTCAAAAGATCATTATTCAGACTCTCCATACTCCTTTCTTGCATATCAGCCCTTCAAAAGATCATTTATTCAGACTCTCCATACTCCTTTCTTGCATATCAGCCCTTCAAAAGATCATTCATTCAGACTCTCCATACTCCTTTCTTGCATATCAGCCCTTCAAAAGATCATTTATTCAGACTCTCCATACTCCTTTCTCGTATATCAGCCCTTCAAAAGATCATTTATTCAGACTCTCCATACTCCTTTCTTGCATATCAGCCCTTCAAAAGATCATTCATTCAGACTCTCCATACTCCTTTCTTGCATATCAGCCCTTCAAAAGATCATTTATTCAGACTCTCCATACTCCTTTCTCGTATATCAGCCCTTCAAAAGATCATTTATTCAGACTCTCCATACTCCTTTCTCGTATATCAGCCCTTCAAAAGATCATTTATTCAGATTCTCCATACTCCTTTCTCGCAAATCATAATTTCAATCCGCATTTCAATTGGCCGCCTTTTATCGAAGTAGATTTCATAATATCCAAAGGATTCGATTTAAACAATTGTTTTGCGGTACAGAATTTGAAAATGGCTTTGAAAAAAGCAAAAATTTTACGTCATACTAAAAGCTTCTCTGACACTCCTCAGAGCACAAAATGTCAGAATAAGGTTCCGTAAAAACACGATGGAAAATATATACCCAGTTGTGGATCGAAATAAGCCAATCAGAAAGACGCAAGCACAAGACCGGTATAGTTGACCAATCAGTGCCGCGAGCCTAAGGAAAAATTACCAATGGAGTCCAAGAGAGAAAACGAACTCCTTCTGTCTACACAATGGCGACTACACAATCTGGGTTGTCTAAAAGATGTTGACCGATGGCAGAATCCTTGGCTGCTCAAAAGTTTGGTCCGCAAAAGTGCCCAGTTTATTTGAAACTACCATGGATTGGTAACACTTCCTTGCGATTCGAGAGTCAGACCTTATTCTGACGTTTTATGCTCTAAGGAGTGTCAGACGAAAAAGCTTTTAGTATGACGTAAAATGTTCGCTTTTTTCAAAGCCGGATTCGATTTAATGGCACTAAAAAAATTTATAAACAAACTCGCAGAAAGGAAAATGAATTTCAAAAATAATCTACCCTGTTTCAGCACTATACTCACATTTGCGGGGATTTCTCAGCGACGTCCTTACGGCCGGATTTCTGGAGTTGTCGTAGAACGTCTCTAACAACTTGAGGACGCGTTTCCGATCAAGAAGTCCAGTCTAGAACAAAGTTGATAACGGACCTGAGCATTTTATCAAGAAAATATTAAACGAAGATAAAGCAAGAACATGCAACCGGGCTGAAATGGCGGAAGTGCCTTTTTTCTCACAACCCTCACAATTAGGAAATGAGCCCAACTTACGTCTCCGTGGTCGCAAGAGATAAATAGGTTCGCCAATATGAGCCTACAACAAATTAAAGTGTGTAAACAAATACCGAGTCGAACAGTAGATAAAGTTAAAGTTGGAATACCGAACAATTAAAAGCAATTTCAAAGGGGGCGAGATTTGACTTTCGGTGCATGCCTTCGATATGCAAACAGTCTGCTTGTATTAGAGAAATGGCAGGCTATTTAGGAAGAATAATGGAAAGACTCATGATCGACACACATGTATAGTAGGAGCGAATAATGCCACAAAGTGAAGAATACATAGAATGTTGACATCACAAGGAGATGGCGCACCTTATCGACTCCATTTGTGCAGACATCTTATATTCGGTCGCCAAATGGCTTAAATGTTTTATAAATTCAGCGAAAATGTCTTCCGGGAACTTGCTGGTCTGCTCATTTACGAACTTAAAATGAAAGAGAGGCATGTTTAATGAAATCTGTTCAGAGATTGTAGTAATCATGTAAATCGCTTTTTTATATAGAGAGGGTTCCAAGAATCCTGTTTAACAAGGAATGCAAGGCAAGGCTCAAAGTTAATATGAATATTAAATTCGTGTGGCATTGAATTGAAGTAGGGACAACCCTGTGGCAATAGTATGTCCACATTTCTCAAGGTAAACTGAGCAGTGAATCATAGGAATACACACACACACATTTTGGTTGATTCTGGTGCCAGTCTTACGTCTACTTGACGCAAATTTATGGGAGAATTTTTTGAGAGTTCTACAACGTTTCTCAAAGTGCTAGAAAAAGCAACAGGGTTGTGGCCATCATTACTAGCACAACAAAATATGAAACAGGTTCTCCTAAGATCTGTATCAGATATTTGAAAGTATCACTTTAATGTGCCCTGTAAGAAACTGGTTGGGTTGCACTAAATATTGTGCTTCATAAGAAAAGGAAATATAAAGAATGGCTTGCAGAAATACATCTCTGACTATCACAAATTAAATCACAGTTTTCTGCCATCCTGATACCCACTCCCATTTTATCCACAGAGAGGGACATCTGTCAGAAAAGTGAAACAGATAACAAAGTAAAATTTTTGAATTCTGGTTGGCTAACAAGTACATGTAAACAAAACTTAATGAAGTTTGCACGACAATAGATCAAAATTTTTGAGCCAATGGAAATTATCATCTAAGAGAAAAACATTATGTCATGATCTAAGTACCACAATAAATGATAATTTATAGTAATAGAAAAGAAAATCAAATAAAGGAAACTATACCAGTGGCTAGGTGATAGGATTGCTACTTTGGGAATTAAAAATCATCTATACAAAATGTAAAAGTTTATGACAATGCTTAAAAATGTAACAAAATTAAAGGTTGAGACGAGAAAAACACGCAATTGTGTTGATCAAGATAACAAATCAAACAAGCTGAAAGTTCTAGTACCTTCACAAACTCTTTCAACAAAAGCATCTTTCCAGTGGTGTCTGTCTCCCCAATATCTCCGGAGTATTTGATGGCTGTTTGATTGATAATCAATAAAAAGTTTGAAATCATTGGGCTGTATCTTAAGCTGAGTGCAAGCAAATTAGCTCAATTGGAAAAAGAGACTCTCCATTATAAAATGAGCATGACTAGTAATCATTTGCAAGACTCACCATTCTGCCCTTCCACCTGATTGATATAGTCTTCAAAAGACCTCAGTGCACTCTGCACCTATTTTAATGAAGCAAACTCCAGCTAAACTATTTCATATTGGGGCATGATATTAGTTTTGTGCTACAAAATGCTTTGAAAAAAGCAAGGTATTAAACAAAGTTATGAAAACTGTTGAATTGCAATTAAATTCACAATAAACAGTCAAACTAAAGAGATTTTCAAAATCTTGGATTTTTTCTTGCTTTGAACATGTTGCATTCAAACTGGAAAAGCTTTGACCTTATTGATGACTATAATTATGTACAACTGGAGAAAGCCTCATCGTAAATCTTTGTTTCATCTCTGAAATTTCTATCAGATAACTGAACATAATTTTTGTTGTAAGCTATATTTGAGGCATAGATTGATCTGGTACCAAAGAATTGAAAGCAAATTAATATTTTGCTTACAAGGTGCAAGAAAATGACTCCATTTTTATCATCAACCCACTGAAGAAAGAGTTCGCGAAGGGCCTCATTTCGACCCTTCACCATCGTTAGATTCAGTTTCTCAATTTTCTCACGTTCATCCTTTCTTCTTTTGGCTTCCATCTTCATCTTTGCCAGTTTATTTTCCTCTTGGCTATACGCCTCTCTTTTCAAGTCGTCCAGAAGTTTTCTGATGCCTCTGGCATATGGGGAAGCTTCAGCAAAGTTACTGTACTTTGGATTATTTCGCATGAGATACTGAGCAAGGAAATTAATTGGATTGAAATCTTTAGCTGGTTCCTCGGATTCCATTAGTCCCCTATTCTCCACAACCGTCAACAACTTTTCAACTCCAAGGATCAGAGTCGGAATTAGTTTTTCCAGAAGATAGGTTCTTTGATCAACTGACACATTTGCAACATCAAGCCATTCTTTGGCAAGTATATCAAATGGCACGCGTCTCGCCACGATTTCGTTTATTTCATTTTCAGCTTTCAAATCCCTGTTCCGCCTTGCATTCTTCAAGCTCGTGATTTTACTATTAATAATGGTCTCGTGTTGGTTTCTCCAATGCTTTGCAGCCTTGAAAACCATCTTCACTTGTACTGGCGTTAGAGGACGCAAAAGCGACGGAGATGATCTTTTTTCATTTGACGGTTTCGCTGAAAGCAAATTCGTTGCACTGATATCTGGGGAGGTGGCTGCCATTTCCAGTAGAGGGTTCGCTTGAAAAATCGAAACGGCTCCAATCACGCTGTATCTGTTCCTTATATTAAATGTGTATAGTTAATGCGATCCGTTCATGGCCCTGGATCGGTTGACTATTCGCAAAAAATTTCACTGAATGTATAATCTCATTTCGTCTACTGGTTGCTCAATTTATGCCCTAGTTTCCATCGTAACAACGATCCTCTCCTTCAAAATCGAATCTTATTAAAGTGAGGCTGTGGACGGCAAGGCAGGGAAAATGGCGGCACGCTTAATGTCGCTTTGGTGTATTTCTGGAAGAGAGTTGCTGAGTTTTCAACCCAAAGGGAGACCAACTGCATTAAGGACTCTTTCCAATGCAGTTGAAGTGGATCTCAGCAAAAAGTCTGGAGGCAAGAGTCTGAATTTGTTCGAAACTTATTTCAAGAGACGGATTACCAAGGAGCAGAATATACTTCCAAGCCGAAGGAAAGACTTTGAAACTCGTATAAAAGAGGAGAGATCGAAAGTCCTACTCAAGTATTCAGAAACAGAACTGCAGAAAGAAGTTTGGACTGAAAATTCTCGAAGAGCTGGTCTTGTAGGAGTAAAACTCGGAATGACACAGCTTTGGAGGAAGAACGGTCGCCCTGTTAGAGTTACACTGGTTCAGGTTTCTTGCCCCTTGAGCTTTGGTTTCGCTTCCCTGATTTATTTACCATAAAATCGTTGCGATAGCGTGATAACCTTTTTGTAGTGGCTGTCCATATGTGTACAACAAAAGTTGTTTCGAGCAGGCAATATTCATAGGCAATATTCATTATCCGCAGACATAAATTTCGCTTTTGGGCGGCATAAAAACTTTACAGTCCGATCCCAATCTTGTGTCTGTCGGTATAGTAAAGGTGTCATTGTCAAATGATAAATATTTGTGCCTCTTGTTTTGCTTTACTTTAAAGTCCATTTTCAACAAAGAATGTGAAAGATTATGGCTAAGAAGTTTATTCTCCATTCCTGATTGGTGTGATCGATAATTAATGTTGTTCAGACCCTTTGGTTGCAAGATATTTTGTTTTGGACATTTAGATATTTCTTTAACTTGACTGTAATCAGCTGCAAATCCCATTTTAATGTACATGATAAGGCCAAGTTTTCTAAATGGGTTAATTTGCATCCTGCCAGTCCAAGCACTTAAAAGATTTTGACACAGACTAATTTTCAAAATTGTTTTTCTGATTCTATTTTTGATGAGATGGTCTATTTTTTGCCAAATGGGAAGATAAAAATTGCCCAGATCAGAGAATTATAAAGGATAAGTGTTACAATGGAAATTCGCTGCATTTTATTTGCTGGTATGGGTCTTTTAATGTTTGCAAAAATATGGGGAAGGGCTGTAAGTGTAATAAATAAATAAAAATAGGTACACAACCAAATGTGATAGATGATTAGAATTTTTGCATGTTATCTCTTCTGTATCCTCCCCTGCAAAAGTTTGATGGATTTCATTTTTTCATAGTCATAAAACAAATTAGGTGACAAACTAAATTACAATAGACACTGACCTTTATCCTTCAGCTACTTTCAAATTTTTTTTACAAATTGTAGACCTTCATCAAATGTATGGAGTTCAATAAGGTTGTAGAAAACTATACATTCCAATTGGATGCCCAGTTCCAAAGAGGAGTCACATTATGTTCCTTGTCTCACTCTTATTAAATGGGTTATTGCACTGTTGCTTAATCAAAATATTTTCAAAATAATCCTGATCAAGCAAAAACCATGTTCTAAAGCCTGATTTCAATCTCATTGCAAGAATTGCAGATGACAAAGCAAAGATCTTATTTCATTAATCTCATTACAAGCCTCTATTTTCCTTAGAGCAAGGCCTGTTTTTACCACTTCCAAATTCCTGATTTTGACATAGAATTTTGTCCTTGCCTGGTCAAGTTAGCATTACATTGTTTGTTTAGGTTTGTGCATGTTTGTATATAGTTGCTAGTAATTAACATTGGCACCTTTTTACAAATTATTGGATGGATTTACTTGATGTACCTTCCATTATTCTTTGGAATGTTGTCTTTTCTACAACCAAGCAACAGCACACTACCAACTCTAACTGCAGTGGGACAGTGTAGCCATTATGTTTTTGTAGCAAGATAGGAAAAGCTATTACTGGCAACTGATATTTTGATGTGGTTTTGAAGTGCAGATGTTAATCACATCCATTCAGTTTTGTGAATGAATCTTGCTTTCACTAGACCATGCAGGCATGATGTTCACATTCCTGAAAACCCAGTTATTGTTAATAACCAATAACCCAAATTTCTGCTTTTTGTGTTTTGAAGTTTGCAAAGGTTATAGGTTTCTATGTCATATTTTAAGTATTTTGTTGAGTAGTTTGGCAAGTCTTGATATGATTTTGCTGAATTTGATTGTCAATTATATGGCAATATCCCAAGTATATTATCCCTGGCATCTTTCATTAAGCCTGGTGTCAAAAGGGATAAGCTGAAAACACTGGCTATGTAGGAATGTTTATTCCTTCAAAGTAAAGTGATATTTCTTTTTTTTGATCTGCTTAGGTGAAGGATAATCAGGTCCTTGATTCACGGCTGGGAGTTGCGGATGGAGGCAACAACCACCACACAGAAATCATTGTTGGTGGGTATGATGAAGACAATCTAGATGAGGCATGTATTTGTTTTTGTTATTGGGATGATGTTATTGCAGCAGTATTTTTGTAACCTTTTGATTTTAATCAGCAGTAGGAAAACTTTTAGAAGTAAGTAATTGAAGCATTTTGTATAGTTTTTCAAGCATTATATGCAATAACTGTATTAGAATCTTGTTTCGATTTCTTAATGAAAGACATCTTCAGGAATTCATTGAATATTATTGTTCTCAATGGTCCAGTTAGTGCCAGTGTTTCAGACGTGTTTTTAAATATTTGTGCGTGTAATGTTATGAAATATTGCAATGTTATGAATTTATTGGTGAGAAAATTGTTTGCTCTTAAAAGGCACTGCACTGTGATCAATCATTTCTGTTTCCCCTTTTTTATTAGCTTTCAGAGGGTGATTATGGTCAATATGTTTCTCATGGTATCCTGCCAAAGAAGAAATTGAGGGGCTTCCCAGTAACAAAGGATGCCTTAATGCCTAGTGGTAAATCATGCTATTGAATCTTTTTTGCACATCAGAGTTGGCCTTTCTCCTTTGTCCCCCATTGCAACCAAGGCAAAGTGGCCTCATTAAATTATCAACCAGATGTTTTTGTGCAAAGTTTCAACCCCATCAATAAAGATGAGGCAATTTAGCAGCTCTTTATAGATGCTGCCAACAAGCCCCAATTTAATGAACAGACAAGAAGGATGTATTAGATTTCAGGAGGATTGAATGAAAAATAATTACAAATATCCTAGATTAAAGTTTGAGTTTTATTACCCTTTTTCAATCATATAAGGAAAAGAATTATATGTAACTGAGTAGCCACACCAAAACAAGGCAATATTTGGCTTCTTTTTGAAATGTTTGTGGTAACCCTGTAAATGATGTCTGTTTGGTCATTTCAATGATTAAGATTTTTGAGTACACATTCAATTAATTCAATCTGCTTTATTCTACTGATATGCCTATGGTGATGTCTTGATAAGCCAGGTATCATTCTCTGCCTTACAGGCACTCCACTTTGTGCTGCACACTTTGTCCCTGGGCAGTATGTGAGAATCATGGGAATAAGGTATAAATTATGCATCTTTTCCACATCCTTATTGTCCTGTGCTGCAGACTCAATTTTCTTTGTCATTTTCTTCTGCAATCTGACATGTAACTTTAAATTTCATTTTCTGTAGCAAAAAACTTGGATTTCAAGGAGTTATGAAAAGGTGGGGAATGAAGGGACAACCAAGTTCCCATGGGCAAACAAAGACACACAGGAAAATGGGGGCAACTGGAGGAGGCGGGGTATTTCAATGTTTTAAATGATTTGCCATTTTTTGGGATTTCTTTTGTCCCATTTAACTTTGTTGCGCAACATTCCTCTATTATCAGCTTAACTGCTGTGCTATACTTGCTTTATAGACGCCAGGAAGGATTTTCCCTGGTAAGCGAATGGCAGGCCACATGGGAGGCAACAAAGTCTCTTTGAGATCTGTGAAGGTTCAGTATGCTTATCACAGTTTACACTCTTATCAAGAAGTCTTTTTGATGATAGATAAGGAACATAAGGGTTTCATTTGAAGTTGCCCTTCGGGGTGCAGTAAACCTTTTCGCTGTAGCAAAATCACAAAGCAATGCCTGAATTAATTGTCTTAGAGGAGCAAGAAAATAATTACTCATATGTCTGTGTTTTTAAAAAAAATTGCTCAAGCCACATTTGGTTGTAACTGTTGCCCTCATATTAAGCTGAATAATTAACAGCTTGTTCTTGTTCATCAAACAAAGTGCTTTGGAGTAAGTTCAAACAATTTCTCTTTTATTTTAGCTATATAGAATCAATACCAAATTTGATGTTCTATTTATAAGTGGACAAATCCCAGGAGCTGTGGGTGACTTTGTTAAAATCCAAGATTCAATGTCAAAAAAGCAGAAATTTTTATCTCCACCCCCATTTCCAACATACGTCCTTGATGCTGAGAACCCCCTCCCTGATGACATCTATGCAGAAGAGATTCATCCATATTCAGATGGCTCAATTGAATGCAAGGGAGATGAATCATAGTATAAATGACCATTGTATCATGTAGAATTCAATGACTGAAATTTACTTCTTTTGGATGTTTTCCTACAGAATAATACTAAAAAATGAATCTGATGTGAATATAACATTGCCTCTTTTCTCTTCATGTTAAAAATTTTGAATAAGCTTTGCTACAAGTTTAAATTACCTACCCTTTTCCAGATTTAATTGCACTAATTGATACAAAATGTTAAAAGCAAAAAGTAGAAACAATGAGCAATGAGACCAATGGAAAAGCACCTATATCATAAATGGCACAAATTGATGTCATTTATGGCTGGATGGCTCAAAGTTGTGCTTGATATAGTTAACCAATAAATCTGTTCCTACCCAAGGCTTAGAAGCAACCTAATGTTTCACACTGCTTGCTTAGGACTTCCCTCCCAAATTGGACAATAATAATATGCAATCAGCTGCTTATAGAATTTGTTCCCTTTTGTGTATGAAGAATTGAGTACACTATGTAGTGGGTCGAGGGGAACGCACTTCCGTAAATTTTTTGGTATGCAAGGCATGCTCGTTTTCCTGTAATTACGGTACTGATTTCTATTGCTTGCGACCACAAAATGATGTTGACTCAACGTCATTACAAAGTCCATGTTGCAAAAAAGTATTGTATCATTGCCAGAAGGGAAGTTGGCACTGCTTTTCGCAAAAACAATCAATCCTTTGTGAAAGAAGATGCGGAAATTGTGGCAATAAAAGCTTTGATTGGTGAAACAAATTTGTGATTCTACGCACATGGGAAAGCTTCTAGAAAGGTTAACTTCATCTGATAATGCGTATGCGTAGAATAGCATTTGGAATGCCCTGTGTTCAATGGGCGTAGCAGATGCTATGAAACTGCTGATAAAGCATCAACAAAGTAATGGCAATCTTTGTGCACAGCGACAGGGGGATAGGATGGTTCAGTGGTTAGAGGCGCTGACTACAGACCCAAGGGTCCGTGGTTCGAGTCCCTGGCATGACCAAACTTTCACTCAGAGTGAGGAGAGCTGCCAGCTCTCTGTAATTCCAGGCAAAAGGAGTCACGAGGTGTGGTCACATCGAGAGGAAGGACCAGGATAAGCTTAAGCTTCTCAGTGCCCTAAAACTACCTTCGGATGCAAGGTAGAAACAAATCAAATCAAGGATACCTATTTTTAACATCTAGAGGCAGATAGCAAATAAAGAAGTAAGCAAGTGAAATATGGAAAACTTCATATGAAAATAATACTTTATCATTTTGTGTATTCAATATCTACAAGAATGGTCAAAGAAAGGTTTGGATTCTTAATGCAATTGAGAGTTATGCTCACTTGTCTTTTGTTAAAATCTTGAAAGCTTTTTCAGAAAAATTTTGCATTGCATAAGTGGGAATATCTGTAGAAAACAAAACAAAGAACTGATGGGAGTCGAACTGTACAGCACACAACTTGTATTCCTTTGCACAAAGATATGTCTGGGTGATGTCATGTTTGAACTTAAAGTCTGTGTTGACCACTTCAATAAGATCAGCTTCTCCAGTTGGGAATGAGCTTCCCACAACAGACAGGTAGAAGTCAGCTAGCACTTTATGACGTTTCTCTGGTGTCATGATATATGAGCCACTTGCACTTCCCAGTGGGTATATACTTGAAAGGCATTTGCCATCTTCAGTGTTCACCAGTAGAAATGCATTGATGTGGTTGTCAATGAAAGTTGTTGCTGGTAGGTTCCTTGGGTACGACCTCAAGCTTGTTTTCAGAATTTCTGTGTAAGGCTTCCAATACCTACTCAAATGATTTTCTAAGACCAATTGAAGTGTTGGTTCAGGACCACAAATAATGCAGACTTCAACACCCTCGATTATCTCCATTGTCAACACCCTGTGTGGAATGTTTGGGCTTCCATGTGGCAGGTAAACAGGAAAGTCTCTGGCATTGCAAATTGGTCCAGACTTGATGAGGTGGATAAGCAGCATTGTCTCAATCGGTAATAATTGCCACCATTTCTCTGTTGCCACCAGAACTTTTTGGTGCACAAGGAGACAGCCAAACTCACTATCACATGCCGACAGCACAAATGCATCAAGGGTCTCTTGCAACAACTTTGCCTCGTTGCACATTATGGTATCAACAAACTGCGTTATGTTCCCAAAAGACATCGTCTCTTCAAGAAGGCAATCAACGAGTCCGAAGCACCGTCTTACATCTTTTTTAAACCTATCTACGTTTTTTATGTCTTCTAGCTCAGAAAGACCCATGACCAGCACCAGTGCATTAAATACGTTGTCTAAAAATGCATTCATTTGTAACTCGGAAGCATCGGAGTCCCTTGATGTAGCGATAAATTTGAGCGAATCCCGAAATATCTTCCAAATGACCTTAGCTTTGCCAGCTCTTGTATTTACGATTTCAACGCCATGGTTTCTAGCAAACATATCAATGCCATTCAGGGATCCGACAACTGGAAACGGCAACTTCTTCGTTTCTGCGATTGTTCTTGTGAACAGCGGTATTCCAGTATCGGCAGTCAAACAAGATATCTGGCAAATTGTCGTTGACATCCCAGAAACAACAGATAGGGTCTTTGCAACAAAGCGCTGAATAAACGAAAAACTATGAGTACATGCAGTTTCATAAGTTATTATGCAAGACTGAGGATTGGCGAAACAAACCAGTTGTCCAACGCGACGAGGAAACCGAACCCCCACAGTCGTCCATATTGATTTTGCTGCTCCTAAGTATCACAACAACCGAGCCTCATATTCGTGAGCATGTCTCTTGTGTGGTTCCTCCGAGCAACGGTGTGTGCTCTTCCAGGGATGATGAATCAGTGGGTGAGCGAAGTGGGCGAATTTGCATTTAGTTCATTTTGATCTACGCTCTGCAGTCACAATACTGGAGAATGCAAGCCACGAATTACCCTGAGGATAAACTGAAATGTAATCTAGATAATTTTCAAAAGATCTGACGAAAAAGTCCCTTAGCCTATAAGAAAAACCATTTTATTTTCAAACCCTTCGGAATAATCAAGTGATAAAGAAATATTTATTTATTAACACTTATTTATAAAGAAATACTTAGTTGTAAACAACGGTAAGCATCTGTAATCGGTAGTATCTGTAAGCAACTGTCCTAGGTTCAATGTTATCTATTGTCTACCTTGAATCAGGTAAACCAATTCAGTCCAACCCGACATGGTGGAAATTTCGAGCGCATGCGCACCAGAATTGGGCTTTACGGCTGCGATTCTGCACCAAACAAATTTGAAACTGGAGGCCTTGAAAGACAACATTTCGACGAGTTAGAGCCTATATAAAGCAAGAAAGCGTTTTTCTAGTTGCCATTTCATGGCCTGTATTTTCATGAAAGCAAAGTCAGATCTAACAAGTACACTCTTTTTATATAAGGAACCACTTTATAAGGAACCACTTTATAAGGAACCACTTTATAAGGAACCTACATGTAGAAGGCCGAAATATTTAAAGAACTTATACTACTAAAAACGAAATCCCTAAGGAACTTTTCGATCAGAAAATTTGTTTATAACTGCAAGCATCAAGAGCTAAAAAACCTGTTCCATTCATTTACAGCCAATACTCGCATAGATTGTTTGCTATTTGCTAGTAGTCTCCGCATATTCTATCTCGCCCCTCTCTCTATTAAGTGTTAAGGCTTATTGATGTGCAATGTAAATTAAGGAACTTTTAAGGAACTTTTGGTACTAAAATATGATGACTTGAGGTCTACGAATAAGGAACTTTTGGAACTACAATGCCCGCCAAAAGTGTTGGAACAGTCCAATCATCTTTCCTACTAAACGTCTCCCCTCCCCCATATACAATGTTGGTTTCCGACTGGAAAATGACAACAAATGTATGTTGGAGCGCAGATTGTGTAACCCATGTTTAGCGACATGTTCACCTACCTTCACAACATTGTTTAAGGGGGGGAGGGGGCTCTGTCTGCTTAAAATAGGGAATTGAAGTGAAAATATGCATTTATTACGAGTAGAATCTCGGTGTTCCAACTACTTTTGGCGGGCATTGTAGGCCTTGTGGTAGGTTCCTTATAAAAAAGCGTGTAGTGTAGAAATTGTGAGGACTTATGCTGGCAACGGCAAACCCACCTCGCTGTAATCAACATGAAAATATATGGAATTGTTTTAAAAGATAAGCTTTTTGAGATCGACAATTAATTCGTCAATGGTTTGGCTAACGTATACCACGTGTTGTCTTATTTTCTTATCTTAGAAGTAACAGCGAGTTGGATTTAGTAAGGTTTCAAGTTGTAAATAAAAACAAGTTCCAAAAATGAGCTACAAAAGTGCCCAAACAAACGTTAACCTGTCTGAAATATACCAAAAAGCTTTCACAAATTCTTTTCTCAATGAGTAATTCTTCTACCTCATAAAAACATCCTTTCAGTGAACGATAAACAGCGTTGACCAAAGGAGCTTGGCATATCATGTAGCAAAGATCGTTTTCGTCGATGACTTAGTCTTAAGAAACTCTCAAAGCATGTCAAAGTTGAGCATCCTTTTTTCCCAATGTATCGGTTTCCATCGTCCGCCGGGCACCTCTAAAATTCGGAGAGAACAGCCACGATCGCGTCTTCTTCGATCTACCTTTTTGTGTACGAAGAATTGAGTACACTATGTAGTGGGTCGAGGGGAACGCATATACGCATATATATACTAGGCAAGTAGACACATAGGATATTTGTTTATTCTCCCACTGTTTTTTTGTTTTTGTTTTTCTATTTCTTTATCCTGTTGTTTCATCATTTATCTCTTGTGAGATAGTCAACACCAGCATCTCCATCACATTCTTTATTCTACCTTTCTATTCTCTTATTTCCCAGTTCCCCATAACAATTAGCGTTTTAACACATTTAACAATATATATTGTATTAGGCTGGCCCCCCTCTTAGATTTCTATTGTTTGTATTGTTCCATTGTAATTTAGGTTGATAAGTAGGCTCCTCTGATTTTGTAAAGGTATTACTGATTAAGCGAAAGCGAAACGTCTTACGAAATTGTTTTCTTTGAGTTTATATATATACTCAAAGACTACGTGCTAACGTATTGAGCACTGTGCTACGGAAGTATCAAAAGACAAATTTCTAAATTCGCTCCAAGCTAAGGCTTGTTGAGCACTCTTCGATAATCCTCAATGGAGAAATTCACCTTCGACTACTCAACAAAGAATATTCCTCTACCATCACACAACGACTACCTACAGCGCCTAATCGAAAAGACCGAGCAGTTTCTCCGGAGAATGCGTTGGAAAGCTTTCTTCTTCCTCAACCCCGAGGCAACCACTTCAACCAAGAATACATACGGCTTATCTATTTATGTACCATATTATCTATTTATTCGACAAAAAATTCCAGTGTATCAACATCTCCTGAAAAGTGAGTTACTCACGAAACAGGCTTGTAGAGATAAACCATGTAGTTTTACTTTCTTCAATCTATGATATATCACGCTCTACGTCTACGTGCTAACGTATTGAGCACTGTGCTACGGAAGTATCAAAAGACAAATTTCTATATATATATATGTATATATATATATATATATGTATATATATATAGATGACTTTGAAGAGGTGAGCTTGGTATTTTTCTAGAAGTTTGTCTCTGCTTGAAGCACCAGCGGAAAAATGTCGTAGGAATAGCACGAACTGTGAAATTGTTGTTGCAAAAGTAATGATGATTCAATGTGCTAATCATGTGAAACTCTGGCTCTGACAAATTCTTAAAGTGGCGGCAGAATTCATGCATAAAAGTTTCATTTTGAACGGGATTCTTTCTATTCTTCCTAAACTCTTTCAAAAATGCTTGTTTAAATCTTGAAGGACCGCATGGATCAGCAGTGTTTTGGTTGTTCATTCGCAACTGGACATTTTCAATGATATTTTGAACGCTTGGATTTGAGGTTAAGATTGGTAAAAAATGATTTACGAGGGAGGGGGGCATTGCCTGATTAGGAAATAAATAGCTTCGTCTGTTTTCCAAGCATTGATATTTTCCTCCACAGCAAGCAGGGGTTATTTTGCAGTATTTCAATAATTTTTCTACAATGAATCGCCCGTCACAAATAGCAGATTCTCCAACTCCCTCAGACCCAAATGAGCCCCATAACATATCTGACATTGAAATGTAGAATTTCGGTGCAAAAATAGGGGGTTGCCGTCTTCACTAAAACGACAATTATTTTACATTTTGCTATCATTTATTAAGCAAAACCGACACTCATAAACCTACTCCAATTCATGTACTCGTTTCTTTATTTTTTATTAATCATAACTTAAATTTTAATTCTTGTTGGTTGAAATGAAAGCTCTTATGCCTTATTTGACGAAATAGCACATTCTTTGACCTACTGATCATTAAAGCTTCGAGAAACAAACGGCTTTCTCTGTGAAAAAATGCTTTGCGGTACAAAACTTCACAATGGCAATAACAAGCGGAACTAGTCTTTGCATACTTAAGTACTTTTTCGTCCTTTTACAGCCAGTTTTCTCAAACGGGTAGCGAATTGATCAATTGTTTCACAACGGTTTTGTGTTGCTTTCCTGAATTGAAATATTTCAAAATCAATGCTTCTCCTCGGGAAAAAATATTCATCTAGTTTCTCCAAGGCTTTTTTAAAGTCATTATCTGCACCATTTTGCGGAATTGTATCAAAAATGCCTTGTGTCTCTGGACCAACTTGGTAGATTAGTAAGCAAGGCTCGTTGCTGCGCTGGTCGGTAACATTAGTTGCGGCTAGGTAGGTTTGAAATCTTCGTCTCCAAGATTTCCATCTCTGACCTACGGAGCTAGGGTCAGTGTACGCATTGAACGGTGGTCACGGCGGCAAATCGAGTCGGGAGGCCACAACAGTATGAGCTAGTTAGACGTATGTGCGTCTTTTCAAGTTATCCTCGTCGCCATTTTTATGTTTCTTCAAAGAGAACATGGTCTTGATCATGCACGTTCTGATCTCTTCTCTATATGAAATTATTTACTCCCAACTCTAACATAACGATAACAGCTGGATAAGCAGTAGCAATGTAATTATGTTAATTATGCTAAAATGTTACATCAATTTGAGCCTCGTATAAATTTGTGTCCTCAAACTTTCCGCCTTCGTGTGCATTCGTGTGCATTATAGCAATTTGTGCTATTATTTCTGTGAAGTGACTTCCGCCCAAAATTAGGATTTTACTCCGCCGTTGGTTTGGCTTAAAAGAGGCCCTGCCTGAAGAAAATAGCCACACAGCAATGTCAAGCGACCTTTGCTCATTGCTACTATCACAGAAAGGGAAATCAAACAGTCTGCAGGGAGTCTCCATAAAGCACAACCGAAGATTACGTTTCTCGCGGGAATCCCGCGTCAAGACTTTGAAGCATATCTCCTTCGACAAACCACCAATCAGACGCTCGTGCAAACACCCACGTAACATTCAAAACAAGCAACGGGAGTAATCGGCTCTTTAAATAAAACCAACCAAATTGACTTAAAAGTCTAAAATAATACGATGATAAGAATACTAATTCTTTTTAGCAAAGAAGGCGTGTGTGTTGGCGTCCATGTGAAATCTGTGTGGATAACGTTAACCAACATCCAGGTATTCTCTTGAAGGATGCGCGTGCACTGATTTCAATGCCTAGAAGCGAAAAAATAGACAATTTGTTATATCTCAAATCAAGGTGAAAAAATCAAAGCGAGAAGGAAATGATTCGATCAAAAGCTTATCCAGAAGCAACGCGCCCAATTAGCGGCTCTTCAAGTCGGGGGACCATCGATGAAATTGAGCCGGAATGACGAAGGACAGGGACCGACTACTGCCCGATCGGTGGACAACAAATCAGCCTCTCGTTTGAACGAAGCAGCATCAAATAGGTGCTGGTCAGCGGTAACGCCACATCCCACGGCCAACTGGACTTAAGACGACAGGGGGAAAAGAGGGATAACCAAGAACAGGGGAGAAGAAGTCCTTGCATAACGCAATGTTGTCGTTCGTGAGCTGCATGTCAAGGACCGCGCTGATTATGAATAAACGAGAAGAATGGAACCCGGGCAGAAAACCAGCTGAAATCAACTTGGCGCTCGAATTGCAAGCAAATTGGTATATGAACAAGCGCTTTGTGGTACAAAACTTCACAATTGCTAGAAAAAGCAGAACTAGTTTTCGCATACTTAAAAGTATTTTTTTCGTCCGACTATCCTCAGAGTATGCAAACGTCGGAAGATAACCAAAAACTGACCGAATAAATAGCCAGATGCGGATCGAAAACACTAGAGGGTGATAAGCATAGCGCGTGATTGGTTATAATTGACCAATCTGCGTTACTTAACACCTCACTTTAGAAGAGCCCAAGGGAAAAAACGAACTCTTCTGTCTACAAAGAATGGGATTTTCCATTGAAATATAGACAGACTCCAAAATACCTAGGTGAAAGGACGACCTAGTTTGCTCAATTATACGAAAATTGTCGTCACTGAATGTTTTGGCACAATCTGGATTCTCTAAAAGATGTTGTCCCACAGCCGAATCGCAATTAATTTGGGCATTGCGTCTTTTACAATTTCGACGCGGCTGCTCTCTTTCTGCAGACGTTTTGGTCCTTATGCTCGTGGGAACATGCTGCTTTATTCTATCCTCCAGTCTTTGAGTAGTGCGTCCTACATACCGAGCTTCACATCGGCAACAAAATTCGTAAACGTCTAAACTTTTCTTGGGGGGGGGGGGGGGGGGGGGCAGGAAGGCAATCCTTTTGGGTGAAGGGAAACATGTTCTTAGCATCTCGAAGTGTTTCAAACAAAAAAATTGCCAGTTTCATCTCTGACAAGCATTTTGGACCTGAAAAGTGCCCTGTTCACCTCAAATTACCTTTAATTGGTGACGTTTCGCTAAAATTTGAAAATCAGATCAAAAAAGCCATCAATTTCTGCACTAGTTCCGCTTTTTCTAGCAATTGTCAAATTGGTATAATGAGCATGTCCAGAAAGTGAAATGTTGGGTGAAGCGGTCAAACGTGTTCAAATACGTGAAATTTCAGCGCTCAATTGCTTTTCTGATTTGTTGACAATTTAGAACAGTTATCAGCCCTTTCTTACCATAAATCTACTCTCAATAAAACTTTAAGGTTGGTGAGAAGACATGGTTGTTAAAGAAAGTGTCTTAGAAGACACGGTTAGTTGGGCCTGCTTTTGACTGGGTATTGTCTCATTGCATTTAAATCAAAACCATCTGTCTCAATGTTGTCTTGGAAATTGAAGTTTCGCTCCCCCCAATAATCAGTTAGGTGTCCGTCCCTGCTCACAGCTACTGGTATTAATGACGTAGTATAGAAAGCACGCGAATGAGAGGTTTCTTCTATGAACTAATACGCATGTTAACTGTTTACACTGTATAGGACTTCTTCATAGAACTCGTTCGATGCAGTTTTAAGAACACACCATTTTCGTGTTATTTCTCTTCTATGGTGTTTTGAAATGCAGACAATTTTGGTGCTGTATCTTTGTTATGAGTCAACCTTATTAAGAATATCTACTCGTGCGGGACACGTGGTAGGCTAAGCTTGATGTGAGGTTTCTTGCATGATTAATCCTCAAAACAGAACTTAGTAAAAAACCTATAACTGATGAAACTGTAAATAAATTTAAGAGAAAGTAATTCCTCAATTAATGTAATTGAAACTCAGTTTCTTTGACAAATTCCTTAAATTGATTCCTATAATTTTGAATGCCTTACTTTGGTTGCACCCGTAAAAAGGGAATTGCCAGTGGACAAATATCGTTACAGGATATTGAACGAAAACCTACATTGAAATACTAAACAATGGCCACCAAATAACACAGTAATTTAAGGTTACGGGAAACGTTTTCTGGACGAAAACATTCATTTTTCATTACTTCACATTCTGATAGCCGATTATAATAAGGTACATAATGATACCATGTTTGAAGCTAGAAGAAGTTTTGAAAATGGAGAAAATCCCGTATAAACGAAGGTTTCCATAATTTTCTTATCAAAGTTTCTAGCAGCGGTTTTCAAATCCCTCGACCTTCAAAGTCGAATATCCTTGTTCTGCTTCCTGTGGTTTGTGTAAGAGTATGGCGCATCCATGGGTTGTTGTGCTTCTTTAAAGACGGTAATTGATCTTAAAGCCTAAACTACTTGACCCGGATTACATTGTTGGTAACATGATCCCGATGTGTATCTTGCAAGTGCGATCAGTAAAATCCCGTTTACTCCGGACTCGAAATTCCTCTACATACAGGTACGAAAAAGCTATTTTGTACCCAAGGAACCAATCGAATGGCTCGAGAATTTGCACACGACCAGGGCAGATGTTGGGCAACCAAAGTGTCCCAAAAATTTTTATTTGCTCTGGTCCGTCTTTTATACCCAAATACAGCTGCGGGAGGGTGGAAAAATTGTTTGTCAATTTTTGACATGGTGTAGTTTCAAGAAGAGGAGGAATTTGAAAAATCTGAGACATACTTTGATAGCTTAGGATCTGCACTTTCTGCTGGTATAAGTCAGTTACCTCAAACGCAAGGGTGCAAAATAGCTTTTGCAGTTGGTACACTTTTTAAGCAATAAATTCGCATGGAAAATAACACTAAACATTATTTGCCAAAAATTTTGATCTGGCTAGATACGCCATAATCTTGTGCATCGAATGATATATAGTTTATCCAGATTACTTGAACAGTTTGGCCTTTAGGAAGGAAAAATCAATGTTGAAAATGTTTACCAAAACCTTAACTGACCTACAAGTTCTCCTAAATAGCAGAAACATTTAGCTGAATTACATGGGTTGCTAAACAACAAACCTTTAAGTTTGCCTGAAATACAAGCATCGCTAAACAACAGACAAGGCAACTAGTGGGGATACGTTGAAATGTAGAACATTCGTCAATTGTTGAAAGAAAAACAACTTTGTAGAAAAACAACACTTACAGATACCTACTTTGTTGAAAAGAATCCTTTGAGGTTTTGAAGAAAGTCCACATATTCTTTGTGTTCAATAGTTGTGCTTATTTCAAGTAGATCTTTTGCAAACTCATTATTTATTCCTCTTTCATAAAGAGTATTCAGCAACAACTTGTAGAGGGTCTGAAAAAAGACATGTTTTTACAATCAACATTTAGACAGCCATTGAAAAATCCACAAATGCACTGCTGTAGCAAGAAAATAAGAAAAATAAAGGTAGCAAATGTTCTAATTTAAAGAGCCAAAATCCAGCCCAAAATCATTTCTGAGGTTCAGATATAGACGCTCAAAGTCCAGAATAGACGGAAAAATACGACAAAAATGAAAGGGCTATCGTTTCAACATTCGGCGCTATTGGTATACGTTCGTTGTGAAATTCGCACGGCTTATTGGAGGGCTCGGTAATGGCGATTTCGCATCGGTGTTTTGGAGGTCCATCGAAAGCTGACATCCCTCATGACTACTGTATTTGAGGGTTGGAAGCCATTAGTCGACAGGCGCATTAACCCTGCTGTCCAAGTTTACGGGCTGATTTTATTTGTGAATAGATGTGGCTAAGTTTCCATGCCACGGAAAGTATCGTTGTTTGAATCCCGAGCTGAAGAAACAACTCGTGCAGCTTTGGCTGACTTTGCCAGAGTTGACTGCCTCAGCTCCTTGGATGGAAATTCTCGTGTCTGCAGCAAACATTACAAGAAAGAGTGCTTCGCGAATTACGCCATATGGACGAATGGTTTAGTACCCAGATTAATACCCCCTAGTGGGAGACCACTATTTGCGATGTTCATCTCCTCTTCGTCCTTCTCCCGATATTCTGGCTCGAATTGGCAAATTAACACCTTTCGATCTTGAGTCAGAGCATCTGGAGAATAATTAAGAAAAAATTCCGACATTCCTTTACAAGCACTTGAACAGAAAAATTCCGTGCCGTTTGACATGCTGTCTGCCATTTCCATTCTTTTCACTTTTTTCGATATTGGGCCAACACGTTGAAAAGAGATCCTTCTTTCACATATTCAGAAATAAGCAATTCTGTTTCTTTCTTAATACCGTTTTTGGGTCCCACTGATTCAATGTTTCCTTTAAAATAAGCAAAAACAGACAGAAACGATGTGAGACATGGCAATCCTGGTGCCATAGAAGCGAGGATGAGAAAAAATGTCATTTATTCACCATTCAATTTTCTTCAATGGAATTGAACACATTCAATTTTTGATAATTTAATTTGATAGACTGACGATGGCTTTCAACATTCGTTTTCTCCCTTTCTCCAATAAAATTTGACAAAATTTGACCATGTAAGAGTGGCTTAAGATGTTGATAAAATGTGAATTACCCCATCCATATTTTCAGTTTCCGCCTCATAAGAGGTTTCACCCTCTTCTTGGGCTTCTGGAAACTGCCAAACAGAGACGCTGTCAAATCGAAACAAGTCTGGCACTTCATCTTCCTCCATGACCTGCTCAGATGTGTTGTATGCACAGAAAAACTGCAGTGTTTTCCCAGCATCTTTTGTTATTTGAACTTTGAATGTTGGATATGAAACAATCTATCAATAGAATAGAAATCATGAGAAGTATAAAATAATGGTGGACTAATCTTCAAGTGTAACATTGTATCAATTATAAATCTCAAACCAAAAAAATTAATTGTAAAATTGAGTAAAGCAACTGTAAAATTGCGCAAAGTCAAAAGCTGGACAGTAATAGATTGGGAAATGGCAGCTGGGTGAAAAATGTATTTTGTATGAATCAATGGGTGAATCAATGTTTAAGTTCTCTGATTGCTATATACCGAAATGATTCCTCGTCATCAGGCCATGCTGGGAATCATATGCTCTCAATGGTGCAATGAATCACACGCCTTGTTGTGCCAAGGCGTGCAATTGTGTGCATTTACAAGTATTTAATAGCACACAAAGCTGTTTATAGTGTAGATCACATCACTTCATATTAAAAAACATAAAACAGGGCTAGTTCAATCAATCAATCAATCAATCAATCAATCAATCAATCAATCAATCAATCAATCAATCAACTAGTTCAATCAATACACCTTTCTTTAGACAAGCTTTATAAACATCAAATCCAACAACATATTAAGTGGACAGCATTAACAATAGGGTAAAATGCGAGATCATTCGACCACCTCATCCAACATTGTTGGCTCTTTGCGCACACAGTCTGTTAAAGGTAAGGATAGTGTAAACAGCAATCAATTTATACTATCAGTCTCTACTTTGAAAGGGTGTGGGGCATCAATCCCCTCTTTAAACCTCATGTGGAGAAATCTATTTGTCAAAGAACAGGATTTAGAGAGCAAAGCACATTGAGCAAACTTGATTTGTTGGGATAAATAGCACTTAAATGTGCTTGTACTTGACCCACAAAAATATTTCCTTTTTTTGAAGTTCTCTTTATTTGTTTCTACACCATGGCTGTAACTAGAGCACCTTTTGTGTCACCACCAGTGTTTAATGTTAACAAAACAACATTGAGCAGTATCAATCACTTTGGAATGAAGTGATGATAGATTCAGATTATGGGAGAAGTATGATAGATTGGACTTTTAAGCAATGGAAGGTGTGTGCCAAGGTGAGGTGTGGGCGTTCAATCGCACGCCATTCCAGGAATTACCTGATCACGCCATTCCAGGAATTACCTGATCACAATGGATAATGCAATGTGCACAGCCACAGAGGGAGCCAATCACCTCAGAATGACTGTCAAGAGAGAACAAGGCCGCAGAAACCCAGCAAAACACCTTGCAAACACTGGCAGATTACATACACAGCACTTCTATCTGACACCATTGACAGTGCCTGTACACTCATACTAGTGATCAATGCAGCGAAGAATGTAGGGTTAACATAAAAAGAAACGATTGAATAGATGTTATATAACCATGAAAGTAACTCAGACCTGAAAACCAATGGAAAACCTCGCGTGCGATCGCACTTGTAACAAAATTTGAAGTGCCAACCTGATGACATTGTAAATAGGAGCATGAAAGGTAAAAACCACTCGAAAACGTGCAAGAGCAAAACTCAACTCAAATCAATGCATAACAGATTACAGTTCCTTGTCCGAAATACTTGAGCTATCCTCAGAATCGTCATCACCTTCATCTTCAGAAAAAATGTCAGCGGTCTCCACAAGATCGTCATCATTTTCTTCCAACTGGATGATTCGCACTTTTGTGATGGTTCACATGTTTTGTTTCTCTTCGTTACATCATATAAAATTCGACAGCCCTCTGGAAAATTCCTTCTTTTTCTCTTGCTGACCAATTTGTGTCATTTCCGGCAATTTTAAGAATCGGTCCCATTCTTTTATGTTTCATGGAAAGCCTTCTGTCAGAAGTATATTTTTGAACCTTTGATTACCTGATACTTGGTGACAACGATAGTTCCCCCAATGAACGCTTTTGCTGATGCCTTTACGCTTCCTTTCAGGTTGGATCGGCAAGGATAGTTTCTTTGTGCTTTGCACATAGCTTGCATCAAATGAAATTCACAAACGTTTTTCCATTTTCGCCTACTGTTTCGTAACCAATTATCTCCGGCTTGCCGTACTTTTGAAAAGTAGAGAACTCAATTTGGCAAGAAAAAGCGGAACCAGTTTTTGCATACTTAAAGTACTTTTTCGTCCTCAGATTACACGAACGTCCGTAAATAACCAAAAGCTTGCAGAATAAGTAGCCAGTTTGGAAAAATCGTATTGTGGTCAAAAGTACTAATCAAGTAACAAAGGAAAAGGGTAAACAATCATGAGACTACGGGAAATTGATGTTAACAGAAAACTGCCAAACACATGTCTGCCCGTGTGATTTAACTTGCGCGTGTGCAGGCGTTTGCGGGTGCGATCGCACGCGCTTAACGAAAAGGACTGATGATTTTAAATACATTGGATCTGGATTGATAATACTGCCAAAGACATTAGAAGTAGGAAAGCAGAAGCATGGGCAGCAACCCACAAAATGGACAACATCTAGAAATAAGCCCCAACATGATCAACCAAGATCAACAGCTTTAGAGCCACAACAAAAAAGTATTCTACTCTATGGAGCTGAAGCGAGGACCCCAGAAAAGATTGGATGATGTACTTTGACACATCCTAACATGAACTAGAGGCAACATATTACAAACCAGGAACTCTACAAAGACCTCCCTAAAATCTCTAAACGCAATTCAATCTGCTGGAGAGGGATTGAGGCTGTAACCGACCGGATCCTGTGGAAACTGTCTCTCGATAAAAACAGACCTGGTAGACCACCTTTGGCTAAAGTATCCCTCCTCCTACAGGACACAGGCCTAAACATCAACAACTTCTAGACTGCAATATAAGAGAGAGGTTTAGAGAGGTTTAGAGGGCTGTTGTAGAGGGTTGGGGTGCACCTGATGATGAGAATGATGATGATGAGAATGATGATGATGAGAATGATGATGATGAGAATGATGATGATGAGAATGATGATGAGAATGATGATGATGAGAATGATGATGATGAGAATGATGATGATGAGAATGATGATGATGAGAATGATGATGATGAGAATGATGATGATGAGAATGATGATGATGAGAATGATGACAATCCATGATACCAAAATGGATTACAGGATGGTATTCTTACATGTCAAATTCTGACAGACATCAAAAAGATGAGTTGTCCTTTGATCATAACAAACATAAAATTGACTTATACATCTGCAAACAATTTCATACAAAAACAATTTAGGGCTTACATTTGATGCCACTGAGTCATCTTCAGCACTCTCCACTTCATCATCCATTGTCTCATCAATGTTTATGTTCTCATTCACATCAAAGGTCACAACAATCCTAAACATCAAGAGCATTCGCATTTACATAATGTCCCTAATATTTTTAAATTCTTCAAGTCTTTCTAATGCCATTCTTCAATGGCAGACAGCTCCAAGGAAAAATATCAAAATTATTTAACAAAAATTACCTTTCACCATTGTGTTTTCGTGACATTGTTACACTACTTCCATCAATGTTGATCTAAAAACACAGAAAAGTAATGTTAGTGTGTAGCGTTTTTGTACAGGCTTTGGGCAAAAGCAGAGTAAGGTAATGCATTTGATTCGCCTTTGGATCACCTATGTAAAAAAGCTGAATTAGAAAATGTAAAAAACCTGTTTTGTGATTGTTAGATGCAGAAACATTCAGGAGGACTATATGATTAGGAAGGTAGGTTTGGCCAATTTATGGAGAATGACTGTGAAATAGTTTGTGCTATTGAATTAAAAAATTCCTGTTCACCAAGTTCAGTCAATTTTGCTTACAGAGAGTAAAAGCTCTTCTCTACTGTTAGGCTCAGTGGTTTGGTATGTTCTCTAGATCAAAAGACAACAGAAAATCTTTAAATATTTATTGAAAGGAGTATGAGATCACTAGCTCTATATGAATTAAACCAACAGCGAGCAAATGAATAAATTTGATTCATTGAATTAAAGCTTCTTTCTACAGAGGCAGTACCCACTGGAACAGGTTTTGATATTCTTCAGGACTCTATGTACCTTGTGGTACAACTCAAATATATCAGCATCTCAGATTTGATAACATATTTAGCTCAAATTTAGGCTTGAGCATTTATTTTAAATGGCAGTTCATTGCTCAAAGTTCTGTACCAGAGACAGGCTGGCCTTGCCATCAAGACATGCTTCTTTGCAAGCATCCAAAGAATCTTTTATTTCAAGCACTCCTTTCAAATAAGTGGAGCAGTCAAATTTTAAAGTCTCTCCATATTCATGGAGGTCACATCTTTTTTTCATTGTCTTTTGGGTCTTTCTTGACAGTTCTTCACATGTTACCACAGAACCGCTTGTCATGTCAGTTTTATTTTGCTGACCAAGAGAACAATGAAAAATTTGATTTTCCATTGCCTCAACATCAAATATTTTATTACAAACTTCTATCAGAAGTAGAGTATGGGTTATAAACGATAAACACATTATCTTCAGTTCTCAACATGAGTTGAAATACCTGAGATTTCAGCCCTCAATTGTTTTTGTGATTTGCTTACCTTGAAGTCTTTCAGCTTTGGTATATCTTGCAGAGCCTCTTTTTCATATTCTACTTCTTGATTTAAAAAATTAACCATATCATGATCTCCTGTTGTAAAAAGCACTTTTTAAATAAATAAAGATACAATTGCATAAAAGATTAAGAAAAAATTGAACAAATCAAAATGAGTCTTAGTAAAGGAAACAATTAGTTCTTTCTCCTCCAACTTCACAAACTTTTATCAAGAATGGCTTTATTCCAGACTTTGATTTATGTTAAAATGCAACCTAAAGTATGACCAACCATAAGAGTTGTGCATATTTCATGGTAAATCACACCATTTTCTCTCAGCAGGAAAATGCTGAACACTGTTGATGCTGATTTCTTCAAAATGATAGCTAGTGAATTACTTTAGAGTAGTTTTGAAATAGTCAACTGTTAGTTCGAAAAAAGCCTTTACTTTCACAGCTGTTATGCCTATTGTTCTCTGGTAAATGAGGGTGGTGAATATTTTGCCATTTAACAGACCCAAATATGCAACTTCCAAAAAATGAGTGATTTCCAAAATTTAGTTATAAATCGTAAACTTACTCCATAACTTTGCCAATAATTTTAAAAGATGTATCAACTTTAGGTCTTTTCATACTATCAATTTGTTGTTTGCATGATAGCTTGTGGTTTCAAGGAAAAAATTTCGAACTGCAAACCATTTTTGTGATTTCCCGACACGATGTCGATTCTAGGCTAAACTGCCACTCATATTTTTCTCTGGTGTCTCCAAATGATAGAGAATAAATATTTCTTTTTATGTATATATGCTAATTGCTCTTTCACATCCATTAAAAGTGAAATCCACCAAAGCTTGGTATTTTTGCTGACGTGGGGCATTGATACCAATGCGCATTTCTGTTAAATTATTTCGCGGGTAGGTCGTTCGGAGATTTCCAATTCTTTTCTACAAAAACTATCAGAGCAATCATTTTGTTTTCTGTGCTATATTGACAGAATTTAATGATTAATTTAAAACACTAAACATATTTTTGTAGCAAGATTTGTTTGTAAGAGAAAGGTCATTTTCCATCGTGCGTTCGGAAAGTGGGCCTAAGCTGCCCTATGCGGCGTAACAGCTGTGAGCTAAAGAATAGAAATCTTGAGCCACCATGTACTCTTGACCAGGGTAGGAGAAAGTATAAGGCAATATCACAGGTAAATGTGTTTATTCAAAGATTGACCAAGAATACATGGGTGCCGAGAATGTCTGTGGCTTAAGAAGCAATCGTAGTCAAAGCCAAGGCCAACATTTGAGTTTAATCAAAGTTAACAAATGAAGACACAAACCTTCTGTAAGTTTGTGGTGAACTCCACACGAGCAAACCTTGTTATTGATTTGAACCTTCCTGGCACCCAGTATAGAAGAACTGCAACGGAGTCTACTCAAAACGGAGCTCGATCTTCTCGTTGTGACTAGACGCAGACTGTTTCCGTTTGCGTGAACGTGCCTAGAAACTTGTGATGTGACAGAAGACAAGGCCTTGAACACACGTGCTGATGAAATCATCTTTTACGCTAGCTTGTTTAATAACCTTCCAAGCTCGGGCGATTGTGAAAACTTCTGCCGCGGCTTAGGCCACGCTAGCTCACATGTGCTGCAGCAAAGGGCCTGGTCAGAGCCTCGCATGCAGTTCGGAGAATGAGCCTCAATGATATGGAAGCGCCGGAGGCGCTAGGTGTCTAACTCAGGGTTTGATCTGTAATTCGGCATTTACTTTTACGTGTTTAGTGGCGAGTTGTCAAGAAATATTTCTTATCTTTCCATTTCCCTGCGAATTTTGAAATTTATTCATTTATTATGACGTTTAAAATGTATTTAGCACGGAAGGTTGCTGCGGTGCGTGCTGAATGTTCACAAAGTAATTGTAAACCTTGTGTTACAATTTGATGAAGTTATTATCAACTAATTCGAGTTGATTTGCTGCAGAATAAACTCTGGAGACGACATTGTTTATGTTGTTTAAGTGAAATTTCTGACATTATTATATTGAAATACAATTTAAAGGACAGAGATGTGACCAGTGGCGGACTGGCTCAGAATTTTTAACTGGCCATGAAGAACTGAGAGGGGCCCAGGTGGGTGTGGTCTGAAAACTGGGGCGTGGTCAAGTGAAAACTTCATCAAAATCGGTCAATTTCTAAGCAACATAGCATATGTGGCTGGAATAGCAAAGTTGAGCTGTTGATAACAAATTGGAGCAGAGTATAATTGAAATTTAACATTAAATAATGAAATTCGGTCTGATTTGGATTTTAGTAATTTTGCGCAAGATACCTTCTTGTAGATAACAAAGATGAAATAATTGCTAGAAAAAGCGGAACTATTTGTCGCATACTAATGCGAAAAATAAGTATGCGAAAAAATAGTTCCGCTTTTTCTAGCAATTGTGAAGTTTTGTACCACAAAGCACTTGTTCAAAGATGAAATAAGAAGAAAACTAACCTCAGATTCTTATAGGATAGTCAGTTTAAAATGAAAGAATATCTGAGGTGTGACGAAGCCTCATCCCTACTAAAATTTGAACTAAAGTTTGCAGACCTAATAGCAAACTACAGAAGAAAGTATACTGATTCTTTTTGCAGTACGTTTGGTTCCCATGAGGATTTCATTGAACGCTTATGGGATTGTCCAAATTTCTATCACAAACCCAAAATAGAAAAGGCTTGTAATAGCGAAGAATCAAGCTAAAGTTCAGGAAAAGCCAACAAAACTTGAACTCGAAATAATAGTTTATTGATACCCGATTGCGGGGTAACCGCTTCGAAATGAAGTTTTCTTATTATCACTATCAGATATTCTAAGGTAACATTTGGGGCCAGCTGTACGAAAATTTTGGGGGTTGGGGGTTTGGGCTTATAAAATTTCTTGAAACATGCCACATAAAAGGATAATTTTTGAAAGTTCTTTCTTTTCATGATATAAAAAATAACCTAAGTATAAAGTAACATTTGATTAAATTATTAACAAGATGCTTTAACAATTTGTTATTATTATTAACAATTTGTGTTAATTCAATAAAATGCCAAAGGCAACCTCAGGAGTCAAAAGCATCAAACCGATGGGGGGCTTATTCGAGGTGGGGGGCCAATCGAGGATTTACGGTACATACGATATTTTTCACAAAACTTATAGGTTTATCATTTTGAAAACCAATTGAATCAAATGCTACCAGAAGCTGCATTTTTTCCCTTGCATTCCAAGAAACCAGTTATCAGTCCTGTCCCCTTTTTGTTACAACTTTGACTTCTCTTTTTAAAACCACTTGCGACTCAAAGTTTATTGGTCCATCAAGTGCAATTTGGCTAATTCTTGTAATTTTCTTGACATCTTTTTTATGTCAATTTTACATTCCACGAGGCAATACCTTACCCGTTCATGTTAAAACTAGATTTCGCATTGCATTATCTTAATGCCATGGTTTGAATAAGAAATAGTTAACGACGGAGTTTGTTTTGAAGTTAACTACTGAATCACAACTCCTTTACTTTGTTGCTACTTTGTACCCTATGACAGAGAATTCCATAATGTTAAAAGATCCAAATCCCTATTTCCCTTCAATAACCTACACAAGTCATACTCAAGTTAAAAACATCACAACTTAATTGAATCCAATCCTTTCTACAACCACACGCAATGACAATATAGTCAACCTCAGTTTTGATGTCATCCATGACGTTTATCATTCGTAATGGGAAACCGTAAGGCCTCATATTCCTAAAATGGGGCCCTTTTTCTGCAAAGATGGGGCCCTTTTCGCCAGATATCATAGGGGGCCGATGGACCAGTCCGCCACTGGATGTGACTGAAGAGGCCTAAAATGAAGACTGACAATTGCTCACATTTCAGAGTTCGTTGTACGTTGTTCTAATGAATTAATCAAAAAGCTTCTACGGAAAGCAGTCAAACATAAAAGCAGTCAAACATAAAAGCAGTCAAACATATAAGCAATCAAACATAAAAGCAGTCAAACATAAAAGCAGTCAAACATAAAAGCAATCAAATATAAAAGCAGTCAAACATAAAAGCAATCAAACATAAAAGCAGTCAAACATAAAAGCAGTCAAACATAAAAGCAGTCAAACATAAAAGCAGTCAAACATAAAAGCAATCAAACATAAAAGCAGTCAAACATAAAAGCAGTCAAACATAAAAGCAGTCAAACATAAAAACAGTCAAACATAAAAGCAGTCAAACATAAAAGCAGTCAAACATAAAAGCAGTCAAACATAAAAACAGTCAAACATAAAAGCAGTCAAACATAAAAGCAGTCAAACATAAAAGCAGTCAAACATAAAAACAGTCAAACATAAAGCAGTCAAACATAAAAGCAGTCAAACATAAAAGCAGTCAAACATAAAAACAGTCAAACATAAAAGCAGTCAAACATAAAAGCAGTCAAACTTAAAAGCAGTCAAACATAAAAGCAGTCAAACATAAAAGCAGTCAAACATAAAAGCAGTCAAACATAAAAGCAATCAAACATAAAAGCAGTCAAACATAAAAACAGTCAAACATAAAAGCAGTCAAACATAAAAGCAGTCAAACATAAAAACAGTCAAACATAAAAGCAGTCAAACATAAAAGCAGTCAAACATAAAAGCAGTCAAACATAAAAACAGTCAAACATAAAAGCAGTCAAACATAAAAGCAGTCAAACATAAAAGCAGTCAAACATAAAAACAGTCAAACATAAAAGCAGTCAAACATAAAAGCAATCAAACATAAAAGCAGTCAAACATAAAACCAGTCAAACATAAAAGCAGTCAAACATAAAAACAGTCAAACATAAAAGCAGTCAAACATAAAAGCAGTCAAACATAAAAGCAGTCAAACATAAAAACAGTCAAACATAAAAGCAGTCAAACATAAAAGCAGTCAAACATAAAAGCAGTCAAACATAAAAGCAGTCAAACATAAAAGCAGTCAAACATAAAAGCAGTCAAACATAAAAACAGTCAAACATAAAAGCAGTCAAACATAAAAACAGTCAAACATAAAAGCAGTCAAACATAAAAGCAGTCAAACATAAAAGCAGTCAAACATAACAACAGTCAAACATAAAAGCAGTCAAACATAAAAGCAGTCAAACATAAAAGCAGTCAAACATAAAAACAGTCAAACATAAAAGCAGTCAAACATAAAAGCAATCAAACATAAAAGCAGTCAAACATAAAAGCAGTCAAACATAAAAGCAGTCAAACATAAAAGCAGTCAAACATAAAAGCAGTCAAACATAAAAGCAGTCAAACATAAAAGCAGTCAAACATAAAAACAGTCAAACATAAAAGCAGTCAAAATAAAAGCAGTCAAACATAAAAGCAGTCAAACATAAAAACAGTCAAACATAAAAGCAGTCAAACATAAAAGCAGTCAAACATAAAAGCAGTCAAACATAAAAGCAGTCAAACATAAAAGCAGTCAAACATAAAAACAGTCAAACATAAAAGCAGTCAAACATAAAAGCAGTCAAACATAAAAACAGTCAAACATAAAAACAGTCAAACATAAAAGCAGTCAAACATAAAAGCAGTCAAACATAAAAACAGTCAAACATAAAAGCAGTCAAACATAAAAGCAGTCAAACTTAAAAGCAGTCAAACATAAAAGCAGTCAAACATAAAAGCAGTCAAACATAAAAGCAGTCAAACATAAAAGCAATCAAATATAAAAAGCAGTCAAACATAAAAGCAATCAAACATAAAAGCAGTCAAACATAAAAGCAGTCAAACATAAAAGCAATCAAACATAAAAGCAGTCAAACATAAAAGCAGTCAAACATAAAAGCAGTCAAACATAAAAGCAATCAAACATAAAAGCAGTCAAACTTAAAAGCAGTCAAACATAAAAGCAATCAAACATAAAAGCAGTCAAACATAAAAGCAGTCAAACATAAAAGCAGTCAAACTTAAAAGCAGTCAAACATAAAAGCAGTCAAACATAAAAGCAGTCAAACATAAAAGCAATCAAATATAAAAAGCAGTCAAACATAAAAGCAATCAAACATAAAAGCAGTCAAACATAAAAGCAGTCAAACATAAAAGCAGTCAAACATAAAAGCAATCAAACATAAAAGCAGTCAAACATAAAAGCAGTCAAACATAAAAACAGTCAAACATAAAAGCAGTCAAACATAAAAACAGTCAAACATAAAAACAGTCATGTTGGAATTATGATGATGCGATGTATTAGTTACCCCCATCATAGAAACAATGGACAGCCTTTTGATTATTGTGTTATTGCTATCACCAACACCTCTTTTGTTTTACAATATAGCACGTGTTTGTCTTCCTCGTGTAAAGTTGTTCTGTTGTGGTGATCACCGTTTTTTGGTAGAGAAAGCTTTCGTTCTTGCTTTCCATTCTTTATTAGAGCCTTTGGTATGAAGAATTCTAACAGGTAATGGGCCCAGAACGCTTACAAGTGTTTGTGGGTTATACCGGCTCTAGTAAACGCGGTATTTTCTTATATTGGCTAGTTGATAGAACAAGTTTCGAAGAACGAAAAAACCATGGCGGAGATCACGAAGATCGAGCAGTTAAACGGAAAAAATTATCAGTCATGGAAATACAACATGAAGCTGGTTTTGATGGAGCGTGGCTTGTGGGGTTTTATCCAAGATGGGCAAGAAGTACCCCCACAGTCTGCAGACACATCTGCGAGAAATGCTTACAGATTACGTTCGGACAAGGCCTATTCATTGATCGCTGTGAGTGTTGAGAAAACTTTGCAAGTTCATATTGCCTCTACCGTCAACCCGAAGGAAGCGTGGGACATTTTGCAGAAACATTTTGAATTTGAATCGGTGACACAAATTGTGCGTTTAAACCGTAAATTTTATGCAGCGAGCATGAAGGAAGGTGATGATTTGATGGAGCACATTACATATATGACTTCCCTTGCTGAACAGCTACGTGAATTGAAAGAGGATATTTCATCGAAGAAATTTACAATAGTTGTCCTAGGTAGTTTACCTGAGTCGTACGATAATTTTTTGACGAGTTTAAATGCAAGAGATGCTGATGAAATGGAATAGGTCGATATTAAAGGATCACTTGTTGAAGAATTTATTAAACGTAAAGAGAAGAAAGAAAGGCACGCTTTTGATGATGCTTTGTTTGTGAAAAGAGGTGCAACCTTTAACAAAGGGAAAGGTCGTACACGTGATGGTTCAGAAAATTATTCTCGTGGGGGCTCATATGGTCGTAAACCTTTTTCATCCAGTGCAGTTCAGTGGCAACAGAACCGTGGCGACTGGAGAGACGCAAAAGGGCCTAGATGTTTTCAGTGTAATCGGTTTGGTCACATCGTAAAGAACTGTCCCCAGAAGAAAAGAAATAATGCAAGACATGAGCATTCAAACATTGCTGAAAATAGACTCTATGATGACAGTACATCGTTTGAATTTGAAGATATGACATTATTTTCGAGCATAACAAATCGTTCAAATGAGTGGTTTATTGATTCTGGTGCGACTAAACATATGACGTTTGATAGAAGTATTATGTTCGACTTTGTTAAATATAAGCATCCATTGAAAATATTTTTAGGTGATAGCACATTTATACTGGCTCAAGGTGAAGGGAAAGTAAGGCTTCCCACATGTGATGGATCAGATGATGCTTATATTGCCTTACATAAAGTATTGTTCGTGCCTATCAACATAAAAACAGTCAAACCTAAAAACAGTCAAACGCAAAATCAGTCAAACATAAAAACAGTCAAACGCAAAATCAGTCAAACATAAAAACACAGTCAAACATAAAAGCAATCAAACATAAAAACAGTCAAACGCAAAATCAGTCAAACATAAAAACAGTCAAACAAAAAATCAGTCAAACGCAAAATCAGTCAAACGCAAAATCAGTCAAACATAAAAACAGTCAAACATAAAAACAGTCAAACAAAAAATCAGTCAAACAAAAAATCAGTCAAACGCAAAATCAGTCAAACATAAAAACAGTCAAACATAAAAACAGTCAAACATAAAAACAGTCAAACGCAAAATCAGTCAAACATAAAAACAGTCAAACAAAAAAACAGTCAAACAAAAAATCAGTCAAACGCAAAACCAGTCAAACGCAAAATCAGTCAAACATAAAAACAGTCAAACATAAAAACAGTCAAACAAAAAATCAGTCAAACGCAAAATCAGTCAAACATAAAAACAGTCAAACATAAAAACAGTCAAACAAAAAATCAGTCAAACGCAAAATCAGTCAAACGCAAAATCAGTCAAACGCAAAATCAGTCAAACATAAAAACAGTCAAACAAAAAATCAGTCAAATGCAAAATCAGTCAAACATAAAAACAGTCAAACATAAAAACAGTCAAACAAAAAATCAGTCAAACGCAAAATCAGTCAAACGCAAAATCAGTCAAACATAAAAACAGTCAAACAAAAAATCAGTCAAACGCAAAATCAGTCAAACGCAAAATCAGTCAAACATAAAAACTGTCAAACATGAAAAGCCACAGTCGTCCCAGGTCATGATGCAAGAAAAGCAACTTCTCGCCATTTCTTGGAAGGAGTCTTGCTTTCTTATCTTTGAAAATTTCCCCAACCTCCGAAGAAAGCCGCTCTGGATAAACACTAGAAACTGATGTGGATAAAAATTGTTGGGCTTGATTCAGGGTTGCCAGATTGACAAGTTTCGATTTTTTTGCCTTTAGATTTAGATTGCCTTGAAAAAATGTTTTTGCGCACTACTTAAAATTTACCCCTAAAATTACTGTAAGCAAATATTTTTTTTGAAATAAGTAGGATCCTTATTTGAGTTAAGAAATTGTCTAAAAGGCACAAGCGTAGAAATATGCCTGTTTGATGGGTTTTTGGAATGGCTTCTGATTTGACTTTATGAGCATTTTCGGCCCAAATTGCTCACCGGTCTAGCCCTCTTTTGTAAATCAAATCTGGCAACCCTGGCAACGTCACGCTATAAATTTTTTCGCAAAGTGGCTCAGAAAAAGTACTGAAAAATCCAGAGTCCGGTTGGATATTCGACGAAGAAAATCTGTAAATCCGGTTCCAGCCGGATTCTGAAAATCATGATCCGGTACACACCTATATAGATGAACTCACTCACAGCAAATCCCCAGGGCAATGACAGCAATCATTGCGCAATCACTGCTCTTGCTATTCATTGGAGTCACTGTCTGACTATCGAAACCCGGCGATTGGGGATGTAATTTTCTGCGAAAAAGCTTGGGACAACTTGAAACCAGGGAAAACTGTAAGAATATACAAGCATTTAGTAGCGATTCAGTGCTGATATAAAATATATTTCGGCGAGAAATAATCACATGTCTATTCATTCTATTCATTAATTCAATACAATTCACCAATTCACTTGGTAAAAAACTAGCTCTCTGCGGAACAAACTAGCAACGAACTGAAATGTTAAACAAAAATGTTGGACTAATGTATGACATCATTCACCTTTGAGGAAGGAGTTTGAATGCAGGATTTTGTAGAAGCCGTTAAATAATACTCTCAGATGCATAAATAAAAAAGAATGTTTGAATGACGGTTACAGACAAGGCAATAAAGTTAGCGACAAGCCGGCACTGAATATTGTCAGTGTCAACCCTTAAGGGAAATGATTAAAAGCTATTGCCTGGGAGTACAAGATAATCGTAGGATGGAAAATTCTGAACATGGACAGCCAGAGGGTCGCCAGACTGCTGCATTGTTTGCCGTTTGAAAGGTGGGAAAATACTGCGTGCAGCACCTCAGGCAACTGGCACCAGAATCCTTTGCGAAGGCCGCTGAATCCCACGGAGATTCGTAGTAGAAACCAAAGCGGTCCAGCACAATGCCAAGAGCTCGGCACGGAACCCAGAAGGATCGTTACGTGAGAAAGGGATCTTCAGATGGGCCTCGAAGTGACAGCTATAGAGCAAACTGAGACAAAGGCGTCGAAAGGTTCCTTACGCACTCTTTCATTTTCTTTAGTTCTCGCAGCGCTGAGTAGTCTTCTGCATAGTGCCTGGATAATAACCTGATTCCTCTATCAATGACTTTCCCAGCTTTGTCAAACATCTTGCCGTTGAACAGGAGCTTTGCTAACTTGAAAACTACGTGCGCGAACTCGGCGCTTCCGTCTCCGCACTGCTGCTCAACTGAATCCAGATTCCGACTGCAATGGTATGCAGCAAAGTCCCATTCGCGCAGCACTTCGTAGCACCTGCAACGGAGACAACCCTTTCAGGTATCCACCATTAAATGTTTCAACATCAATATGGCTAATATCTTAAAGCCCTTCAGCTAGCATAAAATACTTCTCAATCGAATTCAGGAGTCTGCAAATGCCGACATTAACGAGATTTTTAATTCCTTAATTTCTAAGCAAACAGCTCCGATTCGCCTCACAGCTTTCTCTTGCAGCTCTTGCAGCCTTAGCTATCTATATCCACACTTCTTTATAGCTGAGAAATTTGCATTTTGGTTCCTCTTTTGTTCACGCTGTCCTAACTCGCTATGTCAGGCTTTTCACACGCACGCGCACTTCTCACCCCATTTACAAGTAGTAGAGGGCCTCGTTAACCAGGTAAACATGCAGCGGAGTCTGTACCTGGCAAGCGCATCATGCACTTCGGCAACAAGACGGTCCTTGGACTGGAGAAGGGACGACCTCTGCTTCATCACCAGCCGTAACTTCATCAAGCTGCGCTTGATATCGCCACCTTTGAACGCGTCCACGGCATCAAGGAAGAGTTCCTTACTGTACTGGATCTGCTCCAGTTGAGCTTCTATGTTAAAGATTCTTCCGCAGTCTTTGTTGCAACAAATAGCTACATACGAGTCATTCGCGTAATTCACTTTGGCACTGTCTCGGCACTCTTGGCACTGCAGTTGTAAGGAGAGAAATTGGCGTCTTTCCCTCTCCTCATCCCTACAAAAGACATTTCCATGCTCAAGCGCGATAGCTAACACATAAATTGTTCGTAAAACAATTCCGGACAGGAGCTGACCAAATGCCGCAAAATGTTCACCGCTCAGAACAACAAACGAAGAAACAACAAAGGGCAAAATCTACTGAAAATAGCAAAAGATAACTAATCTTCAAATGGAATGAAACTGATGAGAACGTGGATGATTTTAAATTGAATCGTCTACTCACTTTCTGCACGAAGCGCATGTGCAAACAAAGAAGTATCTTTTCTGCAACATTCGCTGCCTGACTGCCCGCTGCATTCTGCCCACGTGAGGAACTGGAAGAACAAGAGCAAATGTGTCCACTCGCCTCGCAACAACGTTCTGAACACACCAAACAAGCACTGAGACATGCGACGTCACTTGAGTTGAGTGAAACCAACAAGAGGTCGTACGTCAGAATCTCAAAACACGAAAGGAATAAATTCAATACCATAACAGTGTGTGACTTCCTCTCCCTGTGAAATGTTGTGTGTGGCTCGCATGACAAGTTCGTCATCTATGAAGCTGCAATAAAAAATCACAACATTGAGAAACTGTTCAATTAGAAAATCCTCAATAATAAAAGGAATACCAAGGCAGTCGGCATCATTAGGAAGTCAGCATTTGGCAGTCATGTCACGCCTGCAATTCACAATCCTATTCCTGGTTTTTTGAGATCCCGTTACAAATTGCCAAGCCTATCAAACAAAGCAATCCTAGCAACTCGATAGTCACACCACAACAGGAAGACGAAACGGATAATATTAAAAACATAACAATTTATTTGCAGAACTCTTTGCCACAAAGTTGGGCTGATATGCATGTCTGTGGCTGCATAAATTGAACAACGAAGGCTGTCAAGTCACTGCTGCAGAGGAGTAGAGAGAAGGAGACAGTCGTTCAAGTATTAGAGGGCGCACCTGACAATGACATCAGGATCACAAGCATGATTGAGCAGGGACGCAGTGGGATACAATCCGACAGCGATCTGCCGTTGCTCTTTACGCAAAAAAAACTCCTGCTTGCCATACAAGACTTCATCCTTTGTGCAATTGCCTGTGTTTTCATCTCCCACAAGTACAAGACTTGTCACTGTATGCACATTGCATGCAACTTGCTGCATATGTCGCAAAACCAGCTTCTGTATCTGCTTTTCGGTCAGGACTGACTGAAAAAATCCGGAGCACAAGTTATCATCTGCCTCAGAACACGAACGTCTTCGACTTCTCATTCCTGACATGTCTTTCATTGTGTCTAGTGGTGCACTTGACCTGTGGCCATCATAGAAAAAAGTTACATACAAAATATTTACCAATTCTGTTTCTACCTTGTCATTTTTAAATGGCTTGTCTTTAACAAAGTTCAGGATAATCAAATTCTTAAACTAAGCTAGCATACAATCCCCTGCTGCATGAAAATGGATTTGCAAAAATTCTCGTTTCATCACCATCAAAACGAACAGTTCCAATTAGCAAATTAGTTACCTTCGTTGAGATTCTAATTGTAGCGAAAGTGAAGGAGGTGGACACATTCCATGTTCCTCATATCTCTTTTCTTTCAAGCTATATTTTGCAAATGCATCTGCTAAAGAGTTCAGGTTTTCATTTGAAAACTGCACACCATCTAAAAGAGCTGGGCTGCTGTTGGAAAGCCGCAATGTGCTAGCTGGTCTTCTTGCAAGCTGATTCTTTGGCCTCATGTCTGCAGGTGTCACAGTGTTTGGGTGTGCCAAGTAGAGGCTTATGATTGAGGAAACCTGAATAAAATACCAAAAATTAGGTATATGTACATATAAAAATCATTAAGGATCAAAATGATTAAAGAAGAGAAATACCAATTCACTAAGAAGAGTAAAATATGGCAGTAGAAGGAAAAACCACATCAAATCGAAAATGGTATAAAATGGGATGCAAATTGTAGCACACTTTTTGAAGCAGGATTCTTACCAAATTATTTGAGCAAACTGATGCCTTTGACTGCATATCACTGTTAGTAACCAGGTTGTAAATTGCTTTGTAATCATCTTGGAAAATTGAACGAGGTAAGATAATTACATTCACATGAAAGGATCAAGATAGTTTGTTGTAGCATCAAAAAGATGTTGTAAATGAGGAATTTACATAAAGAAAAACCATATACTGATTAGAGACAAAGACTGACAACAGCTTACTTTTGTATTCTGCATTGGTAAATCCATGGACCCTGTCTCCATTTAATTCAGATGCCTTTTCTGTTTCAAGAACACCTTTAAAATGATGGTTATATCCAGTATTTATAAATAATGACTAGAGAACGGGATAAGATATGTGGATATAAAACTGCCTGCAGATTGAGATTGAGCAGATTGAGTATATATAGATATATATATATATATATATATATATACATATGTATACTTCTAACAACTAAAGCCACATGTGTACTGCTAACAACCAAAATCTACCTCTTGACATCTAAAAACTAATTACCTTTTTGCCTTAAAAATAAAAATGACTTTCAAATGAGCATACTTAGCAATTCTTCTGGCTTGGCAGTGAGAATGATTCGAATTGACAAATGTGCAAAGGAATCAACCTGCATAGACAATAGGGTCAAGTAAGTCATAATTAAACATTGACACATTCTTGATTTCATACCATGAGATGTCGGATAGCATGAATTCAATCTATAAACAAATCTTTAGAGGTATATATAGATACAGTTTGTGTGAAATGGGATACCCAAATATGATTTGATTACTTTAGAACAATATTATGCAAAAAGCACTTAAAAGTCATTTTGCCCAGGATAGCAGAGCCTTTATGATAGAAAATGTCTTACCATTTGAATCAAAGGCCATATATTGCATTCAATACAATGGTATGAAGAATATGATTTTTCAAGGCATTCTTTTGAGCAAAATAAGACGTCTCGGCATGTGAAACATCTGTAATGGAGAAACAAGCACTTTGAGTGTGGATTATTTTCTCTAAGAGAACAGCTCATGGTATATTAAAATTTTTATGGACAGATCTGGCACAAGTTACTAGTTAAAAAGATTGTGACATGTGACAACTTACGGGAAAGGCGCAACCAGCTGCTTGATGCAGTGATAACAGTGTGAGTGATGAAATTCTGGAAGTAGAACTGATGCAAAGGGCTTTTCAACTATCAGTACATCTCCAGCTTTGATGTCACCATTGCACTAAAAAGTATGACTCCCATGAGAAATTCATTTTGATTGCCAATCCTAAATTAATTCCATACTTTTCTTAATAAAGGCAACAAAAATGCATCCAAAAAACTGACCTCTAGGTACCGTCCCTTATCCTTGCTGTAATTGACTTTTACCACACTTGATGCACTTGCTATTGATGCATGTTTGGCATTGGCAACTGCAGGAGACCGCTTTGGTGACTGACTGTGTGACTGCCTTCTCATTTCTGATAAGCAAAGTTTATGTGTCTGCATCACTGATGATTTGACTCCCTGACTCTTCATTGACAAGGTCTCTTTTATATCTTTTAAAGCAAGCTGACCATAAAGATAAACAAACATGGTTTAGGTGCTGAATTTCTATGACATGCATTAGGAAACAAATTCCTGTTGAGCATGATCTGAACAATATGAAAAACAACATCTTTATGAGCTGCTACAAAACCTTATTGCCCTTCCATGATCATAAAACTTATAATAACAATTGTTCTTAAAACTCCCATTGCTTGTCAAAAGCGATCCTGGTTGTTGCACATTGTATGCACATACAGAGCCATCATATTTTTTAGCTAATGACAAACACATTCTAGCCTATGGGGTTAATGAAATGTTGTTGCACTTTAAACTTTTTTAAACAAAAGCTCAACATCTTTATTTCAACACATGGCATGACATATGGAGTACATTTATGCAGGAGGTGACTTGGCTAACATGAATAAAACATGTCAAAGAGGAATCATTTTACAACCTGAGAAAAATGTTTATTTCATGGTAAAGAACTGATCAAGGATTAGAAGGCATAACATTTTACGTCCAAACACCAAGATGTTGCGTTACAAAATAATAGGCTACTAACATACCTCATGGTGGCCTAGGATCCTTAGCATTTCTGCCCTTCCAGCAAGGGACTTGGCAATTATGTCACAAAGACCTTCTAATGAGGTATCCGGAGCAGATTGTCCTTGCTTATTTAGATTCATCATTATACTATCATCACCACTAGATGAATCAACATCTGGAGACAGTCTTGTTCTAATGTGAACATTGTAGGGTAGGCTGCACAAGCTCTGTAAAATTAGTACAATGTTAACAATAACTGATTTTCAAATCCTTCTAAATAGAGCAGTTCAAAATGCTGCTTTTAGTGCTGAGTGACACAAAGAGAATGATCACAAAAAATTCAATCTTCTCTGGTCTTTTGAATAACAAAAGATCTCATGGACTTTTTACAACCTTGGGCAAATACAAAAATGCAAAAACGTTTTTTCATGCTTTTTATTAAGAAAGAAAACAAATTAAACTGGTATCAATGACAAGCAAGAGTCATACCTTGGAATATTCATTTAAAGCCTTGAGATATAACTTTTTTTCATGGTAAATATCTCCCCTTCTTTGATGAATTGTTGCATCTTCAACTATTTTTTCCAAATAGTTGTTGGCAATTTGTCTTTCCTCTATTGCACTTTTGACTACCCCAAAAAGACCTGCCACAGTTTTCTTATACCTAGACGTCAGAGAGTTTAACACTGATTAGTTCATATAAAAAGCTGTGCTGATATGATTAACAATAAAGCAAACTACATGCATATATTTATATCTTTTCAGTGAAAAACAGATTACCAAAAGCCCCAAACATATTGAAGAGAAATGAAGACTTTCCAAAACACTGTGGTTTGAGGACACCTTTGAACAAGACATTAAGTACACAATGTCACACAGCCTTGGCTCATATGCAGAAGAGCAAAATCAGAACATGTACAATACCCTGTAACAAAACCTATCGAAAACGAAACCTATCGAAAAATGCTAGGGGCAATGTGCAATTGGTCTCAAGATTGATGGCCCTGTTGTGTAATTTTACAGCGCTGCCTTTCCAAAACTTTGTTGAAATTCACTCAGCTAAAGAAATTGTCCAAGAAAAGGTCAAGTTGAGACTTTGTGACAGTTTTAGACAGCTCTGGAAGAAAATTAAATGAGCTTTTTTCAGCATATTCTTATAGTTCTCTGAAATTCTATCTTTATTGTTTAAATCTGTTCTTACTATGTACCCAAGCACCAATGTTGATAGACCTGCTGTACCCCATGGCTTATAATTTTTCATTTTGAGAGGACAGCCATATTGTGTAAGGCCACCAAGGCAAAATTAAATTCATCTTTCACAACCACAAACAATTAGAATGGAGTAAAGAAAATAGCTCTGAAGATCAATTTGGTTGACTCTGGATCTTGACCTAGCTATGAAAAATATAAAGAGCCTTCATTTAATAAAAAGTTCTTGTGGTAATCGGTAATTACAAACATCATCAAAATTTCAAGGTCATAAACCATCAAAGGTTTGGCCACTATCAACAGCCATTAGTCTTGACACCTGTCCTTCGGAAGAGTCGTAGGACCTCTAAACTCTGTGAAAAGTTCTGTTTTCTATGAAACCCGCACTTGAATACAATGATGACTGTAAAATTGGAAAATATTTGGCATTTCAAATTATTCTTAGTTCAATGAGTACTCAAACGGCAGTAATCCCCTGACAAAAGGCTCATGTTTTTGCACATGCTGATTTGCTCAGTCGTTTGGGCCACCATGGTGTTCCACGGAGTGCTGTGCATAATAAAGATTGGGTCTCTTATTATCTTCAAGTCGGTAAGCGAATTGGCCGAAGACGTAACGGCAGCACCAATTTTTGCACCAGTTCAAAAATGAAATGCGGCCACGATATTAAAAAGTCAGAAACCCTCAAACGGCCAATGTCACGCCACAAGGGGAAGTTTCTTGGGTTCTTTAAAAACCGATGTTTGAACGTGCTAACTGGCACATCCTTTGGAAACGTTTTTTTATTCCATCCTTTTACATTCAAAGCTGCTAATTCTTAATTCTAACTAAAAAGTGTGTCTTCTTAAACAAATTAGGCAAGTAGACAATATCATTAAGCGACGCGTAATCACACCCCCTTTCGTGCATCAAAAAATTTCAAGACGACAGTCTGATCATTTAGCACCCCTCTTTAGCAGGCAAATCTCTTTCTACAAAAGGCAAGGTTCTTAAAATATAGCATATAGCACGAAAGATGGCCGGTCGGTCATTTAAAACAACTTTGCCTACTGCTTAAAAACCATCCAGGTCGGATAAATATTATGAAAAAAGAGCATGGCCTAAATGAAGACAGAACAATGGTCTGACTTACCTCTCCGAGTCACCAAGTCTCCATTCTTTAAGGAAGTCTTCTGACTCCTTTAAGTTCTGCATAATTGAGTCCAAACTTTCCTTAAGTGCTGAGCGAAGGTTGTGTTGGGGCGACATTTTTGACTTTACTGTGTCTTCGGTATGAATCATTCTCTACACCGTATCTTCCTGGCACCAAACCATGTACAGCAATGTAATCTGGAAAAATATTACTTTGCAATGCTGCAATTTAATTGGCTGATAATGTAAAGCTCGATTCCCATTGGTTAAGAGACATGGGCATGTGAATGTTGCCACGATCACGTGAACACAGAGTTTTTTTCCCAAGCTTGTTGAACGTTTCTGATCCACCAATCAGAAGGCGGCATTCGATAAGACCACCACCGATTACGCAATGTAATTGCTTTTGCTGTAGGAGAAAGTTGCTATGTTGCCAGAACGAACTCGCATATTAATAGAATCTGGTCCCACGCCACAAACTTGGGGGGGGGGGGGGGGGGGGGGGGTACATGGCTAATAAATTGAACTTGAATTAGGTAGCTCGAATCTGCCACATTTGATGGCTGTATTGGAATTATTTCCTTCGCAAAAATGGGGGCATGGCCCCTCCGCCCCCCCATGGCTGGTAGGTCGTGTACAAACCGAAGTGAATCTAAAGAAAAGTTTCGGTATCAAGCCCCCTTAAATAATAAAACATGCGCAGGCCCCACTATAGGGAAAGCACCGCAAGAAGATGACCAAATATGACCGTGCTATTAAAGGGAATATTGCCCAAGGCAGATGGGTGTAGCATAAATGTGGCAGCATTTGTAGGGCGCAAGCTAGATGGGAGTGGCCTGTCTCGAGTTCATAGGGAGGCTCTGGTGCTTGGGTAGGAGATTTTTCGCAATTTCAATTCAGCTTGTGATTTCCTCGGGCTGTTGATTCAATCAAGTTAATGGTCATCTCCGCCCAAACAATGACAGGCAACTGTGTGATGGTCTCAAAGCATCGCATTTTTTATATTGGGAAATGTTTCGTAGCAAAATGGACGGGAAATTTAAAACAGGTTACCAAACATATCAATTTTTTTCTCCAAAAAGAAAAATCTTTTGTTCGAGTACTTAGACAAAGCTGTATAGAGTGCCAGGTATAGGGAGAAACGCAAACTGCAGCATTCAAAGTTGAGAAAGACAGTATCGAGCTTAGACTCTACCTAAGATATTTAATGCAAGAAATTAACTCCAGTCCGGGAATAACATTGAGCATTAGTAAAAGACTGAGTCAAGCAACAGGAAGCGCCCAATAAATAATCTTAGAATTCGATGAAAAAAGAAACGGGGACTAGCAATGCAATAATAATAACAATTGCCTATTAATTTGGTGGAATTTTTTCATCATGATGTTTTGGAAAAATTGGACGGTGCACGCCTGTTTTCTTATTGGGACCCAGAAACACATTTCGGAAGAGGAAAGAAACTTGAAATTAGCCCAAACCAACTTTGGACTCATTGACTTGGGCAATGATGTTGAAAATGCCTACGTTGGTCTTGCACCGTGCATTTTGGCAGATGTACACCGAGTTGTGCAGAACCGCGCACAATGCAACAATTATGAAGGCAACAAATAAGATGTAAAAGGCATTATTTAGCAGCAGCAGTGTTGCCCAGCTGGAAGCTAATTAGATTAATAGTTTTACACAAAGCCGATTGCAAATGATCAATTTGAAAGAATTTACTTTCTAGTCAAACCGAATGTTGCCTGAAAAGAGTTTGAATCAACATCTCCAACGATTCTTACTGTAAATCTTGCGTGACTGCTGCATATTCGAGTCTAAATTTTTGTGACTAAAAATGATGGTGTGCACCAAATAATTGCTTTTGTGCATCGAATTGTGCAAGAAAACATCATATTTGACGGTCTTCAAATCGATTCATGGACTGGCTCCACAATACATGTGTGATCTTTTCAAAGAGAAATCCAAGTTGAATTCTAGGAATCTTAGGAATACATCAACTGACCTAAGGCTAGAAAAGAAAAACACAAAAATGGACAAAAGTGCTTCTCGTTTAGAGGTGCTAGGTCTAAGAATGGCCTTTCAGCTGAGTGTAAACAGGCATCTTCCTTGACCAACTTCAAAAAAATCTTGCGAAATTGAAAATAGGCGTAATTGTAAATTGTATACTGGCAATTACCATTCGCCTTTCGTTTTAGATATTTGTAGTAAAATTAAACTCAAGTTAAAAAGAGGATTTATTTTTTATTGTAAATATTGAATTTTAATTAGGATAATTTGTTTTTTATAATAATTTCTGTAAGTATTTTAAGTGGAGGGCCCCTTGAAAATCAGAATTGCTTAAGGGCTACCCTCCTTAAACATTTGAAATGAATGAATGAATGGAAATGAATGGGGTTTCATAAGGTCTTCTGCGGGTTCTGCGAGTAATTAGGGCGTTTTGTTAGCCTGGTTCTGTGTGATCGCAAGTTCCGCAAAGATTGCTGAAATTTCGGATCTTAAGCCCTTGCGTATTTTGGAAATTGCTCTGGAGCCGCCTGATGGGAAAATTTCAACGATCCTTGCGTTTCTAACGATCCTCGCGATCATTTGAAAGTCAGGCTTTTTAAGCCGATTAACTGCATTGCAAGCTGACAGAATTTCTGAGTTTGATTCTGCGATTATTCGTGTATAAGCAGTTGTCATAGGTTGATTTTTGAGAAGATGAGTCGTTTTCGTTTGCAGTCTTACACCGAGTGTATTTAAACTAGTGCATGGCTGGTTTTGCGTTAAGAAGGGGCTGTTGTTTGAGCTCAGTGTAGCTGGTATCTCTATTCAAAGTCTCGTCATGGTTCAGTAAAAATGGCGTAACACTGACATTGTTAGTTCCACGGGTCATGTCTAGCTAGGCCTGGTGCTGCAAAGTTTCACGGAAACTGCCATTTTGTGAACAATAAAGCAAACATTTGAGAGAAAATTTGACTTTGTTTTTACCAGGCGCCAAGCATAAAAAAGAACTCAAGAAATAAGAGCAGCTGAGATGAGCCGTGCGACGAAAGCAAGGTATCAAACTTTAGGTAAAAATTCGCCACGGACGTATAACATGGGCCTTTAGGGGTACATATGTACTCGCGTTAGCATCTCTATTTGTGCACATCGATCAAATTATACTGGCTATCCAGTCGCAAGCTTAATCGTAAGAAGCAGTTGAAATTCTTCTGCGCATCGAGTTATAGTCTCAAGTGAAGTCTTCGGATATGACGATGGTAGTAACCTGAATGCCTTTGCATTAGCTGTATTACAGCCCTTATGTTGGATAAGGCTAAACGTTTTAAGAATCTTTGAACGCCTAAATTAGCCAGAACTTGTATAGAAACGAGTATCTTGTTGTTTGAAAACTGTCATTATGGACAAGCAACAGACAAGGCCTATGTTGATCTTAGGTACGAATGATTGATCTTGAGGATGCATACTACATTGACGATAATTGGCTATCTGCTTAATCGAAGATGAATCTAGCACGATTTCTACTATGCATAACAGTGGTTATAAATCAGCAGTGGTTCACACGGGGCAAAAGAGCAAGTGGAGGTATGTGTGGAGGTACATCAGACGTGCCATGTTATTGGTGCTCAAATTCAACTGTTTTTGTTACAATGGTACTAGTTACTTTTCTCATTTTCAGGCCCTAAACTACATTATTGATTTGAATAGCAAAATCACTGGCGCTCATTTTGCTTGTGTATACCTGCAAGCTGGGCCTTGTTGACTCTTGAACCTGTGTGTGTGTGTGTGTGTGTGTGTGTATGTGTGTGTGTTTATCGCGTTATCTGAGCCTTTTCCTCACTTTAGACGCATGGATAATCAAGTCCACTTTGATAGGAGATGAATTCAATAGACTTGAAGTACAGAAAACTGATAAGCCGACGGTGAAGTCTGAGATAGCAAGGCCCCGTGCTTTGAAAGGAGAGTTGAAGGGACCTGAAAGGGATCCTGAAAAACCGTTGACGCGCACGTTTATTGCAGAAAGGCCCGGGGGATCCCTGAGTGCTGTGAAGACATACGCCAGTGAGAAAGATGTAAACAATCAAAAGAGATCCTCTGGTGAAATGGCTAATCACAGCCAGATAATGGCGAAAATCGATGATCAAGATGCGACAGACAATGGTGAGTTAGGAAAACGAATGTTGCAAGCAAGATCGGCTTCATCGAATATAAGAGGGGTTAGGCATAGGATGTCAAAAGTTCTGAAGCCAAAAAGGATGGGAAACAGGACAGAAAGGCAGGAGATAGAATCGAATCCAGACTCATTTGCAGGTGAGTTCATTGGAAGGCCATATGGGGATCCGGATGAGTACAAGAGTATAGGAGACGGAATATTCTTGATGAGTACGGAGCAAGAGGCAGCGATAATGCCACATTTGACAGGCACCGAACAGCCATTGTATGGAAGGATAAAGGCATCCTCAAAGGCAATTGAGAAAGATCAGGTGAAGGCGCAAAATATGCCTGAGCCCTCTCCTGCTAGCTTACCTGAGATTCTCACACATTTGGATGCGGATGCAGTGAAACCAAACGCAACAGTGGCAGCAGCTGGCAATGCTTCTGTGAAGAGCAGAGAAAAGGACACCTCCAGAGTTGCATCTTTGTCAAAGGCCGACGGGAGGAATGTCCACCAAGGGACAGTAGCAGTTGGTAGTCACGTGCAGCATGACGACCTCGAGGGAATGACGCCAAATGAACTGAATGCACTGGAAAGTTTTCAGAATAAACTGGGCTTCGAAGACAAAGCTATTGGCAAAATAATTCTTTCCAAAAATGTGGATACGGATCAACAAGATTACCTTTGGAAAACGAAAACCATGCTAGAAAAAGATAATCAGCAACAAATCAACAAGATTGTTGGAAAATTTAAAGAGGAGGAAAGTTCCTTTGTGCAGAAGAACCCATATGTAATTAACAAATTGAGTCTCCTTGAGCAGATAAAAAATGTATCTTTTAACGACGCCAGAGCTACAAAAAGAGGGTTCCTTGGTACAAATGACAACGTTAGAATAGAAAAGGTGTATAACTCCCTGCTAAAAGAAGATGATTTGATTTCTCAAGGATTGAATACAAAGGCATCAGTAAGAAAGGCCATTAGCAGAATAAACAACAACCAAGAGGATGCTCAAGTGAATGATTTTCTGAATTTCTTGGAAAAGGAAGATAGGGTAACTGAAGGTGCAAATATTGGAGGTAAGAGGACACAAGGTGCCAAGGCAAAAAAACCGAAGAATGAAGGCAGAAGCCAGTTGAAGCAGGACAACAAGCATCTTTTGATTATGGAGCCATCATTAGGGGTATTAGCTGATACCTACAGTGCAGACGGGTCTCCACAGTTGAAAGATAGCGACATTAAGAATATTGCAACTGGTAATATTAAGAAGAAAAGGCGAGAAAAGGTATTAAAAGCATACGGCGAACGCTCTAGGAAGCCAGCTATCTCCCGAGAACAACGAGAATTCAATAGTACAGTCAGTATTTTGAGACATAACAAAGAATCGAATGAGAAAAAGGTCATCAAAAAAGTTGCTCGCAAAATAAGATTAGGCCAATTAAAGGTTTTAGAAATGGGAGAGAATGACGATATCGAAAAAGCTCGAAAAAAACCAAAGTTGAACAAAAAGAATCAAAATCGAGAAAGGCAAGGCAAGGCATACGAGAATAAGAAAGTTGCTAAGACTCGCAGGCAAAAAAAAGGAAAAGTTGGCTCATTTGCATCAAGTCTGAGTATGGTGGAAGGCAAGATGACGAGCGAGCTGTTAGGACCACCACCAGACACTGGGAAGGAGATGAAAGGAAAAAATGAAAACGAAGACAAAGACTACCTTTGGCATGGCACAGTCAAACCTGAAACGAGGCAGCTGCCGACAAGCCCTGGGGAGGAGATTCGAAAGTTTGGAAGAATTTCCAATATAACTCCCGTTGGATTTGAAGGGCCATCAGCGGAAGGGATGGAAGAAGTAATTGGGGACATGAACAACATCGCCAATATCGGAGCAGCGATGAAGGACAACGAGGATGGGGATAATCATGATGCCAACCTTGGCGAAGCAATACAGACCATTCATGAAGGAAGCAGCCAAGGCTTTAAAAAAATTGATGAAAACGAAGTATCATCGACGTCATTTCTCTCTGCACCAAAGTCCCAAAAAAATGTGTATAAAGAAATAATGAAGCAAGGAATGGACCCGGTGGCACAGAATGTCATGGGTGTGGCCCTTAACCAGATCGATTCTAAAGATTTCCAGAGAGTTAAAGGGTTTGTAGATACGGATCACTCTAAAATAATGGCGCTATTTGACCCTGCATCCCTAAAGCCGAAGATAGAAGAATTTGTCCAGGACAATGAAAAGGACAGTGACGAAGAAAGTGAAGAAAACAGCGTGGAAGAAAATCATCAGCCAAATCATAAGCTGCGCAATCAAAGTAACAAAAAACATAAGTTGAAAATCGTTCTTCACCTGCCAGAAGAAATGGAGGGAGGGGAACAGGAAATTCACGGGAAAGATTCTGAAATGCCTATAGGAACAATTAAAGACCTGACAGCGGCATATTCAAAGTCACACAGAAAACCAGGCTTGGGCCAGCAGTTAGCAGACGATGACGAAGACACTCTGGAAGAAATACTATCAAAGCCGACCGGAAAATTAGAGCAGTTTCACCCAGCACAACGGAATCAGCAGTTGATTATGTACCAGAATCAGTGCAGGGGAAAGAAAGCAATGAATGGACAGACAATTCTGATACGGAGAAAGGGATGATAAAAGTTGAGTTGAATGAACAGAGCAAAGAAAGGAACGACGATATGGTGGACAATCTGAAGAGCAACAAATTGTTAGCAATGATAAAAAACAATGAAGATGTGTTGCAGAAGGCCTTAGGAAGGAACAATAACGGAGAAAAGATAGAAGGATTCGTGAAAAAGATAGAACAAAATGAAGAGGGAGGATTTGGTCAAGGCTTCAACGACGAGGTGCAAAGTAAGTACTTTAATAAGAAAAAGAAGAAGGGAAAGGAGCCTTTAAAAAGGAAGGAGAAAAGCAACAAGAAAAAGCAAAGTCAGAAAGAAAGCTACAAAGAAAGTAGAAACGATTCACCAAACATATTTGAAGACCAGTTGAACTATGAACACAAAAGCAAAGAGTTTCTCAAGTGATGCCAACGGAAACAGTGAATCAGATCAAAGAGATTTTTAGCGCGGATGAGCAATTGATGCCAATCAGCTTTTTAGAGGAGGATCGGAAAGCCCTCAGTGAAAAAGCGCCCAGGATATCAAGTACGGCCAAAAAGATGCCCATTAAAGCAAGTTTGGGTGCAGCTTTAATGCCACATTTAAGCAAGGTTATCAGTAATGCACCAATCGCGCACCACCAGCCTAACAAGTTATATATACATGGTGGGAATATTCACGGCGGAAACATAACAGGGGGCGTCATATCAGGAGGAGAGATAAGCGGAGGAAAGATTCAAGGCGGAGTAATTGCCGGGGGAGAATATTGGGGGGAACGTTCAAAAATGGAAGGATTGAAAATGGAGTAGTATATGATGGCGAGGTTGACGGCGGTTTGATAAGGGGAGGAAGCATCTACGGTGGGAAAATTGAATCAGGGTTGATTACTGGAGGCAAAATTAAAGGGGGGAAGTCGATGGCGGAAAGATGTCTGGCGGAGAAATGGATGGAGGATTTTTGAAATCTGGCGAGATTAGAGGGGGAGTTCTGAAAGCGGGTAGTGTTGAAGGTGGCATATTAAGAGGAGGTAGCATAGAAGGGGGTCACCTTCTTGGGGGTGTGATGTTAGGAGGCAAGCTTAAAGGAGGTCTCGTGAGAGCTGGCATTATTAAAGGGGGAGTAATAGAAGGAGGCACGGTAGACGGGGGGAGTAATTGAGGATGGCGTGGTAATCAAAGGGGGTGTGGTTCGTGGGGCATATCCGCACAACTCGACTGTTGTCTTCAGCGATAACTTTGAAGACGACGTGGCAGCGTTGACTGAAGTGAAGCGAAAAGAGAGTGGAAAGAATACTGAGGCAAGCCATCAAAAGAATGAATCTGAACCAACTTCAAAGGCAGAAGAAAAAGAGAAACCAAACGGGAAAGGAAAATTGGAAGGAAAATCCAGCGCAGAATCGAAAACAATCCAAACGAAAGGAGAAGCAAACGAATCGCGCCGACCGAAGCCAACCGCAGAGCCCGTAGAAAAAGTAAAGGCAACCATAGCTCAAATGTTCAAAATAAGAGTGGACTCGGCAAATCAGGACAGCAGTGCAGAGCCATTTCCGTTGCCAAACACAAAGGACGATGAGAGTATGCAGCAACAAAAACAGAACGAAGGAAAAGCACCAACAGATATCAGCATATTGGGAGCACCGGAGAGCTGGCCAATCGAAGGGGAGGCGGGCGGCAAACAAAGTGACAAGGAAAAGCAGAAGGTCGCCCCTGTCACCTACTCGCAGAATGCTGATGAGAACCAAAGACCAGCGACGAATAATCCTGCTCCATATTCAGGAGAGAAGAAGAAGCTGGCCATCGTGAAATCATTTGAGGGGGCCAAAGCGGTCATGTCGTTCCACAAGCCAGTTGCTCCAACCAGCGAGGAATCAGAATTCGACTTGCTTTCAGGGAAGATTGACAATGCAGCGGAGAAGTCGATTTTGGCGAGATCGGTGTCATTGGTGCTGCCCAGCAAAAGAAGCTCAAGTGTTTTGAAGGATTATGGGACGACCACCAGAGCCACCATCGGTACATCAAAACAATCTAATTGCTACACGTTCTTTCATTTGTTCAATTATACAAAATTTTTCGTTTATACCTATTTTAAATTTTTTATAAATGTCGAATTCGACAAAAAGTTTTCAAAACTACCCTCAGCAAGAAAGTTATTTCCATTGCAAATGATGACAGAGGTGCTAATAGAATGATTGTTCTACGATATAGAGTGAAACACTTCCCTTGCGCTCCCTCGCATTATTCTGAATTTGATATTTCAATGCACCTCCAACCTAGATGCAAGGCCGAAAGTACCGAAATACCACTGGTCATTAAACTCAATTCGCGGAGGAAAGATCTTGGGGAACCCCGGCAAAGGCATGTCCGTGATTGGAGGAATCAAAGTTCACAATGGAATTGCAACACTAAACGAAGGAATAGACCGAGGCTATCTGGACGCAGGCGATTATCAAGGAGAATGCGTTAGTGGTGAGTGCGAAGGAGACTTTTGATTGACCAAAGTCGGTGTTGTTTGTGATCTAGCAAAACGTAAGCCATGTAAGATGATAAAATGGCAAAGCAAACATAGAAATAAAAACGTAAAAAAATTCTCTACCTAAAAAGACGTGGGTATTTACATGACCAATCTGAATGTTATGACCGGATATACTCTCTCTTGGCTTTTGAGCACATGTTACGTCAAATTAGGTGAAAAGCCCCTTACAAGTTAAAAGGTTCATCTTTTCCATTTTCCTTGGATTCACAAAATGTAGATAACTGTCCTGAAACTGTAGCCAACAGCCCTACCCTCGAACAAGTTTCGTTTCCTGAACGAACCCTGTAGATGATAGGGGAGATGAAGAAATATCGCCAAATACTGATACAACAGGTTACAAGGATATTTATGCCGACAGAAATGTTTGTATTTTCCATTGTAGTTCTACTCTGAGCGTTCAAAAAATATAAAGCTTTGAATGTTATACTGTCCTCTCAAATGTTTTAGCAATGCTCTTCTCATTCAAAAGGCCGTTTCTACCTGGCTTTGTCTTTTGCTTTCCGTTACAAGTCTACATTCAATTTAGATTGAAGTAAATGGTCTTAAGTAAAGCCGAATGCATGGCAATTCTTAACTCGAATTGCAGACCCAGACGTTTGCAGAAAAGGCTTGACAATCGCACTTACTAGCAAAATATACAAAGACAGTGTGGATAGCCCCACAAGAATGTACCTGTTTGATTCCGGAGCATCAAGCGAGGATTCCCGAGGAATGGCATTGTGGGTAAACAAGGGAAAGATTGAAGGAGCTATCTCTACTCGCAAAGGCTCTTGGTGTCTGGAGGAAGACCTTGACAGGCTTCAAGATCGATGGGTGGATTATGTAATGACCTGGCATCCAATGAAAGGTTTGTCGTGTTGCTCGCCTAACTAACAGGTGTTGCTCCCCTTGGAATGCTCAAAAAATTTAGATTGAAATTCTGTTTCTATCCTAAACCTTAGAGATATTAAAAAGTTGACGCAAGAAAACCAGTGGCAGTTTGATAAGTTGATAACAAGCATGAACAGATGTGGTCAGTAATGCTTACATAACATAATCGGAAGCAAGCTGTAATCCCAACTTGAGGCCTATTTGAGACAACGGAAAGAAAATAGAAACGGGAATGCCTAGTGAGAGTTTCACGTCTTGTATCAGTATCATATATCAATGACACTTCTCGCAGCGGTAAAGCGGAATTACCTTTAACTCTCTATATCATGCTTGATCACTGATCATATCATATCATACCATATCATATCAATCATACCATATCATCATATCATATCATATCATATCATATCATATCATATCATATCATATCATATCATATCATATCATATCATATCATATCATATCATATCATATCATATCATATCATATCATATCATACCATATCATATCAATCATACCATATCATCATATCATATCATATCATATCATATCATATCATATCATATCATATCATATCATATCATATCATATCATATCATATCATATCATATCATATCATGTCATATCATATCATCCATTCCGTTTCCACAATTTGTATCTTTGCATTTCTTACATTTTTATTAACCAAACTTCTGTAATTTCAAAAACTCATCTTATAGTTAAAGTTTGTAGAAAATGCTTGATATCAAAATGAATTTTGGCTCTTGAAGAACAGGCTAGGAGCTCCTACACTTTTCTCAGTTGGCAAGTTGAAGTTTACTCGGCTTGCCCTCAATAGCGGCGCCACGGGGGGACTAGGGGACACGCCAGGATTGTTTGTTCTATTCCTCTAATTTCGAGGAGAAAATGATGGGGCAGATGTTTATGACGAGGTGTTAATCGAAATCAAATAATCGAAAAAGAAATCACTGAAAATCTAAAGGGCATTTCCTATAATTGAAAAAGGTGTGGTGCCACTACCGCCACTGCTTGCCCCATCCCCTCATTTTTCAAAGCTGACTCTGCCTGCGAACGCTTTAAGCCCTGACACAAAGTATTTTTCTTTCTAGGCTTGTACCTCTACGCAAATTGTGAGCTGCTAGCTGTTTCTGGGTTCGGAAGAGGTTGTGACGTATGCAGTCGCAGCGCTTGCCACCAGGAGGACAAGAACACTCACTTGATGTTTGGGCGACCGAACAAAGGTCCTCATTTCAAGCTGACACACTTTGCCAGCGGGGACATCACCATCTACGAAGATTTCTTTAACACCGAAGGAGTCAACGAGCTTTGTGGTACAAACAATGGTATGCCATGCGCGTTTGAATCGTGATGTAAAAGGCCACCACCACGTGTTGCGCAGAAGTGCAACTATGCTCACTTAAGGCTCAAGGCAAGTTTAAAATTTTGTAGAAAATTGAATGAATTCTTCTTTTCCAGATAACTTGAGAAAACCCAGCATCACTTCACAAAGGATCTTTGCAAACATTCCAATAAAATCCCCATTAGATTCGGGGACGTATGTTATGAAGAAAGAGAAGCTTAGCAAGACATCGCCAGAGTTTAAGGTGCCGTCCTTAGACCCCAAAGTCGTTGCCAATGAGTTTGAGGTGTGGCCTACTCCGTCCGGCTTGCAATCTTTGTCGGCTTTGTTCCAAAAAAACACCCATGCAAAAGCCGCAACTCGGCAGAATGTTCAAGGTAAGCTTGCATTCAGTAACGAACTCTTTTTAAGTAAAAATATTCGACTGCCATTGAGTCAGATTTAATCTTTCAGCTGCTAAACCATTTTATGCGAAATAAGAGGTGCTCGTAAGTGGAAAATGCCCTTTAAGGTTACTGAATCTGCTCTCAATGCAGACGTCAAAAATGTTGTTGTAGCCCTAACTAGCGCGTAACAAGAACGCACTTACTTGGAGACGAAGAGAACAGATATCGTTTTATTATTATTATTGATTATTTTTATTAACAATTTCGTTAACGTTGGCAAGAAAGAACAAAAAATACATATAGCTAATAAGCTGATTAACGCCAGCAAAATAATTTGAAACCTACTTTACAATGTAATAAGAAATCTACAAAACCAACATTATATGCCTTGAGTTTGACTACAACTTTGACTGTAGAAGTATTCAACAGAATGGAATTTAAAGCTACTAGCAAAACTTAATCGATATCAAGTCCACATTTTTGCTGGGCCATTTGTCCTGATGACGAAAAGGGATTGATTGTAGTGAACGGGGGCTACTCGGACTGGTCAGCTTGGACATCTTGCATTGGTGCATGTGGTGGCACGTCTATGTCAACGAGGTACTGCAACAGGCCGGTGCCAAAGAATGGTGGCCATGATTGCTCCATAATTGGTCCTGCCAGACGCACTCGATCATGTGACGAAACTAACTGCTTAGGTAGGAAAGCAATTTCAATGTAATCGTTGGATATTACCCTTTAAGCTGTTATTCGAATTTGTGACTAAGGCTGTAGTTGAGAAAGGTGGTAGGTCTTGCAGTCTGCACATTGAAGGGAAAATCGATAAAATTAAAGCTCAGAATCTGCGTTCTAAAATTGCTTTATCTTCTAGTTACATAGTGATTTCTTTCCACTTTTACATTTACACTTGTATCTGAGTTTTAAGATGGGGTTTTCTCCAACTTTTGTAGTTGCTTTGTTTTACAGCCCAAGAAAATCTAAAAGCCTTAGCACGGCTTCAGTCGGAATCTTCATTTCTGGAAACTGATATTTCAAAGCGAAAAGAAATAGCTAAATACGAACCAATAATAAATCAGAGAAAAGACATCGATGATCTGGTAGGTCTAATGCTATTGGAACATCATTGAGAATTTCATCATGCACAATCAGATATTTTGCACAGCTGGCTGCACAAAAACACAAAACAGGGATTTTGTTAAACTACAAATTACATTCGAAGAAGTCTTCTGCTGAAGAATTGCTACAAAAATTCGTTTTTTGCTTAAAGTACAGTCAATCTTTGAGGTGTGATAGTTAATGGAATTGCGAATGGATCATTCAGGTGTGATTGTCTAGCCACTGATCAAAACCATTGCATCTGGATGCAAATAATATTCCCCTAAAGTGAACAATCGTTAATTTCATTTAAAAACAAATAAAACTCTTTGCATTCTTCAACAGAAAGAAGAACTGAATGAGCTCAAGGATTGATGAACATTTCAGGGGTAAAACGTGTCTTTCATGTGTAAAAATGTAAATAACTTTTGATAAAACTTTATTAAGATTTGCAATTTGTGAAAAATTCTTACTTGATAGATAAATTTTAGTAAACTGACGATAAAGAAATTTGTTTTTGTTAAAAATTTGAAAACACAAATGACTACAGCACATCAAAGTTTTGAATTAATCACGTATGTTTCTCTTACAAGGGTGATCCTTTTCTATTTCTACTTATTAGTAAAACATGATAAGCTAAAAAGCTTCTAAAGAAATATCCGTTTTTATGCTGGTTGGTAGCTTTTCCATTCGTGAAAAGGCACTTTCAACATCATAAGAAAATCAGAGTTTTGAGATTGTGGTGGAGCGTGAAAGAATATATATTGCCGCTAGTGACACGGGGATTAACAGCGCAGTTGGTGGTCATTTGTTGGCGCAAAAAGGTAGGAATCTGCAGTGAAGCGCACAAAATCTAGAAGCGCTACCTTGGCGTAAAATCTAGATATGTTTGAGTTGAGTATGCTGCATTAAAAAACTTTTTAGTATTGTATTCCACACAATCCTCTTGTTGTATTTTCACTAAAAAGACAACAAAGGGAAACCAACAGTCGGATTCCTAACTTAAGAATCGCCATTTGCGCAATTTCCATAACCACCTTTGTTTTAAAACATTTTAGCATCTCATCAGATTACCGTAGACATGTTTATACGGAGGAGCCCCTTTCAGTGACAGTCCAAATGATTTCTTAAAATCTCTAGAACATGGACCTCTTCCTATTAAAGTCAATCATGCTTCCACTTTGTTGGATTACAATTCCACATTTTCGACTCTGATTGACATTAAAAGCTCTAATCGCTCTGTAGATTTTCTTTATAAAAGCTTTTTGATAGGAGCGACTTGGTTGTTGCCAGTTTGAATATCTGATTCCGGCGTCTGCCTCTTGCCCACACGACAACTTTAAACTCTTTACCAATATGTATATGAAGGAACCCTGCTTTGCTAAAGTAAATAAATGAGAGTTGCTTCTTGAGAGGGTTTTGAAAGAAGGAAAATAACCAAAACGTAGGAAAATATCCAAAAGCTGACACAATAAATAGCCAGTTGTGACCGAAAACACTAGAGGGTGATAAGCAGAGCGCGTGATTGGCTATAATGAAATGATTTTCCATAGATTTGATGAGTAAATTAGACAGTGCCTTCCTCGTTACATCATAAATTGCGCCAAAAAGAATTCTCTTGGCAGCTATCCAATGTTTTTATTGAATAAATCAGAAGTGATACAGCAACTTTAAGCAGCTTCTGATACTTGATCTTATCAACTGAATCCTTTTCCTTGGCTTTTGAAGAGCAGAAATTTCTTTGAAAAGCTTTAAAGTAATGTGGCTGATGCAGTGGCGAAGAATTATTTTTTCGATCAAGTTGAATTTAGTTTCCATGAATGTATTGTGCTTTGGCAAGACGTTTCATGTTGAGACGTTTTCTAATAAAGGTGAGCCAAAAACATTGATGTAATCTGGAAATGCAATCTGATTTGAATTGCTTATTGTCGGTAAGTTTAAAAAAATGATAAATAGTAGAAAGTTAAAGGCATTGAGTCATGGTAATTGAAAAGCGTATACCCAAAGCGTGATTCAAAGGTGCAGCATTAAGAAACATTTTTGGCACATAAACTAGAGCCCTAGAGCCCTAGAGCCAGTTAGATTCACCGTGCTGCTACGGGCTACAGAAAATAGGATCTTCCAAGGAGTTTGATTCTAAAGTTACTTACGAGGTCTCAGCACTTTATCAGAACTGGATCAAGTTCGAGACGATACTAACTGCATTTGTCTTCACTACTTAATTGAAATGAAGCAAAACTTTATTCACAATTGAGGTCAATGTTTGCAAAAATGATTGTTATTTTATTAAATCCAGGCCATTCCTGTCTGCATAGTCCTTTCACAAAAATTAATTTTACTTTGCATATAAGCCAAGGGAAATATCATTCAAACTTTTTGAAAATTACTGACATATTGCATGTTACTTCATACAAGACATGACATTTTCAAAAGAACCAGTTAAAAAACATTGCTGCTGTGGATAATTTTCCAACCGTTACTCGTTGGTTAAATGACAACGAAAACAAGCAGCATCAGCAGCAAAAGTGCAAGAAACAATAGAATAGTATTCAAGACAAAAAAGGCTTGCAAAGCAACATACACAGATGGGAACAGCCTTTTGTTTCTCCATAGGTCTTTGAAAGCGGAAGCTAAACATTCTCCATTGTACATTCATCATCTCAGTGTCGCGGTCATCGAAAACACCATTCTCTACGAAAGTTATTGGGGCCTTGGATGGTGCAAAGATGGACGTAACTTTTTCAAAGCGAATGTCCTCGCTACACGAGGTTTTTGGAGCCGCAAAATGAACAATATGGCCTTCAAGGAGAAGTAGCATATCACTTCAAGGTAGAATTATAGGTGAGTATCTGAAATTGTTCAGGAACATTATTCTTTGACCTCCACACCAAGCCAAGCAATATGAACATGTAGCAGGAGAACGATATGACTTAAAATGAAGCGGAGAGGGTCCAAAATAAATGTTTGCCACAGTTTTCTGGCCCACATATGTAAATGTTACGTCCCTTTCCACGACCCATCACTAGAAGTTTTATGATGACATCTGAAATGACTGCTCTCTCTATATGGGTCCTCTCTAGAATCTCAAGAACACAAGAAAGCCACTCACTCCCACAGATGAATTTCTCCTTACGTGCTCTTGAAGAAGCTCGAGGCGAGTTTGTAAGGATTGCTGAAGCTTTTTTATGGCAACTGCAGGTAACACACACATTTAAGCAGTTCAAATGCTTGGCCCCTGTTCAAATGAATTCATACAACGCAGAATCCTCAAGTAACTTTCTGCTGTTGGCATATGCCAAAATTTCCAGAAAAACTGCAAAAAGCTGTAACAACAGCATCCGTAAAATTACTGATATCTATATGTCGATGTCTATGATAACCTGTGACCATGTTCCTCTGCGTTTTTCTACCTTAATTAAATTTAAAGAATATTTAAATTGAAAAAGCTATTGATGCTATGAATTCGAAGGAAAATGACATCGATGGACAATTGGAATTTATTGGATTTGATGGAAAATTTAAATTTATTCGATTTGAAATGCGAATCTGTCTTTTGTGTAATGAACGTCAAATTTGGAATACAACATTATGAAATTGGAACGTTTGGAAAATTTGGAACTCTTCTGAAATACAAGATCAATACATTTTATAAAAACTAATATATGATATAAACCTAATTTTCTGCAGATTATCAAGTTAAAACCTCAAAAACCCCCATAATTTTGTAAAAACTGGCAATTAGGCAGATATAACGTCACGAGTAAGTCGAACCACAATTTTGACTTTACTAAACGAAAACGAGGCTAAAACGAAAACATGGCTAGGGCTTGTAGCACCAAATCGAGGATAGCAAAGAAACAAGGCTAGGACAAATACGAGGCTAAAACAAAAACGAGGCTAGGGCTTTAAGCACCAAATCGCGGCTAGCATAGAAACAAGGCTAAAACAAAAACCGGGCTAAAACGCAAACCATGCCAGGGCTTTTAGCACCAAATCAAGGCTAGCATGGAAACGAGGCTAGGAAAGAACAGGGCTAAAACGAAAACGAAGCTAGGGCTTTTAGCACCAAAACGAGGCTTGCATGGAAACGAGGAAAGGACGAAAACCAGGCTAAAACGATATCAAGGCTAGGGCTTTTCGTATCAAAATAAAAATAGCATCGAAACAAGGCAAGGTAAAAAACGAGGCTAAAATGAAAATGTGGCTAGGGCTGCTAGCACCAAAACGAGGCTAGCATAGAAACGAGGCAAGGATTAAAACAAAAACGAGCCTAGGTATTTTAGCACCAAAACGAGGTTAGCATAAAAACGAGGCTAGCATGGCAATGAGGGTAAATGGAAGACAAAGGCTAGGGTTTTAGCACCAAAATGAGGCTAGCATTAAAACGAGGCAAGGGCGAAATTGAGGCTAAAACGAAAACGAGATTAGGTCTCTTAGCACAAAAAAGAGATTAGCATGGAAACGAGGCAAGAAGCTAGGGCGGCTAGGGCTTTTAGCACCAATACGAGGATGGCATGGAAGCAAGACAAATACAAAAACGAGGCCAAATCGAAAAGAGGCTAGGGCTTTTCGAACCAAAATAAATTTAGCATTGAAACAAGGCAATGTGAAAAACGAGGCTAAAATGAAAATGTGGCTAGGGCTTCTAGAACCAAATCGAGGCTAGCATAGAAACGAGGCAAGAACTACAACGAAAATGAGGCTAGGTATTTTAGCACCGAAACAAAATTAGCATGAAAACGAGGCTAACATGGCAATAAGGCTAAATCGAAAACGAGGCTAGGGCTTTGAGAACCAAAACAAATAAAGCATGGAAAACAGACAAATACGAAAACGAGGCCAAAACAAAAAAGAGGCTAGGGCTTTTTGCACCAGAATAAACATAGCATGGAAACGAGGCAAGGACAAAGGGAGGCTAAAGCAAAAACGAGTCTAGGGCTTTTAGCACCAAAACAAGGTTAGCATGGAAACGAGGCAAGGGCGAAAGCGAGGCTAAAACGAAAACGAGGCTAGGGCTTTTGGCACCAAAACGAGGCTAGCATAGAAACGAGGCAAGAACTATAACGAGACTAAAACGAAAACGAGGCTAGATTTTTTAGCACCAAAACGAGGTTAGCATGAAAACGACGCTAGGAAAGAACAGGGGTTAAAAAAACGAGGCTAGGGCTTTTAGCACCAAAACGAGGCTAAGAGACTAAAACGCGGCTAAAACCAAAACGACGCTAGGGCTTTTAGCCCCAAATCGAGGCTAGCAAAGAAAAGAGGCAAGAACAAAAACGATAACAAAACCAAATTAAGACTAGGGCTTTTAGCACCAAAGTGAGAATGGTATGGAAGCGAGACAAATATGAAAACGAGGCCAAAACGAAAAAGAGACAACGGCTTTTCGCACTAAAATAAATTTAGCAATGAAACAAGGCAAGGTGAAAAACGAGGTTAAAATGAAAATGTGGCTAGGGCTTCTAGGACAAAAACGATGCTAGCATAGAAACGAGGCAAGAACTAAAACGAAAACGAGGCTACGTATTTTAGCACCAAAACGAGGTTAGCATGAATACGAGGTTAGCATGGCAATGAGGCTAAATCAAAGACAAGGCTAGGGTTTAAGCACCAAAATCGACATAGCATGGAAGCAAGGCAAGGACAGAAACGAGGCTACATCAAAACGAGGCTTGGGCTTTGAGAACAAAAACGAGGCTAGCATAGAAACTAGGCAAAGAGGAAAACAAGGCCAAAACGAAAACGAGGCTAGGTTTCTTAGCACAAAAAAGAGATTAGCATGGAAACAAGGCAAGGACGAAAACAAGGCTAGTGCCTTTTGCACCAAAACAAATGAAGCATGGAAACGAGGCAAGGACATAAACTAGGCTAATGTTTTCAGAACCAAAACGAGACTAGCATAGAAACGAGGCAAGGATGATATTGAGGGTAAAGGGAATACGAGACTAGGGCTTTTCGCACCAAAAAAAATATAGCATGGAAACGAGACAAGGACAAAACGAGGCTAAAACGAGAACAAGGCTAGGGCTTTTAGAACTAAAACGAGGCTAGCATAAAAACGAGGCAAGGACGAAGACGAGGCTAAAATGAAAAGGAGGCTTTTGCTTTTAGTACTAAAACGAGGCTAAAGGACGAAAACGAGGCCGACACGAAAACGAGGCTAGGGCTTTTAGCACCAAATCAAGGCTATTATGGAAGAAAGTCAAGGAAAAACAGGGGCAAGGACAAAAATGTGGCCAAAACTTAAACGAGGCTAGAGCTTTTAGCACCAAAATGAGGCTAGCATGAAAACGAGGCAAGGGCGAAATTGAGGCTAAAACGAAAACGAGGCTATGGCTTTTCGCATCAAATAAAATTTTACAATCAAACCAGCACTGGTGTGCAGGTTGATTCTAATTATTTCAATGGACCTATGAACAGTTCCGAGGATTCAGGTTAGATACGAGCATGCGCACAACAAGAACCAAGCTTAAAAGACTGAAATGTAGGTGTGCCTAGTTAAGTGTTCCTAGGAGTTGGGTGAGTAATATGGGATGGGCACCTGAATCCTCGGAACTGTTCACAGGTCCAGTGAAATAATTAGAATCAACCTGCACACCAGTGCTGGTTTGATTGGAAAATTATTTCCCTGGCCCTGTTCCCAGTCCCGGGAACAGGTGAGACTTGAAAGCCCCTAGGCACACCAAATTTCCATAATCTCATTTGAAATGGATTCTCATTTGAAATGGATTCTTCTATCCGTAACCATGGTAAACATGGTAGGATAACATACCCCGAGTATATACACCAGAGTTCATATATAATGATTGAACGTAAACATGAATTGATCATAACGCAGGGTGATATTATTTGTATTATAATGCATACAGCTTTAAATCAACAAAACCAAACAAGGTAATAAAACCGCTAGTTAACAAATTGTTATCAATGTTTATTCAACAAAACAATCTTTTCAAATTTATAGTTAAGAAAGAATAGCTTCTGAAAAGCTTTGCTTTGCTGCTTTTCTTAAATCGTTCAAGTTCAATCCCTTCATGTAAGCTAGAGAGGTTGAAGATCCTCTGGTGGAGTGTGCCTTGACGACTTCTGAATTTATGCCAGCGGCATCCAAAACTTCTTTGCACCACCTAGCCAAAGTAGATGAGGAAACCGGTTTATAAGGGCTCTTAAAACTCAGAATGAGTGTTTGTGACTTCCCCTTATTTGGAGGTTCGGGCAAGATATGATTGTAAGTTTCACTGGGCAGATATTGGGTTTGTTTTCATAACACGGGAGCTGTATAGGTTCCAGATGGTGGCCTGGTCTGGTTGTTTTTAGTATTTTTGGTATGAAGAATGTGCATTTGTTTGCTGTCAATGACATATGGTCAATGTCAAGTGCGGCAATAGATTGATTTCTTGCCCAGTTAGGAGGCAAAGAAGCATTGCCAGCTTGTGGGAAATATCTTTTGACTTTGTTTGTGGATTTAGTGAGTCTATCTGCTTTAAGTGATCCAGGACTTTGTTAGCATCATATGTGGCTGTCAGCTGTGACTATTGGCGAAGACCCAAAGGTAGTCCCAGAAGGTGTTTCAATGACCAGAGATAAAGCAGACCTTGCTGTGTTTATTGCAGAATAGCCAATATTTGAGTTATGATAGAGGTCAGTTAAAACACTATTCCTGAGTCAACGGTGGCGTTAAATGGGTCCATTTCCAGATCATGACAGTATTTCATCCATTGATTAAGATAAGGTTTATATTGCTTTGCAGTACCTGTTGCTAGGGAGCTTTCAATTATTGCAATAGCTCTGTCAGATAGATGTGATGACCTTGCAAGCTTTTCCCGGATATGTGGCAAGCTAGCAAATCTAAGCTCTTGTGAAGTGGATGTACTGCATCTGGTTGATTGGGCTGTGAGTAGATTCCTGTCATGATAAAGGATAAGAGGCTTTGTTACTAACATGCCTAGCACCGGCTAAACCATGGCTGATTTGGCCAGTTAGGTACAAGCAATATTCCTTCTGCTTGTTCAAAATTTACTTTTTGTAATACTTTTCCTACTATACAAAAAGGTGGAAATGCATAGAAAAATATATGCTTCCAGCATGTTTGGAAGGCATTGACCCTGATTGCTTCTTGGTCTGGTCTAAAAGAAACAAATAGTTTCAACTGGTAATTTAAACGGCTGGCAAAAAGGTCCATATCTGGTGTCCGCTTAAAGTGTTCTATATTCTATGAAAGGCAATAGGATTTAGTTTCCACTCAGTAAAGTTAGCTAGTCTCCTAGACTCCTCATCAGCCTCAGTGTTAAGTTTCCCAGGTATATGAGAAGCTGAGAGCCAGATATTTTTATCAGAGGCAAAACTCCATATATTCCTAATAATGTTGTTACAGCTAGCCGAATGAGAGGTCCCCATTTTATTCAGAGTATGCACTGCTGTAGTGTTGTCACAGAGGATTTGAAGGTGAAAATTTGAGTCTGTGACTAAGGCTTTCAGACCAAAGAATATTGCCTTAAGTTCTAGTGCATTTATGTGCATACTTTTCTCTGATTTGTTCCATAAGCCCTGGGTTTTTACCCCTTGGAACACAGTTCCCAGCCTAACTGACTGGCATCTGTTGTAAGTGTAGCTGTGGGACTACTATGATAAATTTCATTAAGGCAGTGCTGACATTGTTTTTCCACCACCTCAGTTCTTCTAAGCCATTTTCACTAATAGACATCCATGCGTCATAATTCCCTTTATTTTTTGAAACAGCAACAGTTTTACAGTTTTCCAGCTCTCTGAAGAAAAGTGGCCCATACTTGACAGCTGGGAAACTGGATGTAAACATTCCAATTACTCTAGCTACTTCCTTATTCTGGGTCGCAAAACCTTCAGCAGGTGTTCACAACCTTTTATTATGTTAGTTTTCCTATCCTGTGTAAGGGTGATGGTCATTTTTGTGGTGTCAATAATAAACCCAAGGAACACAATTGTTTGTTGAGTAAACAGAAAGGATTTATCTGGGTGAATGATAAACCCTAAGCTGTGTATCAATGAAATTGTATCTAGAACACTGATGATACAGTCCTCATAAGAATCCCCAGTGTTAATAAGGTCATCAATGAAAGCACACGATGTGCCTGATTTTCTCAATGTTGCTAAGGGCGGTTTAAGTAGTTTTGTGAATTTTCTAGGTCTGGTGATAGGCCATTAGGTAGACAGGTAAATTTATATAGCTTACAACCAATCTGAAATTTCAGGTATTTTTGGTCAGATGCATTGATTTTAACAGAATAGTAAGCATCTTTTAAATCAATGGACGCCATGAACAGTTTGGCTTAATAAGCTGAATTATGGTTTTGATGGTTTCCATTTTAAAATGAATTTTATCCATATGTTCATTGCCTACTTCAAGTTCAGAATAAGTCTATGAGAACCATCTGATTTTTCTCGCAGGAAGACAGGAGATATGATTTCATCTGCTTCATGTTGGCAAATTTGAATGACCTTTTTACTAAGGAGTTTGGATATTTCCTTTTGAAGATGTGGTAGTTTTATCAAAGGTATTTGATTCCTGGAGTGTTTGATGACTGGCACATCAACTTTATCAAATTTGATGGGTAAACCAGCGACAGTAGCTAGGATTTCGTCATCAGATGTCAGACTGGACCATGTGTCAAGGTTTTTGCTGATACACCCTGCCTCGAGCTGCTCTACCTGTCTTTCAAAATATCCTTTCAGCATAGGAACAAAGGCATTAAACTGAGTGACATTCGATCTTACCTTGATTAATTGCGATAAGATTTTTTCTCTTTGAAGGCTAAAGCAAAAACGAAGCCTTGGCTTTTAGCACCAAAACGGAGCTAGCATGGAAACGAGGCAAGGACGAAAGCGAGACCAAAACGAAAAACTATGCTAGGGCTTTTCGCACCAAGACAAATATAGCATGGAAACGAGGCAAGGACAAAGGGAGACTAAAACTAAAACAAGGCTAGGGCTTTTAAAACCAAAACGAGGCTAGCATAGAAACAAGGCCAGGATTAAAACGAGGCTAAGTCCTTTTGCACCAAAACAAGTTAAGCATGGAAACGAGGCAAGGATAAAAACGAGGCTAGGGTTTTCAGAACCAAAACGAGGCTAGCATAGAAACAAGGCAAGGGCAAAACGAGGCTAAAACGAAAACAAGGCTAGGTATTTTAGCACTAAAACAAGGTTAGCATGAAAACGAGGCGAGGACGAAAGCGAGGCTAAAATGAAAACAAGGCTTTGGCGTTTAGTTCTAAAACAAGGCTATAGGACGAAAACGAGGCCGAATAAAAAACGAGGCTAGGGCTTTTAGCACCAAATCAAGGCTAGCAAGGAAGAAAGGCAAGGACGAATAGAGGCAAGGACAAAAACGTTGCCAAAACGTAAACGAGGCCTTGGCTTTTAGCACCAAATTGAGGCTAGCATGGATGCGAGACAAAAACGAAATAGAGGCTAAAACGAAAACGAGGCCTTGGCTTTTAGCACCAAAACGGGGCTAGCAAAGAAACAAGGGAAGGACAAAGTGAGGCTCAAACGAAATCGAGGCTAGGGTTTTAAAAAATAAAACGAGGCTAGAACAAAAACAAGACAAGGATGTAAACGAGGCTAAAACGAAAACGAGGCTAGGTCTCTTAGTACCAAAACAAGGCTACTATGGAAACGAGGTAAGGACAAAAACGAGGCTAGGGCCTATCGCACCAAAGCAAATAAAGCATCGAAACGAGGCAAAGACATAAACAAGACTAATGTTTTCAGAATCAAAACGAGGCTAGCATGGAAACGAGGCAAGGACGAAATTGAGACTAAAGCAAAAATGAGGCTGGAGCTTTTAAACCAAAATGAAGCTAGCATGGAAACGAGGCAAGGACGAAAGCCAGGCCAAAACGAAAAGTAGGCTAGGGCTTTTCACACCAAAACTAATATAGCATGGAAACAAGACAAGGACAAAACCAGGCTAAAACGAAAACAAGGCTAGGGCATTTAAAACCAAAACGAGGCTAGCATAGAAACGAGGCAAGGACGAAATTGAGGCAGAAGCAAAAACGAGGCTAGGGCTTTCAGCACCAAAACAAGGCTAGCATAGAAACGAAGCAAGGACAAAAAGAGACTAAAACGAAAACGATGCTAGGGCTTTTAGCACCAAATTGAGGCTAGCATGGAAACGAGGCAAGGACGAAATCGAGGCTAAAACGAAAACGAGGCCATGACTTTTAGCACCAAAACGGGGCTAGCATGGCAACGAGGCAAGGGCGAAAACGAGGCTAAAACGAAAATAAGGCTAGGAATTTTAGCACCAAAACGAGGTTAGCATGAAAACAAGGCTAGCAAGGCAATGAGGCTAAATCGAAGACAATTCTAGTGTTTGAGTACCAAAATAGACAAGGCATGGATGCAAGGACAGAAACGAGGCTACATCGAAAACGAGGCTAGGGCTTTGAGAACCAAAACGAGGCTAGCATAGAAACGAAGCAAGGAGGAAAACAAGGCCAAAACGAAAACGAGGCTAGGTCTCTAAGCACGAAAAAAAGATTTGCATGGAGACGAGGCAAGGATGAAGACCGGTCCATAACGAAAACGAGGCTAGAGCTTTTCCTACCAAAACAAGTAAAGCATGGAAGCGAGACAAATACGAAAACGAGGCCAAAACGAAAAAAGAGGCTAGGCTTTCGCACCAAAATAAATAGAACATAGAAACGAGGCAAGGACAAAACGAACCTAAAATGAAAAGGAGGCTAGGTCTCTTAGCACCAAAACGAGGCTATTATAGAAACGAGGCAAGAACAAAATCGAGGCTAAAACGAAAACAAAGCTTGGGTTTTCAACACCAAAACAAGGCTAGCATAGAAACGAAGCAAGGACAAAGGGAGGCTAAAACGAAAACGAAGATAGGGCTTTTAAAACAAAAACGAGGTTAACTTGGAAACAAGGCAAGGACGAAAGCGAGGCTAAAATGAAAACGAGGCTAGGGCTTTTAAAACCAAAATAAGGCTAGCTTGGAAACGAGGCAAGGATGAAAACGAGGCTAGAACAAGAACGAGACTAGGTCTCTTAGCACCAAAACAAGGCTATCATGGAACGAGGCAAGGACGAAAACCAGGCTAGGGCCTTTCCCACCAAAGCAAATAAAGCATCGAAATGAGGAAAGGACATAAACAGGCTAATGTTTTCAGAACCAAAACGAGAATAGCATAGAAACGAGACAAGGTAGAAATTAAGACTAAAGCAAAAACGAGGCTAGCGCTTTCAGCACCAAAACGAGGCTAGGATAGAAACAAGGCAAGGACGAAAGCGAGGCCAAAACGAAAACTAGGCTAGGGCTTTCAGCACCAAAGCATGGCTAGCATAGAAACGAAGCAAGGACAAAGGGAGGCTAAAACAAAAACAAGGCTAGGACTTTTAAAACCAAAACGAGGCTAGCATAGAAACAAGGCAAGGATGAAAACGAGGCTAAAACGAAAACAAAACTAGGTCTCTTAGCACCAAAACAAGGCTAGCATGGAAACGAGGCAAGGACGAAAACCAGGCTAGGGCCTTGTAACATATTGAATGATGTCATTTGAACTTTTAAAGTGCCGTTGAACGTGAAATTTTCCCATGTATCTTGACGTAAGAAAGGAAAAGCCGAGAAATAGCTTACTCACAATGTTGATTAAACTACTGCACACTCCTGCATGACATTTTCAAAATAACAAGTTAAAGGAAAGTCCTGCTGTGGATAAATCTTCAAACATTTTCCAACCGTTACTCGTTGGTTGAATGACAACGAAAACGAGCAGCATCAACAACAATAGTGCAAGAAACAATGTAATAGTGTTCAAGACAACAAAAGGCTTGCAAAGCAACGTGCACAGATGGGGACAGCCTTTTGTTTCTCCGGTGGTATTTGAAAGCGGAAGCTAAACATTCGCCAACGTACATTCATCAACTCAGTCTCGCGGTCGTCGAAAACACCGTTCTTTACGAAAGTTATTGGGGCCTTGGATGTCGCAAAGATATGCCTATCTTTTTCAAAGAGAATGTTCTTGCTATATGAGGTTTTCGGGGCCGCAAAATGAACAATATGGCCTTCAAAGGGAAGTAACATATCGCTCCAAGGTAGAATAATTGGCGAGTACCTGAAATCATTCAGGAATTATGTCTTTGTCCTCCACACCAAGCCAAGCATATGAACGTGTAGCAGGAGAAAGAAATGACATAAAAATGAACTGAAGAGGATCGAAAATGAATATTTTGCCACATTTTGCTGGCCGACATATGCAAATGTTGCGTCCCTTTCGACGACCTACGACAACAAGTTTTATGGTGGCACCTGAAAAGACTGCTCTCCCTATTTTGTTGTTCTCTAAGCCAGATTTTTCAAACTCATGTGAAATACAAGGTTAATACATTGCATAAAAACTAATAATTGTCTTCAAATATGATTTCAACTTGATTGTCTGCAGATTATCAAATTAATACCTCAACACCTCCATAAACCTGTAAAATGGGGCAAAAATGGGCCATTGAGCAATTATGAACGTCACGAGTCAACCAAATCACAATTTTGACTTCACCAATGAAATGAGCACCACCGAAAACCCCTATAAAGAGCCTTTTGGTCATGCTCTATTTGCCTGCCTTTGAAATTGGTAAAAGACAATGCCCGCCAAAAGTAGTTGGAACACCGAGATTCTACTCGTAATAAATGCATATTTTCACTTCAATTCCCTATGTCAAGCAGACAGAGCCCCCCCCCTTAAACAATGTTGTGAAGGTAGGTGAACATGTCGCTAAACATGGGTTACACAATCTGCGCTCCAACATACATTTGTTTTCATTTTCCAGTCGGAAACCAACATTGTATATGAGGGAGGGGAGACGTTTAGTAGGAAAGATGATTGGACTGTTCCAACACTTTTGGCGGGCATTGTAGGGCCTTTCGCACCAAAACAAAAAAAGCATGGAAACGAGGCAAGGGCGAAAACAAGGCTAAAACGAAAACAAGGCTAAAACGAAACAAAGCTTGGGTTTTCAACACCAAAACAAGGCTAGCATAGAAACGAAGCAAGGACAAAGGGAGGCTAAAACAAACGAGGCCATGGCTTTTATCACCAGAACGGGGCTAGCATGGAAACTACGCAAGAACAAAACCAGGCTAAAACGAAAACTAGGCGAGCTAATTTAGCACCAATACGAGGTTAGCATGAGAACGAGGCAAGGACTAAAACGAGGCTAGGGCCTTTCGCACCAAACAAAAAAGATGGAAACGAGGCGGGGGCGAAAACGAGGCTAAAACGAAAACAAGGCTAGGAATTTTAGCACCAAAACGGTTAGCATGAAAACAAGGCTAGCAAGGCAATGAGGCTAAATCGAAGACAATTCTAGTGTTTGAGTACCAAAATAGACAAGGCATGGATGCAAGGACAGAAACGAGGCTACATCGAAAACGAGGTTAGGGCTTTGAGAACCAAAACGAGGCTAGCATAGAAACGAAGCAAGGAGGAAAACAAGGCCAAAACGAAAACGAGGCTAGGTCTCTAAGCACGAAAAAAAGATTTGCATGGAGACGAGGCAAGGATGAAGACCGGTCCATAACGAAAACGAGGCTAGAGCTTTTCCTACCAAAACAAGTAAAGCATGGAAGCGAGACAAATACGAAAACGAGGCCAAAACGAAAAAGAGGCTAGGGCTTTTCGCACCAAAATAAATAGATAGAAACGAGGCAAGGACAAACGAATCTAAAATGAAAAGGAGGCTAGGTCTCTTAGCACCAAAACGAGGCTATTATAGAAACGAGGCAAGAACGAAATCGAGGCTAAAACGAAAACTAGGCTAGGGCTTTTTGCACCAAAACAAATAGAGCATGGAAACGAGGCAGGGAAAAAAAGAGCCTAAAACAAAAACAAGGCTATGGCATTTAAACCAAAACGAGGCTAGCATAGAAACTAGGCAAGGACGAAATTGAGGCAGAAGCAAAAACGAGGCTAGGGCTTTCAGCATCAAAACAAGGCTAGCATAGAAACGAAGCAAGAACAAAGGGAGGCAGAAGCAAAAACGAGGCTAATGCTTTCAGCACCAAAACAAGGCTAGCATAGAAACTATGCAAGGACAAAAAGAGGCTAAAACGAAAACGAAGATAGGGCTTTTAAAACAAAAACGAGGTTAACATGGAAACAAGGCAAGGACGAAAGCGAGGCTAAAACGAAAACGAGGCTAGGGCTTTTAAAACCAAAATAAGGCTAGCTTGGAAACGAGGCAAGGATTAAAACGAGGCTAGAACAAGAACGAGACTAGGTCTCTTAGCACCAAAACAAGGCTATCATGGAACGAGGCAAGGACGAAAACCAGGCTAGGGCCTTTCCCACCAAAGCAAATAAAGCATCGAAATGAGGAAAGGACATAAACAGGCTAATGTTTTCAGAACCAAAACGAGAATAGCATAGAAACGAGACAAGGACGAAATTAATACTAAAGCAAAAACGAGGCTAGCGCTTTCAGCACCAAAACGAGGCTAGGATAGAAACAAGGCAAGGACGAAAGCGAGGCCAAAAAGAAAACTAGGCTAGGGCTTTCAGCACCAAAGCATGGCTAGCATAGAAACGAAGCAAGGACAAAGGGAGGCTAAAACAAAAACAAGGCTAGGACTTTTAAAACCAAAACGAGGCTAGCATAGAAACAAGGCAAGATGAAACGAGGCTAAAACGAAAACAAAACTAGGTCTCTTAGCACCAAAACAAGGCTAGCATGGAAACGAGGCAAGACGAAAACCAGGCTAGGGCCTTGTAACATATTGAATGATGTCATTTGAACTTTTAAAGTGCCGTTGAACGTGAAATTTTCCCATGTATCTTGACGTAAGAAAGGAAAAGCCGAGAAATAGCTTACTCACAATGTTGATTAAACTACTGCACACTCCTGCATGACATTTTCAAAATAACAAGTTAAAGGAAAGTCCTGCTGTGGATAAATCTTCAAACATTTTCCAACCGTTACTCGTTGGTTGAATGACAACGAAAACGAGCAGCATCAACAACAATAGTGCAAGAAACAATGTAATAGTGTTCAAGACAACAAAAGGCTTGCAAAGCAACGTGCACAGATGGGGACAGCCTTTTGTTTCTCCGGTGGTATTTGAAAGCGGAAGCTAAACATTCGCCAACGTACATTCATCAACTCAGTCTCGCGGTCGTCGAAAACACCGTTCTTTACGAAAGTTATTGGGGCCTTGGATGTCGCAAAGATATGCCTATCTTTTTCAAAGAGAATGTTCTTGCTATATGAGGTTTTCGGGGCCGCAAAATGAACAATATGGCCTTCAAAGGGAAGTAACATATCGCTCCAAGGTAGAATTATTGGCGAGTACCTGAAATCATTCAGGAATTATGTCTTTGTCCTCCACACCAAGCCAAGCATATGAACGTGTAGCAGGAGAAAGAAATGACATAAAAATGAACTGAAGAGGATCGAAAATGAATATTTTGCCACATTTTGCTGGCCGACATATGCAAATGTTGCGTCCCTTTCGACGACCTACGACAACAAGTTTTATGGTGGCACCTGAAAAGACTGCTCTCCCTATTTTGTTGTTCTCTAAGCCAGATTTTTCAAACTCATTTGAAATACAAGGTTAATACATTGCATAAAAACTAATAATTGTCTTCAAATATGATTTCAACTTGTTTGTCTGCAGATTATCAAATTAATACCTCAAGACCTCCATAAACCTGTAAAATGGGGCCAAAAATGGGCCATTGAGCAATTATGACGTCACGAGTCAACCAAATCACAATTTTGACTTCACCAATGAAATGAGCACCACCGAAAACCCCTATAAAGAGCCTTTTGGTCATGCTCTATTTGCCTGCCTTTGAAATTGGTAAAAGACAATGCCCGCCAAAAGTAGTTGGAACACCGAGATTCTACTCGTAATAAATGCATATTTTCACTTCAATTCCCTATGTCAAGCAGACAGAGCCCCCTCCCCCCCTTAAACAATGTTGTGAAGGTAGGTGAACATGTCGCTAAACATGGGTTACACAATCTGCGCTCCAACATACATTTGTTTTCATTTTCCAGTCGGAAACCAACATTGTATATGAGGGAGGGGAGACGTTTAGTAGGAAAGATGATTGGAATGTTCCAACACTTTTGGCGGGCATTGTAGGGCCTTTCGCACCAAAACAAAAAAAGCATGGAAACGAGGCAAGGGCGAAAACAAGGCTAAAACGAAAACAAGGCTAAAACGAAAACAAAGCTTGGGTTTTCAACACCAAAACAAGGCTAGCATAGAAACGAAGCAAGGACAAAGGGAGGCTAAAACGAAAACGAGGCCATGGCTTTTATCACCAGAACGGGGCTAGCATGGAAACTACGCAAGAACAAAACCAGGCTAAAACGAAAACTAGGCGAGCTAATTTAGCACCAATACGAGGTTAGCATGAGAACGAGGCAAGGACTAAAACGAGGCTAGGGCCTTTCGCACCAAAACAAAAAAGCATGGAAACGAGGCGGGGGCGAAAACGAGGCTAAAACGAAAACAAGGCTAGGAATTTTAGCACCAAAACGCGGTTAGCATGAAAACAAGGCTAGCAAGGCAATGAGGCTAAATCGAAGACAATTCTAGTGTTTGAGTACCAAAATAGACAAGGCATGGATGCAAGGACAGAAACGAGGCTACATCGAAAACGAGGTTAGGGCTTTGAGAACCAAAACGAGGCTAGCATAGAAACGAAGCAAGGAGGAAAACAAGGCCAAAACGAAAACGAGGCTAGGTCTCTAAGCACGAAAAAAAGATTTGCATGGAGACGAGGCAAGGATGAAGACCGGTCCATAACGAAAACGAGGCTAGAGCTTTTCCTACCAAAACAAGTAAAGCATGGAAGCGAGACAAATACGAAAACGAGGCCAAAACGAAAAAGAGGCTAGGGCTTTTCGCACCAAAATAAATAGAACATAGAAACGAGGCAAGGACAAAACGAATCTAAAATGAAAAGGAGGCTAGGTCTCTTAGCACCAAAACGAGGCTATTATAGAAACGAGGCAAGAAAGAAATCGAGGCTAAAACGAAAACTAGGCTAGGGCTTTTTGCACCAAAACAAATAGAGCATGGAAACGAGGCAGGGAAAAAAATGGCCTAAAACGAAAACAAGGCTATGGCATTTAAACCAAAACGAGGCTAGCATAGAAACTAGGCAAGGACGAAATTGAGGCAGAAGCAAAAACGAGGCTAGGGCTTTCAGCATCAAAACAAGGCTAGCATAGAAACGAAGCAAGAACAAAGGGAGGCAGAAACAAAAACGAGGCTAATGCTTTCAGCACCAAAACAAGGCTAGCATAGAAACTAAGCAAGGACAAAAAGAGGCTAAAACGAAAACGAAGATAGGGCTTTTAAAACAAAAACGAGGTTAACATGGAAACAAGGCAAGGACGAAAGCGAGGCTAAAACAAAAACGAGGCTAGGGCTTTTAAAACCAAAATAAGGCTAGCTTGGAAACGAGGCAAGGATGAAAACGAGGCTAGAACAAGAACGAGACTAGGTCTCTTAGCACCAAAACAAGGCTATCATGGAACGAGGCAAGGACGAAAACCAGGCTAGGGCCTTTCCCACCAAAGCAAATAAAGCATCGAAATGAGGAAAGGACATAAACAGGCTAATGTTTTCAGAACCAAAACGAGAATAGCATAGAAACGAGACAAGGACGAAATTAAGACTAAAGCAAAAACGAGGCTAGCGCTTTCAGCACCAAAACGAGGCTAGGATAGAAACAAGGCAAGGACGAAAGCGAGGCCAAAACGAAAACTAGGCTAGGGCTTTCAGCACCAAAACATGGCTAGCATAGAAACGAAGCAAGGACAAAGGGAGGCTAAAACAAAAACAAGGCTAGGACTTTTAAAACCAAAACGAGGCTAGCATAGAAACAAGGCAAGGATGAAGACGAGGCTAAAACGAAAACAAAACTAGGTCTCTTAGCACCAAAACAAGGCTAGCATGGAAACGAGGCAAAGACGAAAACCAGGCTAGGGCCTTGTAACATATTGAATGATGTCATTTGAACTTTTAAAGTGCCGTTGAACGTGAAATTTTCCCATGTATCTTGACGTAAGAAAGGAAAAGCCGAGAAATAGCTTACTCACAATGTTGATTAAACTACTGCACACTCCTGCATGACATTTTCAAAATAACAAGTTAAAGGAAAGTCCTGCTGTGGATAAATCTTCAAACATTTTCCAACCGTTACTCGTTGGTTGAATGACAACGAAAACGAGCAGCATCAACAACAATAGTGCAAGAAACAATGTAATAGTGTTCAAGACAACAAAAGGCTTGCAAAGCAACGTGCACAGATGGGGACAGCCTTTTGTTTCTCCGGTGGTATTTGAAAGCGGAAGCTAAACATTCGCCAACGTACATTCATCAACTCAGTCTCGCGGTCGTCGAAAACACCGTTCTTTACGAAAGTTATTGGGGCCTTGGATGTCGCAAAGATATGCCTATCTTTTTCAAAGAGAATGTTCTTGCTATATGAGGTTTTCGGGGCCGCAAAATGAACAATATGGCCTTCAAAGGGAAGTAACATATCGCTCCAAGGTAGAATTATTGGCGAGTACCTGAAATCATTCAGGAACTATGTCTTTGTCCTCCACACCAAGCCAAGCATATGAACGTGTAGCAGGAGAAAGAAATGACATAAAAATGAACTGAAGAGGATCGAAAATGAATATTTTGCCACATTTTGCTGGCCGACATATGCAAATGTTGCGTCCCTTTCGACGACCTACGACAACAAGTTTTATGGTGGCACCTGAAAAGACTGCTCTCCCTATTTTGTTGTTCTCTAAGCCAGATTTTTCAAACTCATGTGAAATACAAGGTTAATACATTGCATAAAAACTAATAATTGTCTTCAAATATGATTTCAACTTGTTTGTCTGCAGATTATCAAATTAATACCTCAAGACCTCCATAAACCTGTAAAATGGGGCCAAAAATGGGCCATTGAGCAATTATGACGTCACGAGTCAACCAAATCACAATTTTGACTTCACCAATGAAATGAGCACCACCGAAAACCCCTATAAAGAGCCTTTTGGTCATGCTCTATTTGCCTGCCTTTGAAATTGGTAAAAGACAATGCCGCCAAAAGTAGTTGGAACACCGAGATTCTACTCGTAATAAATGCATATTTTCACTTCAATTCCCTATGTCAAGCAGACAGAGCCCCCTCCCCCCTTAAACAATGTTGTGAAGGTAGGTGAACATGTCGCTAAACATGGGTTACACAATCTGCGCTCCAACATACATTTGTTTTCTTTTTCCAGTCGGAAACCAACATTGTATATGAGGGAGGGAGACGTTTAGTAGGAAAGATGATTGGAATGTTCCAACACTTTTGGCGGGCATTGTAGGGCCTTTCGCACCAAAACAAAAAAAGCATGGAAACGAGGCAAGGGCGAAAACAAGGCTAAAACGAAAACAAGGCTAAAACGAAAACAAAGCTTGGGTTTTCAACACCAAAACAAGGCTAGCATAGAAACGAAGCAAGGACAAAGGGAGGCTAAAACGAAAACGAGGCCATGGCTTTTATCACCAGAACGGGGCTAGCATGGAAACTACGCAAGAACAAAACCAGGCTAAAACGAAAACTAGGCGTGCTAATTTAGCACCAATACGAGGTTAGCATGAGAACGAGGCAAGGACTAAAACGAGGCTAGGGCCTTTCGCACCAAAACAAAAAAGCATGGAAACGAGGCGGGGGCGAAAACGAGGCTAAAACGAAAACAAGGCTAGGAATTTTAGCACCAAAACGCGGTTAGCATGAAAACAAGGCTAGCAAGGCAATGAGGCTAAATCGAAGACAATTCTAGTGTTTGAGTACCAAAATAGACAAGGCATGGATGCAAGGACAGAAACGAGGCTACATCGAAAACGGTTAGGGCTTTGAGAACCAAAACGAGGCTAGCATAGAAGAAACGAAGCGGAGGAAAACAAGGCCAAAACGAAAACGAGGCTAGGTCTCTAAGCACGAAAAAAAGATTTGCATGGAGACGAGGCAAGGATGAAGACCGGTCCATAACGAAAACGAGGCTAGAGCTTTTCCTACCAAAACAAGTAAAGCATGGAAGCGAGACAAATACGAAAACGAGGCCAAAACGAAAAAGAGGCTAGGGCTTTTCGCACCAAAATAAATAGAACATAGAAACGAGGCAAGGACAAAACGAATCTAAAATGAAAAGGAGGCTAGGTCTCTTAGCACCAAAACGAGGCTATTATAGAAACGAGGCAAGAACGAAATCGAGGCTAAAACGAAAACTAGGCTAGGGCTTTTTGCACCAAAACAAATAGAGCATGGAAACGAGGCAGGGAAAAAATGGCCTAAAACGAAAACAAGGCTATGGCATTTAAACCAAAACGAGGCTAGCATAGAAACTAGGCAAGGACGAAATTGAGGGAAGCAAAAACGAGGCTAGGGCTTTCAGCATCAAACAAGGCTAGCATAGAAACGAAGCAAGAACAAAGGGAGGCAGAAACAAAAACGAGGCTAATGCTTTCAGCACCAAAACAAGGCTAGCTAGAAACTAAGCAAGGACAAAAAGAGGCTAAAACGAAAACGAAGATAGGGCTTTTAAAACAAAAACGAGGTTAACATGGAACAAGCAAGGACGAAAGCGAGGCTAAAACAAAAACGAGGCTAGGGCTTTTAAACCAAAATAAGGCTAGCTTGGAACGAGGCAAGGATGAAAACGAGGCTAGAACAAGAACGAGACTAGGTCTCTTAGCACCAAAACAAGGCTATCATGGAACGAGGCAAGGACGAAAACCAGGCTAGGGCCTTTCCCCAAAGCAATAAAGCATCGAATGAGGAAAAGAAATAAACAGGCTAATGTTTTCAGAAAACGAGAATAGATAGAAACGAGACAAGGACGAAATTAACTAAAGCAAAAACGGCTAGCGCTTTCAGCACCAAACGAGGCTAGGATAGAACAAGGCAAGGACGAAGCGAGGCCAAAACGAAAACTAGGCTAGGGCTTTCAGCCCAAACATGGCTAGCATAGAAACGAGCAAGGACAAGGGAGCTAAAACAAAAACAAGGCTAGGACTTTTAAAACAAAACGAGGCTAGCATAGAAACAAGGCAGATGACGAGGCTAAACGAAAACAAAACTAGGTCTCTTAGCACAAAACAAGGCTAGCATGGAAACAGAAAGACGAAACCAGGCTAGGGCCTTGTAACATATTGAATGATGTCATTTGAACTTTTAAAGTGCCGTTGAACGTGAAATTTTCCATGTATCTTGACGTAAGGAAAGCCGAGAAATAGCTTACTCACAATGTTGATTAAACTACTGCACACTCCTGCATGACATTTTCAAAATAACAAGTTAAAGGAAAGTCCTGCTGTGGATAATCTTCAAACATTTTCCAACCGTTACTCGTTGGTTGAATGACAACGAAACGAGCAGCATCAACAACATAGTGCAAGAACAATGTAATAGTGTTCAAGAAAACAAAGGCTTGCAAGCAACGTGCACAGATGGGACAGCCTTTTGTTTCTCGGTGGTTTGAAAGCGGAAGCTAAACATTCGCACGTACATTCATCAACTCAGTCTCGCGGTCGTCGAAAACACCGTTCTTACGAAAGTTATTGGGCCTTGGATGTCGCAAAGATATGCTATCTTTTCAAAGAGATGTTTTGCTATATTGAGGTTTTCGGGCGCAAAATGAACAATATGCCTTCAAAGGGAAGTAAATATCGCTCCAAGGTAGAATTATTGGCGAGTACCTGAATCATTCAGGAACTATGTCTTTGTCCTCCACACAAGCCAGCATTATGAACGTGTAGCAGGAGAAAGAAATGACATAAAATGAACTGAAGAGGATCGAAAATGAATATTTTGCCACTTTTGCTGGCCGACATATGCAAATGTTGCGTCCTTTCGACGACCTACGACAAAAGTTTATGGTGGCACCTGAAAAGACTGCTCTCCTATTTTGTTGTTCTTAAGCCAGATTTTTCAACTCATGTGAATACAAGGTTAATACATTGCATAAAAACTATAATTGTCTCAAATATGATTTCAACTTGTTTGTCTGCAGATTATCAAATTATACCTCAAGACCTCCATAAACCTGTAAATGGGGCAAAATGGGCCATTGAGCAATTATGACGTCACGAGTCAAATCACAATTTTGACTTCACCAATGAAATGAGCACCACCGAAAACCCTATAAAGAGCCTTTTGGTCATGCTCTATTTGCCTGCCTTTGAAATTGGTAAAAGACAATGCCCGCCAAAGTAGTTGGAACACCGAGATTCTACTCGTAATAAATGCATATTTTCACTTCAATTCCCTATGTCAAGCAGACAGAGCCCCTCCCCCTTAAACAATGTTGTGAAGGTAGGTGAACATGTCGCTAAACATGGGTACACAATTGCGCTCCACATACATTTGTTTTCTTTTTCCAGTCGGAACCAACATTGTATTGAGGAGGAGGAGACGTTTAGTAGGAAAGATGATTGGAATGTTCCAACATTTTGGCGGGCATTGTAGGGCCTTTCGCACCAAACACAAAAAGCATGGAACGAGGCAAGGGCGAAACAAGGCTAAAACGAAACAAGGCTAAAACGAAAACAAAGCTTGGGTTTCAACACCAAACAGGCTAGCATAGAACGAAGCAAGGACAAGGGAGTAAACGAAAACGAGGCCATGGCTTTTATCACCAGAACGGGCTAGCATGGAACTACGCAAGAACAAAACCAGGCTAAACGAAACTAGGCGTGCTAATTTAGCACCAATACGAGGTTAGCTGAGAACGAGGCAAGGACTAAACGAGGCTAGGCCTTTCGCACAAACAAAAAGCATGGAAACGAGGCGGGGCGAAAACGAGGCTAAACGAACAAGCTAGGAATTTTAGCACAAAACGCGGTTAGCATGAAACAAGGCTAGCAAGGCAATGAGGCTAAATCGAAGACAATTCTAGTGTTTGAGTACCAAAATAGACAAGGCATGGATGCAGGACAGAAACGAGGCTACATCGAAACGAGGTTAGGGCTTGAGAACCAAACGAGGCTAGCATAGAACGAAGCAAGAGGAAAACAAGGCCAAACGAAAACGAGGCTAGGTCTCTAAGCACGAAAAAAGATTTGCATGGAGACGAGGCAAGGATGAAGACCGGTCCATAACGAAACGAGGCTAGAGCTTTCCTACCAAACAGTAAGCATGGAAGCGAGACATACGAAACGAGGCAAAACGAAAAGAGGCTGGGCTTTTCGCACCAAAATAAATAGAACATAGAAACGAGGCAAGGACAAACGAATCTAAATGAAAAGGAGGCTAGGTCTCTTAGCACCAAACGAGGCTATTATAGAAACGAGCAAGAACGAAATCGAGGCTAAAACGAAAACTAGGCTAGGGCTTTTTGCACCAAAACAAATAGAGCATGGAAACGAGGCAGGGAAAAAATGGCTAAAACGAAACAAGGCTATGGCATTTAAACCAAAACGAGGCTAGCATAGAACTAGGCAAGGACGAAATTGAGGCAGAAGCAAAAACGAGGCTAGGGCTTTCAGCATCAAACAAGGCTAGCATAGAACGAAGCAGAAATAGGGAGGCAGAAGCAAAAACGAGGCTAATGCTTTCAGCACAAACAAGGCTAGCATAGAAACTAAGCAAGGACAAAAAGAGGCTAAACGAAACGAAGCTAGGGCTATTAGCACCAATCAAGGCTAGCCTGGAAGAAAGGCAAGGACGAATAGGGGCAAGGACAAAAACGTGGCAAAACGTAAACGAGGCTAGGGCTTTTAGCACCAAATTGAGGCTAGCATGGAAGCGAGACAAAAACGAATAGAGGCTAAAACGAAACGATGCCTGGCTTTTGCACCAAAACGGGCTAGCAAAGAAACAAGGAAGGACAAGTGAGCTCAAACGAAATCGAGGCTAGGGCATTAAAAACTAAAACGAGGCTAGAATAAAAACAAGACAAGGATGAAAACGAGGCTAAAACGAAAACGAGGCTAGGTCTCTTAGCACCAAAACAAGGCTACTATGGAAACGAGGTAAGGACAAAAAACGAGGCTAGGGCCTATCGCACCAAAGCAAATAAAGCATCGAAACGAGGCAAAGACATAAACAAGACTAATGTTTTCAGAATCAAAACGAGGCTAGCATAGAAACGAGGCAAGGACGAAGTTGGTGCTAAAGCAAAAACGGGGCTGGAGCTTTTAAACCAAAACGAAGCTAGCATAGAAACGAGGCAAGGACGAAAGCCAGGCCAAAACAAAAAGTAGACTAGGGCTTTTCGCACCAAAACTAATATAGCATGGAAACAAGACAAGGACAAAACCAGGCTAAAACGAAAACGAGGCTAAGGCTTTTCGCAACAAAACAAACCTAGCATGGAAACGAGGCAAGGACAAAGGGAGACTAAAACGAAAACAAGGCTAGGGCTTTTGAAACTAAAACGAGGCTAGCAAAGAAACAAGGCAAGGACAAAGGGAGGCTCAAACGAAATCGAGGCTAGGGCATTAAAAACTAAAACGAGGCTAGAATAAAAACAAGACAAGGATGAAAGCGAGGCTAAAACGAAAACGAGGCTAGGTCTCTTAGCACCAAAACAAGACTACTATGGAAGCGAGGCAAGGACAAAAACGAGGCTATGGCCTTTCTTACAAAAGCAAATAAAACATCGAAAAGAGGCAAAGACATAGACAAGGCTAATGTTTTCAGAATCAAAACGAGGCTAGCATAGAAACGAGGCAAGGACGAAATTGAGGCAGAAGCAAAAACGAGGCTAGGGCTTTCAGCACCAAAACAAGGCTAGCATAGAAACGAAGCAAGAACAAAAAGAGGCTAAAACGAAAACGATGCTACGGCTTTTAGCACCAAATTGACGCTAGCATGGAAACGAGGCAAGGACGAAATCGAGGCTAAAATGAAAACGAGGCCATGACTTTTAGCACCAAAACGGGGCTAGCATGGCAACGAGGCAAGGGCGAAAACGTGGCTAAAACGAAAACAAGGCTAGGAATTTCAGCACCAAAACAAGGCTAGCATAGAAACTAAGCAAGGACAAAAAGAGGCTAAAACGAAAACGAAGCTAGGGCTATTAGCACCAAATCAAGGCTAGCCTGGAAGAAAGGCAAGGACGAATAGGGGCAAGGACAAAAACGTGGCTAAAACTTAAACTAGGCTAGGGCTTTTAGCACCAAATTGAGGCTAGCAAGGAAACGAGGCAAGGACGAAATCGAGGCTAAAACGACAATGAGGCCATGGCTTTTAGCACTAAAACGGGGCTAGCATAGAAACGAGGCAAGGACGAAATTGAGGCTAAAGCAAAAACGAGGCTGGAGCTTTTAAACCAAAACGAGGCTAGCATAGAAACGAAGCAAGGAGGAAAACAAGGCCAAAACGAAAGCGAGGCTAGGTCTCTAAGCACGAAAAAAAGATTTCAATGGAGACGAGGCAAGGATGAAAACCGGTCCATAACGAAAACAAGGCTAGAGCTTTTCCTACCAAAACAAATAAAGCATGGAAGCGAGACAAATACGAAAACGAGGCCAAAACGAAAAAGAGGCTAGGGCTTTTCGCACCAAAATAAATAGAACATAGAAACGAGGCAAGGACACAAACGAACCTAAAATGAAAAGGAGGCTAGGTATCTTAGCACCAAAACGAGGCTATTATGGAAACGAGGCAAGAACGAAATCGAGGCTAAAACGAAAACAAAGCTTGGGCTTTGCAAGCGGGAATAGCACGATTAATGTCACACACTGTAAAGACCCAACGGCTACGGTATAATACCGAGGAAAACGAGCAGTTGGTGGAGAGAGGGGTGAATTTTATGTCACAAACTACGGCAGCGGCTTTAGATATCCAAGTAGGCGAATTGGTCAACGTCGATTTGCCGTTAAAAGGGCAGATTGTTGCGCTGTTGACGGAGGAGTCGACCTTCACACTAGGAAAAGTTCTTGGCTTCGATAAAGAAACTGTCCTGATGGCTGAGCTGAGAGAGACAGGCGAAGAAAGCACATATAAGATGATTATTGGCAACACTTTGAGAAAAAGAGCAACTTCCATCTTTCATCCAATTGACGTCGCTTACAATGCAGTTGAAAATGTGTATCGACTTCAGACGCAAAAGAACGCAATACAAGAAGAGCTGGAAAAGAAACTGCAACAAGCGTAGAACATGTACCTTCAATGAACAATAAAATTAATTCGAAAACTGTGTATTTGCTTTTTTACATGTTTTTTTACTTTATTATTTCTATGAAAACGTTTTGCCGTAGCCCATGCCGTATTTTCTTTGCATTTAAATGGCCTGAGCCGAAAATTCGAAGCAAATCATTCATAATTTCACTTGGTTACCGATTCCCTCATGCAAAAACAGCAATATTTGACAACGCGATCGAAAAATAAGCCAATGGTGATGATTATGATGATGACGCGAAAGGGGATAGCCCCTTCAGGGAATTTCCATTCTTTACACCCCGTTGACGCCTAAACGGGTAAGAATATCCCTGTCATCTGATCTTATGTTTGAGGTGACGCCTAGTACTACACGCTATCAAAGTCTCAGCTTCCTAGCTATTTATGCTGATTTTTGGTCGAATTTTGAAAATCCGACACAGTTAAGAGATCTATGTACGTAGAGGTGCACCATTACACCAGGACCGGGTGCACCATTGTTCTTCGAACTTTGTCGACTATGGAGGGTATCAGAAAACAGTGTTTTAATTCAAATGTTCTCTCATGGGTTGGATAGAGAATTTCAAGCTCTTTAAATCGGAATTAGGTTTGAGGGGTCGCAAATGAATATTTTGTCGAGATATTAAGGGTCGAAAATGGGAGAACAATGACCAAACAAAGGAATGCAAAAGTAAAAAATTGGAAGCCGACGCAAAAGAGGTTACTGAAGTGAATTAAGCGAAGTAGCTTTAGTGAAATGGGGAAGGACAGATTTGGCGCGTGCTTGATAAAGTGGAAGGTATTCTGAGAATTACTAACGGATTATTACTGGAAACTGGATAAATCTATTGCTTAATGAAAGCTACTTCCTCTTGCAAGCTGTGACAAAGTGGTGAGTTTTCAATTAACGTGTTTTCCTATTTAACTCGCTTGTCTCGTTCCGTAACCTGAGGCCGCCATGTTGAAAGCACTTCCCAGGTTTTGAAGGTTCGTCAAACACAATATCTACTGACAACTGTGTGATAAAACAAAAACAATATGCGGTCAGAGAAACTCACTTATTTTATCAATCACTATTGATTCGCAGACAAATGTTTTTCCTCCTTTCACAATAAATCTTCCTATCATTGCCAACATAAATAGAGCGGCCCAGGCCCACATGCTAGTTTGCGTAGAGTTCCCAGTCGGGTTTTTTAGTCATGCTTCAACAACACAAAAATGGCCGTCTTGTGACACTCACAAACCTTTGATTTTCTAGTCAGTCAGAGCCCCTGTCGGCCTGAACTCTTGCTATAATGTTGTACTAAGGTTGTTTCATGCACAGCTAGCATGGTTTGCCCCCTTGGAGCAAGCAGGGCAGGCAGCAAAAATAAAAACGTCTGTTTGGGACATTGCTTAAGGTGTGAATGAATCCAATCATATGCACAGGCACATGACGTTACGTAGTTATGATAATGATAATAAATATAATAATAATACCGATAACTATATTGGTCCCGTTTTTTAGTTTTATCGACACGTCCATGTTTATGGTTCTCAATGTTCACATATTTATAAATCCAAATGTCGATACTGGAATCCTTGATCTTTTCGATCTTCTTGGTCTGATATCGACTTCAATCTCTTTATGTTTCTCCTTTTCCTTCTTGCTTTCATTGTCAGTAATATCTTCCTCTTCATTGTCGTAGTACGTTTGCTGGAACTCTCTTGAAATGTGAGACATTTCTTGTTATGTCGCTAATGTGGCTCGTGTTCATGCAAGAGATAGAATTTGGTTAGTGACTTTCGTTGCAACATTGCAGTTTGCATACAATCATGATATCAAGGCGACTTGTTTGTCACTGCAGTCGTGACAATAAACACTAATTATAGGCATCTCAGTCCTAGTATTCACAGACATTGCAATTTGTGGCCTCCTTGCCTAGAGTTGCAGCACTCCAAAGCTTTCATTTACAACGAATTATTGTGAAAAACAAGCCTTGTCAACTCATGTCACGCTCTCGGAACAAGGGGTGTAAGCACGTACCTTGCTTTGGTAAGAGTGTGTTTTCCACCTTTCCCGCTGCCCAACTTTCTGTCCCGATCTTCTCGAACGGCCTGCATCTCCTCTGCCCCTGCTCTCCCCGATGCGTAATAAGTTGCCCTCCACTCCAGTGTGTTGTTTAGTCGCTCGTGTTCATGCAAGAGATAGAATTTGGTTAGTGACTTTCGTTGCAACATTGCAGTTTGCACACAATCATGATTTCAAGGCGACTTGTTTGTCACTGCAGTCGTGACAATAAACACTAATTATAGGCATCTCAGTCCTAGTATTCACAGACATTGCAACTTGTGGCCTCCTTGCCTAGAGTTGCAGCTCTCCAAAGCTTTCATTTACAACGAATTATTGTGAAAAACAAGCCTTGTCAACTCATGTCACGCTCTCGGAACAAGGGGTGTAAGCACGTACCTTGCTTTGGTAAGAGTGTGTTTTCCACCTTTCCCGCTGCCCAACTTTCTGTCCCGATCTTCTCGAACGGTCTGCATCTACTCTGGTCATCCTTGGACTGTGTATGACTTGATTTGTATTTTTAATTAAACAAGATGTCTGACAAGTGAATCCTTATTTCAGGATGTGAAGAACAAGGAAATGGAAGAGAGAATACATAGAATATGTCGACCTATCGACTGTCACCTTCCGACAGAAAGTCATACAGTAGATATGGAAGCAGACGACATAGAAAAAGATACCTCGAAGAAGGAAAGCGGCCGAGAAGGCTAGGCAACAATGTTAGGTGATTATATTAGAAAATAATAAAACAAATAAATATATTAAAACAAGCACATAAAACATATACACAAATAATAATACAAATGATATATACAAAATGATACAAAAGGCGCAGACGCCTAGAAGCAGGATTGCCAATTACCAATGAAAGAGGAGGTTCATACTTAAGATGGAATTATTTATCTAATAGAGATAAGAGAAGCTTCGCTTAATGTTAAAACATTTATTGATCCTAATCTTTCCTTTCTGTCATCAATTAGAAGTTGGAATTTTTCAATCTGGTAACACGAATTGATAAGAAAGCAATTTATAAAGAGTGCTATCGATACCCAAATACTTGAGGATAAGTTCTTATTTAGATTGGATGAATTATTGTTAGAATATTAATTTATTGCTAATTACGATGCAGAAAACCTTTCCATTCTAGGGGAAAAGCTCTCTGCAACGCTCACTAACCCGCCCGCAATCCCTTAACTTACAATATAAAGAGTGGAGGGACTCCTCGAATTCATTGGCAAGAGGTGGTTCGCTAGCACTGAATGATTGGATCTTTGGAATCCAGTAGGCTGAAATTCCGTACGAAACAAACAGTTCAATGCTGGTGTGTGCTGGAAGGTCTCTGGTGGTTTCTAAGAATGTAAAGGGCGCATCAAAGACAAACTTACAGTTACTCACTTCCTCTTCAACCTTTCTAAACTCTGTGAAGAAGGTATCCAAGGCGCTCACTGTAACTGAAGCCATCTCAGCCCTTCTTGGTCTTCCGCATGCACCACCTGCTTCCAGTGAACCAAAATCAATCCTCCCAAAGACAGAGCCGAATGACTTGTCATTGCATTTGGGGCCAAGGAAGATATCATGGCACTTCTCGGCATCTGCAAACAGCAACGTACGGCCCCTGCCTCTCATCTCCAGTAGATAATCCTGCGAAGAAAGATCAAAAGGACGTGTAAGTAGAGAATCTAAATAGAGGCACAATCTTGTGCCTCTTGGGATCCTTCTTGGCTGGGGTTTTAAAAACAGCCCATCCCCGGCCCCCTCTATAGTACTCTCCCCCACACGTAGCTTTCTCTCCATAGCGAGGACCTCAGAGCAATACCGAGGGGAGGAGACAATGGCACATTTTGAGCCAAAAGGACCAGCATGGCGCAATGTCACCTCTTTTTCCCCACTACTTTCCCCTCTACACTTACTTGGAAGGATAGCCCCCAAAACCTCTGTTTCATGCTGGAAGAGACCCAAACAATTTGTCTTAGCATGTCTGGCAGCTTCTAAATACGCCCTAGGAAGGCCAAAAATGGGATATAGAAAAGCCATTCCCCGCCTGATTAGAGTCTCCCCAAGATCTTTAAAAGCCCCATCACCGCTCTCCCGAAAGAGAATTCGGACAATGAACCGCCCATGAGCATCCTTAGCTAGGTATCCCAATGAATCGTATCTAGGCACAACTTTCAACTCATCCTGGTAAACATTCCCAAGAACCCTCCTAAGAAACCTTAAAGAGTTGTGGCCAACGCAATCCCACCAACGACAATAATGACCACCTGTCCCTTCAGTATACTTAACAGATGTGTTCATTTCAGGTGCATCAAGTCCCTCAAGTCGAAACCGCACAGATGGAGATCCAAACAGACAAACAAAGTCGTTTCTCTCGCACCTGTCTATCGTGAGGCCATCCGCATCTGGAAAAAAGCAATCATCCAATTTAATTTTGACCCACCGACCGTCATCTTCCGATGGAAAGTCGTACAATAGATAGTCTGGGACATCTAGGATGGACCCAGTTGAAATGCTGCTAAGGAACTCAGAGAGGTGATCTACAACTGCTGTTGAGAAAACACTTTCTGGAACCGAAAGATTTGAAAAGCGCAGCGCATCTGGTGTTGGTCCCAGTCCCTCCGCAAGACTTACCATTCTCAACAACGAGCGCTGGCTCGTGTTGGAGAATTTGTTGTTGAGCATTCGCGCACGCGAGTCGACACGACAACAATGCAAGCCGAGAGAGACATGCTCCCCAACAGCCTGCAAGCACATGCCACATCCGCAGGAGCGCAGCAGGCGGTGGTACTCCTCCCTCCTCCTATTGAACAATCTCTTTGCTAGGTTGTTGGCACACTCATCTCTGGGCGTTCCAGTACTAGTGGATGAATCCACAATAAACCGGCCAACCAGCCAGAACATCTTGTTCCGAACAGCGTGGAAGTAATTCAACGCACTCAGTAGCACATCCAACTCAGCGTTGTTTTCTTCATTCCATACCTGTTTGGACGGGTCAATGCCTTCAGGAATCAGGACGACCTCCGCACAAGTATAGTGTGGCAAATCCAGCTGGAACATTCTACCACATGAAGAAGCTGGAGGAAGAACATACGTACTGTCATGGCGCGTGAACCTCCTTACATGCTCGCAGTCATCAGAGGGTGATGCTGAATGCGCCAGCACCTCGGAATACCTAGAGCTTCCACTGGTGTGGTGGCCAATGAAAGTCGAGCGCGCCCCCTTTCTGTTGCTTCGTGCGACAGGTTCACTTTGCAGTGAGCCTGCAACATCAAAAGTTTCAGAAGCGCTTGCGCCATCAAAAACATCCTGACTGGAACCTTCGGTATGCTGAATTGACAGCTCGTCCCCGTGCCGCACATTTTGAGAGAACTCATCTAGCAATGCATCTTCAGTGGGCTCTGAATCACCCAGCAATTGTTCAAGCCCTTCTTCAAGAGATGCATTTTCGATGGAACTGTCGGCCTGATTGACAACAAGTTCTTGCTCCAAATCAACACCTGCTGCCCCAGCCAGGGGTCGAAGAGAAGAAGAAGAAGACGCACCTTCAACGGGATTATACTCACCTAGGTGTGCAGCTGTGGCTGCACACCTCTTCTTCCTCTGCGGCCCAAGGAAGGTAGCTGAGGGAATGGAAAGACATCAGCTAATTTTTATGGACAATAGCTCCAGTTTCAAGTTAGAGTATTCACAACTGAAATTTATTCAATTATATCACAATATATATATATATAGATAATGCTTAGGTAATGTAAACAAGTTACAGCACATCTCTATAGAAATATATTTGTTGTTAAAGCTCTATTTAGTGGTAAAGTGAGGTTTTGTGAAGATAGCAAGAACTCAAGTATTTCTCCTTTCTATCGTTTCTACAAATCATCTGATAGCAAATATATAAATTGGATTTTCTCTAACATCTGACCATCTGACTATACTTTATTAAAAAGTAAAAGATTCCAATTCATTAAATTTTCTTAAGCTCTTCCCAAGTCCTTTCAACATTTGCACATTCAGTTTGATATATTTCACAACACAATCTGACTTAACAAGATTGAAAAGGTAAGGAAGTGTCATAGAAATTTTTGCCCACCTCCACAAACCTCTTCAGGATTCTGTGGTTGACAACAACTTGCAATCAATAATGTCAAAATAGAAAGTAATTAGTTAAAACCATTTTAGCTCTTTTAGGTAGTTCCATAGATTAGCACATTTGTTGAAAAAGCGCAAAATATCAGTTTGTCCGAAGCTACAAACTTATGTTGTATTTTTACCGTTGTATCTCACTCTATGCTCCTCTTCACGCACATACAAATAATCTAGTGGACAAAAGAATAATATTAGGCCACTATAGACTATCAAAAACTGATATAGGTGGGATATTATTATTAGCATAAACTAAAAAATTTGAAAACATGGCTACCACAAACTGGTACAGTCAGGTTAATTTGGCCCTCTAAGTAACAATGTCTCAAAGTAGGCAAAACATCAAAAGTAGAAGAGTTGTTGAAAACTTCTGGTAGCCATGTATTACGAATAATGGTTCCCAGTTTGGGCCAAAGTGCACAACTAAGATTCAAGGAAAATCTTTTGCTACTACGTTTATTCACTGCGTCACAAAATCATAATCTACGCAAGCAGCAACAGACCATCTGATCTGTTACGTTAATACCCTTGAGCAAATCATGATGCTACTAGTGCAGTAAAATTGTTCCCAGGTTGGGTCAATGTGCACGACTAAGATTCGAGAAAAATCTTTTGCTACTATGTTTATTCACTGCGTCACAAAATCATAATCTACGCAAGCAGCAACAGACCATCTGATCTGTTACGTTAATACCCTGGAGCAAATCATGATGCTACTAGTGCACGAAAAATTGTTCCCAGGTTGGGTCAAAGTGCACGACTAACATTCGAGAAAAATCTTTTGATACTATATTTATGTACTGCGTCACAAATCACATGAATTGTAGTATAAAAGAGGAAAACCAACAAACGCAACTTTATACAGCTCTACTGTTGATAAGCGAAGCTAAAGATTGGCAAACCTTTATTTTTAGGTAAGTTCAATTGGACATAAACATTTGACTTCTTCGCAAAATATTCTACAACCGTGTGGTTTAATGTCAAATTTATTCTTCCATGTAAATGATGTTAACGTACTTAGAAATGGGCTTAGATATAACAAGAATTTCGCTCCATTCTGAATTTCGTGATTTACCAAAGACCTGAATTCTCAACCGTAACTCTCTAAAGGGGTGTTGCCATGACTGCTTGGCCAATCGCATCCGAAGAGCGTAAGTTTTAAATTTACTCATATAGATTGGCTACTTGCTTCGATCTTTGTGTTTTCTCAAGCCAGTGCTGGCCATAGCGAGCACTTCGAATTGCTCAAACGGTCAAGTATAGAGAGCATGGTGAGCTGTTCTAAAGAAGCAAAGTTTGAAATTACTCACCAACACGACGACAAACGGCTTCGACATCTTGCTCCGCTTGCAAAGACAAGCGAAGAAGCTCACGGACTTCATGATCAGCCACGGCGATCTGTTGGATTTCAACCAAATTTGTCAAAATCCTTTGGAAAACCATGACTGCTCGCTCAATTGCCTCCATTTTAAAAGAAGAATTCGTGAAAGAATTCGAGATTTAAATTTGAAAGTGAAGTTCAACAACACGTGCGAGTTGCCAGAAGTTCAACGAACATCGGATTCGAGTAGTGTGATTGACATGAAGCCCTGTGTGGTTGTCGATTAGAATACGCAAACAAAACCTTTGTTTATCAAAGTGTCATCGGGTAATTTATCAAAAATTTAAATGGCCGGAAATTATTGTCAGTAAAAGAACAACAGCGGGGGCACAACAATACCTGTTAGAGACAATGGTAATAGAAGTTCTTTACAAATCACTAACAAGGTACTTTTTTTTCAGCTTCAAAATGTCAATAGATCACAAATTAGGAGGAGGAGTCCAGACTGGCAAGTTCTTTAGTTTTTCTATAATCTGAATCGAAATGTCTTCCAACAGTACTCGCTTCACTGCAATAATTTTTCAGAGCCACTTTTCCAAGAGCAACATAAACCAATTCAAGAAAGGTAACCTTTCCAGTTTCCTGTTTTCTCTCTCATTTCTCTCTCAACTGCAATTCGTACCAAAGACTGTCTCCTAGCTGGATATTGGAGACGAGCTTGTACTCTTCGAAATACATAGTTTTAAGGTAAATTGGCTAAACACTCGGTCTTTACCAATTTGGGGGGCTTGTTTTATAGAAACAGTAAGATTTCGACATCAACAATAGCGCAACCAGATGCGTGAAACCAGATACAAATTGCCAACATACCCCTCTCCCCCCTAACGATTATCGGAGTCAGGTAAAAGAACAACAGCGGGGGCACAACAATACCTGTTAGAGACAATGGTAATAGAAGTTCTTTACAAATCACTAACAAGGTACTTTTTTCAGCTTCAAAATGTCAATAGATCACAAATTAGGAGGAGGAGTCCAGACTGGCAAGTTCTTTAGTTTTTCTATAATCTGAATCGAAATGTCTTCCAACAGTACTCGCTTCACTGCAATAATTTTTCAGAGCCACTTTTCCAAGAGCAACATAAACCAATTCAAGAAAGGTAACCTTTCCAGTTTCCTGTTTTCTCTCTCATTTCTCTCTCAACTGCAATTCGTAACAAAAACCGTCTCCTAGCTGGATATTGGAGACGAGCTTGTACTCTTCGAAATACATAGTTTTAAGGTAAATTGGCTAAACACTCGGTCTTTACCAATTTGGGGGGCTTGATTTATAGAAACAGTAAGATTTCGACATCAACAATAGCGCAACCAGATGCGTGAAACCAGATACAAATTGCGAACATACCCCTCTCCCCCCTAGCGATTATCGGAGTCAGGTTTTTACAATTCGAAATACACAGGTTCAAGGTAAATTGGCTAAACGTTCAGTCTCTACCAATTTGGAGGGCTTGTTTTATAGAAACAGTAAGATTTCGGCATCAAAAATAGCGCAACCAGATGCGTGAAGCCGGATTCAAATTGCCAACATACCCCTCTCCCTCCGAGCGATTATCGGAGTCAGGTTTTTACAATTCGAAATACACAGTTTCAAGGAAAATTGACTAAAGGTTCAGTCTCTACCAATTTGAAGGGCTTGTTTTATAAAAACAGTAAGATTTCGGCATCAACAATAGCGCAACCAGATGCGTGAAACCGGATTCAAATTGCCAACATACCCCTCTCCCCCTAGCGATTATCGGAGTCGGGTTTTTACAATTCGAAATACACAGTTTCAAGGAAAATTGACTAAAGGTTCAGTCTCTACCAATTTGAAGGGCTTGTTTTATAAAAACAGTAAGATTTCGGCATCAACAATAGCGCAACCAGATGCGTGAAACCGGATTCAAATTGCCAACATACCCTCTCCCCTAGCGATTATCGGAGTCGGTTTTTACAATTCGAAATAAAGTTTCAAGGTAAATTGGCTAAACACTCACTTTCTACCAATTTGGAGGGCTTGTTTTATAGAAACAGTAAGATTTCGGCATCAATAATAGCGCAACCAGATGCGTGAAGCAGAATTCAAATTGCCAACATACCCCTCTCCCCCCTAGCGATTATCGGAGTCGGGTTTTTACAATTCGAAATACACAGTTTCAAGGTAAATTGGCTAAAGGTTCAGTCTCTACCAATTTGGAGGGCTTGTTTTATAGAAACAGTAAGATTTCTGCATCAACAATAGCGCAACCAGATGCTTGAAACCGGATTCAAATTGCCAACAAACCCCTCTCCCCCTAGCAATTATCGGAGTCGGGTTTTTACAATTCGAAATACACAGTTTCAAGGTAAATTGGCTAAACACTCACTTTCTACCAATTTGGAGGGCTTGTTTTATAGAAACAGTGACATTTCGGCATCAACAATAGCGCAACCAGATGCGTGAAGCCGGATTCAAATTGCAAACATACCCCTCTCCCCCCTAGCGACTATCGGAGTCGGGTTTTTACAATTCAAAACACACAGTTTGAAGGCAAATTTCGCTAAACACTAACTTTCTACCAATTTGGAGGGCTTGTTTTATAGAAACAGTAAGATTTCGGCATCAATAATAGCGCAACCAGATGCGTGAAGCAGGATTCAAATTGCCAACATACCCCTCTCCCCCCTAGCAATTATCGGAGTCGGGTTTTTACAATTCGAAACACACAGTTTCAAGGTAAATTGGCCAAACACTCACTTTCTACCAATTTGGAGGGCTTGTTTTATAGAAACAGTAAGATTTCGGCATCAATAATAGCGCAACCAGATGCGTGAAGCAGGATTCAAATTGCCAACATACCCCTCTCCCCCCTAGCAATTATCGGAGTCGGGTTTTTACAATTCGAAACACACAGTTTCAAGGTAAATTGGCTATACACTCACTTTCTACCAATTTGGAGGGCATGTTTTATAGAAACAGTAAGATTTCGGCATCAACAATAGCGCAACCAGATGCGTGAAGCCGGATTCAAATTGCCAACAAACCCCTCTCCCCTAGCATTATCGGAGTCGGGTTTTTACAATTCGAAATACACAGTTTCAAGGTAAATTGGCTATACACTCACTTTCTACCAATTTGGCGGGCTTGTTTTATAGAAACAGTAAGATTTCGGCATCAACAATAGCGCAACCAGATGCGTGAAGCCGGATTCAAATTGCCAACATACCCCTCTCCCCCTAGCGATTATCGGAGTCGGGTTTTTACAATTCGAAATACACAGTTTCAAGGTAAATTGGCTAAAGGTTCAGTCTCTACCAATTTGGAGGGCTTGTTTTATAGAAACAGTGAGATTTCGGCATCAACAATAGCGCAACCAGATGCGTGAAACCGGATTCAAATTGCCAACATACCCCTCTCCCCCCTAGCGATTATCGGAGTCGGGTTTTTACAATTCGAAATACACAGTTTCAAGGTAAATTGGCTAAAGGTTCAGTCTCTACCAATTTGGAGGGCTTGTTTTATAGAAACAGTAAGATTTCGGCATCAACAATAGCGCAACCAGATGCGTGAAACCGGATTCAAATTGCCAACATACCCCTCTCCCCCCTAGTGATTATCGGAGTCAGGTTTTTGCAATTCGAAACACACAGTTTCAAAGTAAATTGGCTAAACACTCACTTTCTACCAATTTGGAGGGCTTGTTTTATAGAAACAGTGAGATTTCTGGCTCAACAATAGCTCAACCAGATGCGTGAAACCGGATTCAAATTGCCAACAAACCCCACTCCCCCTAGCGATTATCGGAGTCGGGTTTTTACAATTCGAAATACACAGTTTCAAGGTAAATTGGCTAAACACTCACTTTCTACCAATTTGGAGGGCTTGTTTTATAGAAACAGTGACATTTCGGCATCAACAATAGCGCAACCAGATGCGTGAAGCCGGATTCAAGTTGCAAACATACCCCTCTCCCCCCTAGCGATATCGGAGTCGGGTTTTTACAATTCAAACACACAGTTTCAAGGCAAATTTCGCTAAACACTAACTTTCTACCAATTTGGAGGGCTTGTTTTATAGAAACAGTAAGATTTCTGGCTCAACAATAGCTCAACCAGATGCGTGAAACCGGATTCAAATTGCCAACAAACCCCACTCCCCCTAGCGATTATCGGAGTCGGGTTTTTACAATTCGAAATACACAGTTTCAAGGTAAATTGGCTAAACACTCACTTTCTACCAATTTGGAGGGCTTGTTTTATAGAAACAGTGACATTTCGGCATCAACAATAGCGCAACCAGATGCGTGAAGCCGGATTCAAGTTGGAAACATACCCCTCTCCCCCCTAGCGACTATCGGAGTCGGGTTTTTACAATTCAAAACACACAGTTTCAAGGCAAATTTCGCTAAACACTAACTTTCTACCAATTTGGAGGGCTTGTTTTATAGAAACAGTAAGATTTCGGCATCAACAATAGCGCAACCAGATGCGTGAATCCGGATTCAAATTGCCAACATACCTCTCTCCCCCCTAGCGATTATCGGAGTCAGGTTTTTACAATTCGAAATACACAGTTTCAAGGTAAATTGACTAAACGTTCAGTCTCTACCAATTTGAAGGGCTTGTTTTATAGAAACAGTAAGATTTCGGCATCAACAATAGCGCAACCAGATGCGTGAATCCGGATTCAAATTGCCAACATACCCCTCTCCCCCCTAGCGATTATCGGAGTCAGGTTTTTACAATTCGAAATACACAGTTTCAAGGTAAATTGGCTAAACACTCACTTTCTACCAATTTGGAGGGCTTGTTTTATAGAAACAGTAAGATTTCGGCATCAACAATAGCGCAACCAGATGCGCGAAGCCGGATTCAAATTGCCAACATACCCCTCTCCCCCCCCTAGCGATTATCGGAGTCGGGTTTTTACAATTCGAAATACACAGTTTCAAGGTAAATTGGCTAAAGGTTCAGTCTCTACCAATTTGGAGGGCTTGTTTTTTAGAAACAGTAAGATTTCGGCATCAATAATAGCGCAACCAGATGCGTGAATCTGGATTCAAATTGCCAACATACCCCTCCCCCCCCTAGCGATTATCGGAGTCAGGTTTTTACAATTCGAAATACAGAGTTTCAAGGTAAATTGGCTAAACACTCACTTTCTACCAATTTGGAGAGCTTGTTTTATAGAAACAGTAAGATTTCGGCATCAACAATAGCGCAACCAGATGCGTGAAACCGGATTCAAATTGCCAACAAAACCCTCTCCCCCTAGCGATTATCGGAGTCGGGTTTTTACAATTCGAAATACACAGTTTCAAGGTAAATTGGCTAAACACTCACTTTCTACCAATTTGGAGGGCTTGTTTTATAGAAACAGTGAGATTTCGGCATCAATAATAGCGCAACCAGATGCGTGAAACCGGATTCAAATTGCCAACATACCCCTCTCCCCCCTAGCGATTATCGGAGTCAGGGTTTTACAATTCGAAATACACAGTTTCAAGGTAAATTGGCTAAACACTCACTTTCTACCAATTTGGAGGGCTTGTTTTATAGAAACAGTAAGATTTCGGCATCAACAATAACGCAACCAGATGCGTGAAACCGGATTCAAATTGCCAACAAACCCCTCTCCCCCTAGCGATTATCGGAGTCGGGTTTTTACAGTTCGAAATACACAGTTTCAAGGTAAATTGGCTTAAGACTCACTTTCTACCAATTTGGAGGGCTTGTTTTATAGAAACAGTGACATTTCGGCATCAACAATAGCGCAACCAGATGCGTGAAGCCGGATTCAAATTGCCAACATACCCCTCTCCCCCCTAGCGATTATCGGAGTCAGGTTTTTACAATTCGAAATACACAGTTTCAAGGTAAATTGGCTAAACGTCACTCTACCAATTTGGAGGGCTTGTTTTATAGAAACAGTAAGATTTCGGCATCAACAATAGCGCAACCAGATGCGTGAAGCCGGATTCAAATTGCCAACATACCCCTCTCCCCCTAGCGATTATCGGAGTCGGGTTTTTACAATTCGAAATACACAGTTTCAAGGTAAATTGGCTATACACTCACTTTCTACCAATTTGGAGGGCATGTTTTATAGAAACAGTAAGATTTCGGCATCAACAATAGCGCAACCAGATGCGTGAAGCCGGATTCAAATTGCCAACATACCCCTCTCCCCCTAGCGATTATCGGAGTCGGGTTTACAATTCGAAATACACAGTTTCAAGGTAAATTGGCTAACACTCACTTTCTACCAATTTGGAGGGCATGTTTTATAGAAACAGTTAGATTTCGGCATCAACAACAGCGCAACCAGATGCGTGAAGCCGGATTCAAATTGCCAACATACCCCTCTCCCCCTAGCGATTATCGGAGTCGGTTTTTACAATTCGAAATACACAGTTTCAAGGTAAATTGGCTAAACACTCACTTTCTACCAATTTGGAGGGCTTGTTTTAAGAAACAGTAAGATTTCGGCATCAACAATAGCGCAACCAGATGCGTGAAGCCGGATTCAAATTGCCAACATACCCCTCTCCCCCTAGCGATTATCGGAGTCAGGTTTTTACAATTCGAAATACACAGTTTCAAGGTAAATTGGCTAAACACTCACTTTCTACCAATTTGGAGGGCTTGTTTTATAGAAACAGTAGATTTCGGCTCAACAATAGCGCAACCAGATGCGTGAAACCGGATTCAAATTGCCAACATACCTCCCCCTAGCGATTATCGGAGTCGGGTTTTTACAATTCGAAATACACAGTTTCAAGGTAAATTGGCTAAACACTCACTTTCTACCAATTTGGAGGGCTTGTTTTATAGAAACAGTGATTTCGGCATCAACAATAGCGCAACCAGATGCGTGAAGCCGGATTCAAATTGCAAACATACCCCTCTCCCCCATAGCGACTATCGGAGTCGGGTTTTTAAAATTCAAAACATAGTTTCAAGGTAAATTTCGCTAAACACTAACTTTCTACCAATTTGGAGGGCTTGTTTTATAGAAACAGTAAGATTTCGGCATCAACAATAGCGCAACCAGATGCGTGAAACCGGATTCAAATTGCCAACATACCCCTCTCCCCTAGCGATTATCGGAGTCGGGTTTTTACAATTCGAAATAAACAGTTTCAAGGTAAATTGGGTAAACACTCACTTTCTACCAATTTTGGAGGGCTTGTTTTATAGAAACAGTGATTTCGGCATCAACAATAGCGCAACCAGATGCGTGAAGCCGGATTCAAATTGCCAAATACCCCTCTCCCCCCTAGCGATTATCGGAGTCGGGTTTTTACAATTCGAAATACACACAGTTTCAAGGTAAATTGCTAAACACTCACTTTCTACCAATTTGGAGGGCTTGTTTTATAGAAACAGTAAGATTTCGGCATCAACAATAGCGCAACCAGATGCGTGAAGCAGGATTCAAATTGCCAACAAACCCCTCTCCCCCTAGCGATTATCGGAGTCGGTTTTTACAATTCGAAATACACAGTTTCAAGGTAAATTGGCTAAACGTTCATCTCTACCAATTTGAGGGCTTGTTTTATAGAAACAGTAAGATTTCGGCATCAACAATAGCGCAACCAGATGCGTGAATCCGGATTCAAATTGCCAACATACCCCTCTCCCCCCTAGCGATTATCGGAGTCAGGTTTTTTTCAATTCGAAATACACAGTTTTAAGGTAAATTGGCTAAACACTCACTTTCTACCAATTTGGAGGGCTTGTTTTATAGAAACAGTAAGATTTCGGCATCAACAATAGCGCAACCAGATGCGTGAAGCCGGATTCAAATTGCCAACATACCCCTCTCCCCCTAGCGATTATCGGAGTCGGTTTTTACAATTCGAAATACACAGTTTCAAGGTAAATTGGCTAAACAGTCTCTACCAATTTGGAGGGCTTGTTTTTAGAAACAGTAAGATTTCGGCATCAACAATAGCGCAACCAGATGCGTGAAGCCGGATTCAAATTGCCAACATACCCCTCCCCCCTAGCGATTATCGGAGTCGGTTTTTACAATTCGAAATACACAGTTTCAAGGTAAATTGGCTAAACACTCACTTTCTACCAATTTGGAGGGCTTGTTTTATAGAAACAGTAAGATTTCGGCATCAACAATAGCGCAACCAGATGCGTGAAGCCGGATTCAAATTGCCAACATACCCCTCTCCCCCTAGCGATTATCGGAGTCGGTTTTTACAATTCGAAATACACAGTTTCAAGGTAAATTGGCTAAACACTCACTTTCTACCAATTTGGAGGGCTTGTTTTATAGAAACAGTAAGATTTCGGCATCAATAATAGCGCAACCAGATGCGTGAAGCGGATTCAAATTGCCAACATACCCCTCTCCCCCTAGCGATTATCGGAGTCAGGGTTTTTACAATTCGAAATACACAGTTTCAAGGTAAATTGGCTAAACACTCACTTTCTACCAATTTGGAGGGCTTGTTTTATAGAAACAGTAGATTTCGGCATCAACAATAGCGCAACCAGATGCGTGAAACCGGATTCAAATTGCCAACATACCCCTCTCCCCCTAGCGATTATCGGAGTCGGGTTTTTACAATTCGAAATACACAGTTTCAAGGTAAATTGGCTAAACACACTTTCTACCAATTTGGAGGGCTTGTTTTATAGAAACAGTGATTTCGGCATCAACAATAGCGCAACCAGATGCGTGAAGCCGGATTCAAATTGCCAACATACCCCTCTCCCCCTAGCGATTATCGGAGTCGGGTTTTTACAATTCGAAATACACAGTTTCAAGGTAAATTGGCTAACACTCACTTTCTACCAATTTGGAGGGCTTGTTTTATAGAAACAGTAAGATTTCGGCATCAACAATAGCGCAACCAGATGCGTGAAGCCGGATTCAAATTGCCAACATACCCCTCTCCCCCTAGCGATTATCGGAGTCGGTTTTTACAATTCGAAACACAGTTTCAAGGTAAATTGGCTAAACACTCACTTTCTACCAATTTGGAGGGCTTGTTTTATAGAAACAGTTAGATTTCGGCATCAACAATAGCGCAACCAGATGCGTGAAGCCGGATTCAAATTGCCAACATACCCCTCTCCCCTAGCGATTATCGGAGTCGGGTTTTTACAATTCGAAATACACAGTTTCAAGGTAAATTGGCTAAACACTCACTTTCTACCAATTTGGAGGGCTTGTTTTATAGAAACAGTAAGATTTCGGCATCAACAATAGCGCAACCAGATGCGTGAAGCCGGATTCAAATTGCCAACATACCCCTCTCCCCCTAGCGATTATCGGAGTCAGGTTTTTACAATTCGAAATACACAGTTTCAAGGTAAATTGGCTAAACACTCACTTTCTACCATTTGGAGGGCTTGTTTTATAGAAACAGTAGATTTCGGCATCAACAATAGCGCAACCAGATGCGTGAAGCCGGATTCAAATTGCCAAATACCCCTCTCCCCCTAGCGATATCGGAGTCGGGTTTTTAAATTCGAAAACACAGTTTCAAGGTAAATTGGCTAAACACTCACTTTCTACCAATTTGGAGGGCTTGTTTTATAGAAACAGTAAGATTTCGGCATCAACAATAGCGCAACCAGATGCGTGAAGCCGGATTCAAATTGCCAACATACCCCTCTCCCCCTAGCGATTATCGGAGTCGGGTTTTACAATTCGAAATACACAGTTTCAAGGTAAATTGGCTAAACACTCACTTTCTACCAATTTGGAGGGCTTGTTTTATAGAAACAGTAGATTTCGGCATCAACAATAGCGCAACCAGATGCGTGAAGCCGGATTCAAATTGCCAACATACCCTCTCCCCCTAGCGATTATCGGAGTCGGGTTTTTACAATTCGAAATAACAGTTTCAAGGTAAATTGGCTAAACACTCACTTTCTACCAATTTGGAGGGCTTGTTTTATAGAAACAGTAAGATTCGGCATCAACAATAGCGCAACCAGATGCGTGAAGCCGGATTCAAATTGCCAACATACCCCTCTCCCCCTAGCGATTTCGGAGTCGGGTTTTTACAATTCGAAATACACAGTTTCAAGGTAAATTGGCTAAACACTCACTTTCTACCAATTTGGAGGGCTTGTTTTATAGAAACAGTAGATTTCGGCATCAACAATAGCGCAACCAGATGCGTGAAGCCGGATTCAAATTGCCAACATACCCCTCTCCCCTAGCGATTATCGGAGTCAGGTTTTTACAATTCGAAATACACAGTTTCAAGGTAAATTGGCTAAACACTCACTTTCTACAATTTGGAGGGCTTGTTTTATAGAAACAGTAAGATTTCGGCATCAACAATAGCGCAACCAGATGCGTGAAACCGGATTCAAAATTGCCAACATACCCTCTCCCCCTAGCGATTATCGGAGTCGGTTTTTACAATTCGAAATACACAGTTTCAAGGTAAATTGGCTAACACTCACTTTCTTATTGATAACAGTAAGATTTCGGCATCAACAATAGCGCAACCAGATGCGTGAAGCCGGATTCAAATTGCCAACATACCCCTCTCCCCTAGCGATTATCGGAGTCGGGTTTTACAATTCGAAATACACAGTTTCAAGGTAAATTGGCTAACGTTCAGTCTCTACCAATTTGGAGGCTTGTTTTATAGAAACAGTAGATTTCGGCATCAACAATAGCGCAACCAGATGCGTGAAGCCGGATTCAAATTGCCAACATACCCCTCTCCCCCTAGCGATTATCGGAGTCAGGTTTTTACAATTCGAAATACACAGTTTCAAGGTAAATTGGCTAAACACTCACTTTCTACCAATTGGAGGGCTTGTTTTATAGAAACAGTAAGATTTCGGCATCAAAATAGCGCACCAGATGCGTGAAGCCGGATTCAAATTGCCAACCTCTCCCCCTAGCGATTATCGGAGTCAGGTTTTTACAATTCGAAATACACAGTTTCAAGTAAATTGGCTAACACTCACTTTCTACCAATTGGAGGGCTTGTTTTAGAAACAGTAGATTTCGGCATCACAATAGCGCAACCAGATGCGTGAAGCCGGATTCAAATTGCCAAACATACCCTCTCCCCCCTAGCGATTATCGGAGTCGGTTTTACAAATTCGAAATACACAGTTTCAAGGTAAATTGCTAAACACTCACTTTCTACCAATTTGGAGGGCTTGTTTTATAGAAACAGTAAGATTTCGGCATCAACAATAGCGCAACCAGATGCGTGAACCGGATTCAAATTGCCAACAAACCCCTCTCCCCCTAGCGATTATCGGAGTCGGTTTTACAATTCGAAATACACAGTTTCAAGGTAAATTGGCTAAACACTCACTTCTACCAATTTGGAGGGCTTGTTTTATAGAAACAGTAAGATTTCGGCATCAACAATAGCGCAACCAGATGCGTGAAGCCGGATTCAAATTGCCAACATACCCCTCTCCCCCTAGCGATTATCGGAGTCGGGTTTTTACAATTCGAAATACACAGTTCAAGGTAAATTGGCTAAACGTTCAGTCTCTACCATTTGGAGGGCTTGTTTTATAGAAACAGTTAGATTTCGGCATCAACAATAGCGCAACCAGATGCGTGAAGCGGATTCAAATGCCAACATACCCCTCTCCCCTAGCGATTTATCGGAGTCAGGGTTTTTACAATTCGAAATAACAGTTCAAGGAAATTGGCTAAACACTCACTTTCTACCAATTTGGAGGGCTTGTTTTTATAGAAACAGTAGATTTCGGCATCACAATAGCGCAACCAGATGCGTGAGCCGATTCAAATTGCCAACATACCCCTCTCCCCTAGCGATATCGAGTCGGGTTTTTACAATTCAAACACACAGTTTCAAGGTAAATTGGGTAAACACTCACTTTCTACCAATTTGGAGGGCTTGTTTTATAGAAACAGTAAGATTTCGGCATCAATAATAGCGCAACCAGATGCGTGAAGCAGGATTCAAATTGCAAACATACCTCTCCCCCAGCGATTATCGGAGTCGGGTTTTTACAATTCGAAACACACAGTTTCAAGGTAAATTGGCTAACACTCACTTTCTACCAATTTGGAGGCTTGTTTTATAGAAACGTAAGATTTCGGCATCAACAATAGCGCAACCAGATGCGTGAAGCGGATTCAATTGCCAACATACCCCTCTCCCCCTAGCGATTTCGGAGTCGGTTTTTTACAATTCGAAACACAGTTTCAAGGTAAATTGCTAACACTCACTTTCTACCATTTGGAGGGCATGTTTTAAAGAAACAGTAGATTTCGGCATCAACAATAGCGCAACCAGATGCGTGAAGCCGGATTCAAATTGCCAACATACCCCTCTCCCCCTAGCGATTATCGGAGTCGGTTTTTACAATTCGAAAAACACAGTTTTCAAGGTAAATTGGCTAACACTCACTTTCTACCAATTTGGAGGCTTGTTTTATAGAAAC
>ML133420.1:4842209-4856744 GCA_003864495.1 Nemopilema nomurai
ATCCTCCTGTGCATTTTAGCTGTGTTTTCATGTGAAACTCTGCTGTTTTTATGTTGAAAATGCACAAAAACAACACAAAAGTGCCGTCTTGTGACACTCACAAACCTTTGATTTTCTAGTCAGTCAGAGCCGCTGTCGGCCTGAACTCTTGCTATAATGTTGTACTAAGGTTGTTTCATGCTCAGCTAGCATGGTTTGCCCCCTCGGAGCAAGCGTGGATTTAAGTCAGCCTTTGCACCCGGAGGGGTGTAATTGCCAGTTTCCTATACAAGTCTGTGTAGATTTCCAAGTCGGGATTTTTGGTACTGCCGCCCAGTCATAGTGCCCCCCTGGCAGGGCAGCCAGTATTAGTTGCCTACTATAGTTGCCAATACTCTGTGCAATCCTCCTGTGCATTTTAGCTGTGTTTTCATGTGAAACTCTGCTGTTTTTATGTTGAAAATGCACAAAAACAACACAAAAGTGCCGTCTTGTGACACTCACAAACCTTTGATTTTCTAGTCAGTCAGAGCCGCTGTCGGCCTGAACTCTTGCTATAATGTTGTACTAAGGTTGTTTCATGCTCAGCTAGCATGGTTTGCCCCCTCGGAGCAAGCGTGGATTTAAGTCAGCCTTTGCACCCGGAGGGGTGTAATTGCCAGTTGCCTATACAAGTCTGTGTAGATTTCCAAGTCGGGATTTTTGGTACTGCCGCCCAGTCATAGTGCCCCCCTGGCAGGGCAGCCAGTATTAGTTGCCTACTATAGTTGCCAATACTCTGTGCAATCCTCCTGTGCATTTTAGCTGTGTTTTCATGTGAAACTCTGCTGTTTTTATGTTGAAAATGCACAAAAACAACACAAAAGTGCCGTCTTGTGACACTCACAAACCTTTGATTTTCTAGTCAGTCAGAGCCGCTGTCGGCCTGAACTCTTGCTATAATGTTGTACTAAGGTTGTTTCATGCTCAGCTAGCATGGTTTGCCCCCTCGGAGCAAGCGTGGATTTAAGTCAGCCTTTGCACCCGGAGGAGGTGTAATTGCCAGTTTCCTATACAAGTCTGTGTAGATTTCCAAGTCGGGATTTTTGGTACTGCCGCCCAGTCATAGTGCCCCCCTGGCAGGGCAGCCAGTATTAGTTGCCTACTATAGTTGCCAATACTCTGTGCAATCCTCCTGTGCATTTTAGCTGTGTTTTCATGTGAAACTCTGCTGTTTTTATGTTGAAAATGCACAAAAACAACACAAAAGTGGCCGTCTTGTGACACTCACAAACCTTTGATTTTCTAGTCAGTCAGAGCCGCTGTCGGCCTGAACTCTTGCTATAATGTTGTACTAAGGTTGTTTCATGCTCAGCTAGCATGGTTTGCCCCCTCGGAGCAAGCGTGGATTTAAGTCAGCCTTTGCACCCGGAGGGGTGTAATTGCCAGTTTCCTATACAAGTCTGTGTAGATTTCAAGTCGGGATTTTTGGTACTGCCGCCCAGTCATAGTGCCCCCCTGGCAGGGCAGCCAGTATTAGTTGCCTACTATAGTTGCCAATACTCTGTGCAATCCTCCTGTGCATTTTAGCTGTGTTTTCATGTGAAACTCTGCTGTTTTTATGTTGAAAATGCACAAAAACAACACAAAAGTGCCGTCTTGTGACACTCACAAACCTTTGATTTTCTAGTCAGTCAGAGCCGCTGTCGGCCTGAACTCTTGCTATAATGTTGTACTAAGGTTGTTTCATGCTCAGCTAGCATGGTTTGCCCCCTCGGAGCAAGCGTGGATTTAAGTCAGCCTTTGCACCCGGAGGGGTGTAATTGCCAGTTTCCTATACAAGTCTGTGTAGATTTCCAAGTCGGGATTTTTGGTACTGCCGCCCAGTCATAGTGCCCCCCTGGCAGGGCAGCCAGTATTAGTTGCCTACTATAGTTGCCAATACTCTGTGCAATCCTCCTGTGCATTTTAGCTGTGTTTTCATGTGAAACTCTGCTGTTTTTATGTTGAAAATGCACAAAAACAACACAAAAGTGCCGTCTTGTGACACTCACAAACCTTTGATTTTCTAGTCAGTCAGAGCCGCTGTCGGCCTGAACTCTTGCTATAATGTTGTACTAAGGTTGTTTCATGCTCAGCTAGCATGGTTTGCCCCCTCGGAGCAAGCGTGGATTTAAGTCAGCCTTTGCACCCGGAGGAGGTGTAATTGCCAGTTTCCTATACAAGTCTGTGTAGATTTCCAAGTCGGGATTTTTGGTACTGCCGCCCAGTCATAGTGCCCCCCTGGCAGGGCAGCCAGTATTAGTTGCCTACTATAGTTGCCAATACTCTGTGCAATCCTCCTGTGCATTTTAGCTGTGTTTTCATGTGAAACTCTGCTGTTTTTATGTTGAAAATGCACAAAAACAACACAAAAGTGCCGTCTTGTGACACTCACAAACCTTTGATTTTCTAGTCAGTCAGAGCCGCTGTCGGCCTGAACTCTTGCTATAATGTTGTACTAAGGTTGTTTCATGCTCAGCTAGCATGGTTTGCCCCCTCGGAGCAAGCGTGGATTTAAGTCAGCCTTTGCACCCGGAGGAGGTGTAATTGCCAGTTTCCTATACAAGTCTGTGTAGATTTCCAAGTCGGGATTTTTGGTACTGCCGCCCAGTCATAGTGCCCCCCTGGCAGGGCAGCCAGTATTAGTTGCCTACTATAGTTGCCAATACTCTGTGCAATCCTCCTGTGCATTTTAGCTGTGTTTTCATGTGAAACTCTGCTGTTTTTATGTTGAAAATGCACAAAAACAACACAAAAGTGCCGTCTTGTGACACTCACAAACCTTTGATTTTCTAGTCAGTCAGAGCCGCTGTCGGCCTGAACTCTTGCTATAATGTTGTACTAAGGTTGTTTCATGCTCAGCTAGCATGGTTTGCCCCCTCGGAGCAAGCGTGGATTTAAGTCAGCCTTTGCACCCGGAGGAGGTGTAATTGCCAGTTTCCTATACAAGTCTGTGTAGATTTCCAAGTCGGGATTTTTGGTACTGCCGCCCAGTCATAGTGCCCCCCTGGCAGGGCAGCCAGTATTAGTTGCCTACTATAGTTGCCAATACTCTGTGCAATCCTCCTGTGCATTTTAGCTGTGTTTTCATGTGAAACTCTGCTGTTTTTATGTTGAAAATGCACAAAAACAACACAAAAGTGCCGTCTTGTGACACTCACAAACCTTTGATTTTCTAGTCAGTCAGAGCCGCTGTCGGCCTGAACTCTTGCTATAATGTTGTACTAAGGTTGTTTCATGCTCAGCTAGCATGGTTTGCCCCCTCGGAGCAAGCGTGGATTTAAGTCAGCCTTTGCACCCGGAGGGGTGTAATTGCCAGTTTCCTATACAAGTCTGTGTAGATTTCCAAGTCGGGATTTTTGGTACTGCCGCCCAGTCATAGTGCCCCCCTGGCAGGGCAGCCAGTATTAGTTGCCTACTATAGTTGCCAATACTCTGTGCAATCCTCCTGTGCATTTTAGCTGTGTTTTCATGTGAAACTCTGCTGTTTTTATGTTGAAAATGCACAAAAACAACACAAAAGTGCCGTCTTGTGACACTCACAAACCTTTGATTTTCTAGTCAGTCAGAGCCGCTGTCGGCCTGAACTCTTGCTATAATGTTGTACTAAGGTTGTTTCATGCTCAGCTAGCATGGTTTGCCCCCTCGGAGCAAGCGTGGATTTAAGTCAGCCTTTGCACCCGGAGGAGGTGTAATTGCCAGTTTCCTATACAAGTCTGTGTAGATTTCCAAGTCGGGATTTTTGGTACTGCCGCCCAGTCATAGTGCCCCCCTGGCAGGGCAGCCAGTATTAGTTGCCTACTATAGTTGCCAATACTCTGTGCAATCCTCCTGTGCATTTTAGCTGTGTTTTCATGTGAAACTCTGCTGTTTTTATGTTGAAAATGCACAAAAACAACACAAAAGTGGCCGTCTTGTGACACTCACAAACCTTTGATTTTCTAGTCAGTCAGAGCCGCTGTCGGCCTGAACTCTTGCTATAATGTTGTACTAAGGTTGTTTCATGCTCAGCTAGCATGGTTTGCCCCCTCGGAGCAAGCGTGGATTTAAGTCAGCCTTTGCACCCGGAGGGGTGTAATTGCCAGTTTCCTATACAAGTCTGTGTAGATTTCCAAGTCGGGATTTTTGGTACTGCCGCCCAGTCATAGTGCCCCCCTGGCAGGGCAGCCAGTATTAGTTGCCTACTATAGTTGCCAATACTCTGTGCAATCCTCCTGTGCATTTTAGCTGTGTTTTCATGTGAAACTCTGCTGTTTTTATGTTGAAAATGCACAAAAACAACACAAAAGTGCCGTCTTGTGACACTCACAAACCTTTGATTTTCTAGTCAGTCAGAGCCGCTGTCGGCCTGAACTCTTGCTATAATGTTGTACTAAGGTTGTTTCATGCTCAGCTAGCATGGTTTGCCCCCTCGGAGCAAGCGTGGATTTAAGTCAGCCTTTGCACCCGGAGGGGTGTAATTGCCAGTTGCCTATACAAGTCTGTGTAGATTTCAAGTCGGGATTTTTGGTACTGCCGCCCAGTCATAGTGCCCCCCTGGCAGGGCAGCCAGTATTAGTTGCCTACTATAGTTGCCAATACTCTGTGCAATCCTCCTGTGCATTTTAGCTGTGTTTTCATGTGAAACTCTGCTGTTTTTATGTTGAAAATGCACAAAAACAACACAAAAGTTGCCGTCTTGTGACACTCACAAACCTTTGATTTTCTAGTCAGTCAGAGCCGCTGTCGGCCTGAACTCTTGCTATAATGTTGTACTAAGGTTGTTTCATGCTCAGCTAGCATGGTTTGCCCCCTCGGAGCAAGCGTGGATTTAAGTCAGCCTTTGCACCCGGAGGAGGTGTAATTGCCAGTTTCCTATACAAGTCTGTGTAGATTTCCAAGTCGGGATTTTTGGTACTGCCGCCCAGTCATAGTGCCCCCCTGGCAGGGCAGCCAGTATTAGTTGCCTACTATAGTTGCCAATACTCTGTGCAATCCTCCTGTGCATTTTAGCTGTGTTTTCATGTGAAACTCTGCTGTTTTTATGTTGAAAATGCACAAAAACAACACAAAAGTGGCCGTCTTGTGACACTCACAAACCTTTGATTTTCTAGTCAGTCAGAGCCGCTGTCGGCCTGAACTCTTGCTATAATGTTGTACTAAGGTTGTTTCATGCTCAGCTAGCATGGTTTGCCCCTCGGAGCAAGCGTGGATTTAAGTCAGCCTTTACACCCGGAGGAGGTGTAATTGCCAGTTTCCTATACAAGTCTGTGTAGATTTCCAAGTCGGGATTTTTGGTACTGCCGCCCAGTCATAGTGCCCCCTGGCAGGGCAGCCAGTATTAGTTGCCTACTATAGTTGCCAATACTCTGTGCAATCCTCCTGTGCATTTTAGCTGTGTTTTCATGTGAAACTCTGCTGTTTTTATGTTGAAAATGCACAAAAACAACACAAAAGTTGCCGTCTTGTGACACTCACAAACCTTTGATTTTCTAGTCAGTCAGAGCCGCTGTCGGCCTGAACTCTTGCTATAATGTTGTACTAAGGTTGTTTCATGCTCAGCTAGCATGGTTTGCCCCCTCGGAGCAAGCGTGGATTTAAGTCAGCCTTTACACCCGGAGGAGGTGTAATTGCCAGTTTCCTATACAAGTCTGTGTAGATTTCCAAGTCGGGATTTTTGGTACTGCCGCCCAGTCATAGTGCCCCCCTGGCAGGGCAGCCAGTATTAGTTGCCTACTATAGTTGCCAATACTCTGTGCAATCCTCCTGTGCATTTTAGCTGTGTTTTCATGTGAAACTCTGCTGTTTTTATGTTGAAAATGCACAAAAACAACACAAAAGTTGCCGTCTTGTGACACTCACAAACCTTTGATTTTCTAGTCAGTCAGAGCCGCTGTCGGCCTGAACTCTTGCTATAATGTTGTACTAAGGTTGTTTCATGCTCAGCTAGCATGGTTTGCCCCCTCGGAGCAAGCGTGGATTTAAGTCAGCCTTTACACCCGGAGGAGGTGTAATTGCCAGTTTCCTATACAAGTCTGTGTAGATTTCCAAGTCGGGATTTTTGGTACTGCCGCCCAGTCATAGTGCCCCCTGGCAGGGCAGCCAGTATTAGTTGCCTACTATAGTTGCCAATACTCTGTGCAATCCTCCTGTGCATTTTAGCTGTGTTTTCATGTGAAACTCTGCTGTTTTTATGTTGAAAATGCACAAAAACAACACAAAAGTGCCGTCTTGTGACACTCACAAACCTTTGATTTTCTAGTCAGTCAGAGCCGCTGTCGGCCTGAACTCTTGCTATAATGTTGTACTAAGGTTGTTTCATGCACAGCTAGCATGGTTTGCCCCCTTTGGAGCAAGCAGGGCAGGCAGAAAAATAAACACGTCTGTTTGGGAGATTGCTTAAGGTGTGAATGAATCCAATCATATGCACAGGCACATGACGTTACGTAGTTATGATAATGATAATAAATATAATAATAATACCGATAACTATATTGGTTCCGTTTTTTAGTTTTATCGATACGTCCATGTTTATGGTTCTCAATGTTCACATATTTATAAATCCAATTGTCGATACTGGAATCTTTGATCTTTTCGATCTTCTTGGTCTGATATCGACTTCAATCTCTTTATGTTTCTCCTTTTCCTTCTTGCTTTCATTGTCAGTAATATCTTCCTCTTCATTGTCGTAGTACGTTTGCTGGAACTCTCTTGAAATGTGAGACATTCCTTGTTATGTCGCTATTGTGGCTCGTGTTCATGCAAGAGATAGAATTTGGTTAGTGACTTTCGTTGCAACATTGCAGTTTGCATACAATCATGATATCAAGGCGACTTGTTTGTCACTGCAGTCGTGACAATAAACACTAATTATAGGCATCTCAGTCCTAGTATTCACAGACATTGCAACTTGTGGCCTCCTTGCCTAGAGTTGCAGCTCTCCAAAGCTTTCATTTACAACGAATTATTGTGAAAAACAAGCCTTGTCAACTCATGTCACGCTCTCGGAACAAGGGGTGTAAGCACGTACCTTGCTTTGGTAAGAGTGTGTTTTCCACCTTTCCCGCTGCCCAACTTTCTGTCCCGATCTTCTCGAACGACCTGCATCTCCTCTGCCCCCGCTCTCCCCGATACGTAATAAGTTGCCCTCCACTCCAGTGTGTTGTTTAGTCGCTCGTGTTCATGCAAGAGATAGAATTTGGTTAGTGACTTTCGTTGCAACATTGCAGTTTGCACACAATCATGATGTCAAGGCGACTTGTTTGTCACTGCAGTCGTGACAATAAACACTAATTATAGGCATCTCAGTCCTAGTATTCACAGACATTGCAATTTGTGGCCTTCTTGCCTAGAGTTGCAGCTCTCCAAAGCTTTCATTTACAACGAATTATTGTGAAAAACAAGCCTTGTCAACTCATGTCACGCTCTCGGAACAAGGGGTGTAAGCACGTACCTTGCTTTGGTAAGAGTGTGTTTTCCACCTTTCCCGCTGCCCAACTTTCTGTCCCGATCTTCTCGAACGGTCTGCATCTACTCTGGTCATCCTTGGACTGTGTATGACTTGATTTGTATTTTTAATTAAACAAGATGTCTGACAAGTGAATCCTTATTTCAGGATGTGAAGAACAAGGAAATGGAAGAGAGAATACATAGAATATGTCGACCTATCGACTGTCACCTTCCGACAGAAAGTCATACAGTAGATATGGAAGCAGACGACATAGAAAAAGATACCTCGAAGAAGGAAAGCGGCCGAGAAGGCTAGGCAACAATGTTAGGTGATTATATTAGAAAATAATAAAACAAATAAATATATTAAAACAAGCACATAAAACATATACACAAATAATAATACAAATGATATATACAAAATGATACAAAAGGCGCAGACGCCTAGAAGCAGGATTGCCAATTACCAATGAAAGAGGAGGTTCATACTTAAGATGGAATTATTTATCTAATAGAGATAAGAGAAGCTTCGCTTAATGTTAAAACATTTATTGATCCTAATCTTTCCTTTCTGTCATCAATTAGAAGTTGGAATTTTTCAATCTGGTAACACGAATTGATAAGAAAGCAATTTATAAAGAGTGCTATCGATACCCAAATACTTGAGGATAAGTTCTTATTTAGATTGGATGAATTATTGTTAGAATATTAATTTATTGCTAATTACGATGCAGAAAACCTTTCCATTCTAGGGGAAAAGCTCTCTGCAACGCTCACTAACCCGCCCGCAATCCCTTAACTTACAATATAAAGAGTGGAGGGACTCCTCGAATTCATTGGCAGAGGTGGTTCGCTAGCACTGAATGATTGGATCTTTGGAATCCAGTAGGCTGAAATTCCGTACGAAACAAACAGTTCAATGCTGGTGTGTGCTGGAAGGTCTCTGGTGGTTTCTAAGAATGTAAAGGGCGCATCAAAGACAAACTTACAGTTACTCACTTCCTCTTCAACCTTTCTAAACTCTGTGAAGAAGTATCCAAGGCGCTCACTGTAACTGAAGCCATCTCAGCCCTTCTTGGTCTTCCGCATGCACCACCTGCTTCCAGTGAACCAAAATCAATCCTCCCAAGACAGAGCCGAATGACTTGTCATTGCATTTGGGGCCAAGGAAGATATCATGGCACTTCTCGGCATCTGCAAACAGCAACGTACGGCCCCTGCCTCTCATCTCCAGTAGATAATCCTGCGAAGAAAGATCAAAAGGACGTGTAAGTAGAGAATCTAAATAGAGGCACAATCTTGTGCCTCTTGGGATCCTTCTTGGCTGGGGTTTTAAAACAGCCCATCCCCGGCCCCCTCTATAGTACTCTCCCCCACGTAGCTTTCTCTCCATAGCGAGGACCTCAGAGCAATACCGAGGGAGGAGACAATGGCACATTTTGAGCCAAAAGGACCAGCATGGCGCAATGTCACCTCTTTTTCCCCACTACTTTCCCCTCTACACTTACTTGGAAGGATAGCCCCAAAAACCTCTGTTTCTGCTGAAGAGACCCAATTTGTCTTAGCATGTCTGGCAGCTTCTAAATACGCCCTAGGAAGGCCAAAAATGGGATATAGAAAAGCCATTCCCGCCTGATTAGAGTCCCCAAGATCTTTAAAAGCCCCATCACCGCTCTCCCGAAAGAGAATTCGGACAATGAACCGCCCATGAGCATCTTAGCTAGGTATCCCAATGAATCGTATCTAGGCACAACTTTCAACTCATCCTGGTAAACATTCCCAAGAACCCTCCTAAGAAACCTTAAAGAGTTGTGGCCAACGCAATCCCACCAACGACAATAATGACCACCTGTCCCTTCAGTATACTTAACAGATGTGTTCATTTCAGGTGCATCAAGTCCCTCAAGTCGAAACCGCACAGATGGAGATCCAAACAGACAAACAAAGTCGTTTCTCTCGCACCTGTCTATCGTGAGGCCATCCGCATCTGGAAAAAAGCAATCATCCAATTTAATTTTGACCCACCGACCGTCATCTTCCGATGGAAAGTCGTACAATAGATAGTCTGGGACATCTAGGATGGACCCAGTTGAAATGCTGCTAAGGAACTCAGAGAGGTGATCTACAACTGCTGTTGAGAAAACACTTTCTGGAACCGAAAGATTTGAAAAGCGCAGCGCATCTGGTGTTGGTCCAGTCCCTCCGCAAGACTTACCATTCTCAACAACGAGCGCTGGCTCGTGTTGGAGAATTTGTTGTTGAGCATTCGCGCACGCGAGTCGACACGACAACAATGCAAGCCGAGAGAGACATGCTCCCCAACAGCCTGCAAGCACATGCCACATCCGCAGGAGCGCAGCAGGCGGTGGTACTCCTCCCTCCTCCTATTGAACAATCTCTTTGCTAGGTTGTTGGCACACTCATCTCTGGGCGTTCCAGTACTAGTGGATGAATCCACAATAAACCGGCCAACCAGCCAGAACATCTTGTTCCGAACAGCGTGGAAGTAATTCAACGCACTCAGTAGCACATCCAACTCAGCGTTGTTTTCTTCATTCCATACCTGTTTGGACGGGTCAATGCCTTCAGGAATCAGGACGACCTCCGCACAAGTATAGTGTGGCAAATCCAGCTGGAACATTCTACCACATGAAGAAGCTGGAGGAAGAACATACGTACTGTCATGGCGCGTGAACCTCCTTACATGCTCGCAGTCATCAGAGGGTGATGCTGAATGCGCCAGCACCTCGGAATACCTAGAGCTTCCACTGGTGTGGTGGCCAATGAAAGTCGAGCGCGCCCCCTTTCTGTTGCTTCGTGCGACAGGTTCACTTTGCAGTGAGCCTGCAACATCAAAAGTTTCAGAAGCGCTTGCGCCATCAAAAACATCCTGACTGGAACCTTCGGTATGCTGAATTGACAGCTCGTCCCCGTGCCGCACATTTTGAGAGAACTCATCTAGCAATGCATCTTCAGTGGGCTCTGAATCACCCAGCAATTGTTCAAGCCCTTCTTCAAGAGATGCATTTTCGATGGAACTGTCGGCCTGATTGACAACAAGTTCTTGCTCCAAATCAACACCTGCTGCCCCAGCCAGGGGTCGAAGAGAAGAAGAAGAAGACGCACCTTCAACGGGATTATACTCACCTAGGTGTGCAGCTGTGGCTGCACACCTCTTCTTCCTCTGCGGCCCAAGGAAGGTAGCTGAGGAATGAAAGACATAAGCTTAATTTTTATGGACAATAGCTCCAGTTTCAAGTTAGAGTATTCACAACTGAAATTTATTCAATTATATCACATATATATATATATATATATAGATAATGCTTAGGTAATGTAAACAAGTTACAGCACATCTCTATAGAAATATATTTGTTGTTAAAGCTCTATTTAGTGGTAAAGTGAGGTTTTGTGAAGATAGCAAGAAATCATCTGATAGCAAATATATAAATTGGATTTTCTCTAACATCTGACCATCTGACTATACTTTATTAAAAAGTAAAAGATTCCAATTCATTAAATTTTCTTAAGCTCTTCCCAAGTCCTTTCAACATTTGCACATTCAGTTTGATATATTTCACAACACAATCTGACTTAACAAGATTGAAAAGGTAAGGAAGTGTCATAGAAATTTTTGCCCACCTCCACAAACCTCTTCAGGATTCTGTGGTTGACAACAACTTGCAATCAATAATGTCAAAATAGAAAGTAATTAGTTAAAACCATTTTAGCTCTTTTAGGTAGTTCCATAGATTAGCACATTTGTTGAAAAAGCGCAAAAATCAGTTTGTCCGAAGCTACAAACTTATGTTGTATTTTTACCGTTGTATCTCACTCTATGCTCCTCTTCACGCACATACAAATAATCTAGTGGACAAAAGAATAATATTAGGCCACTATAGACTATCAAAAACTGATATAGGTGGGATATTATTATTAGCATAAACTAAAAAATTTGAAAACATGGCTACCACAAACTGGTACAGTCAGGTTAATTTGGCCCTCTAAGTAACAATGTCTCAAAGTAGGCAAAACATCAAAAGTAGAAGAGTTGTTGAAAACTTCTGGTAGCCATGTATTACGAATAATGGTTCCCAGTTTGGGCCAAAGTGCACAACTAAGATTCAAGGAAAATCTTTTGCTACTACGTTTATTCACTGCGTCACAAAATCATAATCTACGCAAGCAGCAACAGACCATCTGATCTGTTACGTTAATACCCTTGAGCAAATCATGATGCTACTAGTGCAGTAAAATTGTTCCCAGGTTGGGTCAATGTGCACGACTAAGATTCGAGAAAAATCTTTTGCTACTATGTTTATTCACTGCGTCACAAAATCATAATCTACGCAAGCAGCAACAGACCATCTGATCTGTTACGTTAATACCCTGGAGCAAATCATGATGCTACTAGTGCACGAAAAATTGTTCCCAGGTTGGGTCAAAGTGCACGACTAACATTCGAGAAAAATCTTTTGATACTATATTTATGTACTGCGTCACAAATCACATGAATTGTAGTATAAAAGAGGAAAACCAACAAACGCAACTTTATACAGCTCTACTGTTGATAAGCGAAGCTAAAGATTGGCAAACCTTTATTTTTAGGTAAGTTCAATTGGACATAAACATTTGACTTCTTCGCAAAATATTCTACAACCGTGTGGTTTAATGTCAAATTTATTCTTCCATGTAAATGATGTTAACGTACTTAGAAATGGGCTTAGATATAACAAGAATTTCGCTCCATTCTGAATTTCGTGATTTACCAAAGACCTGAATTCTCAACCGTAACTCTCTAAAGGGGTGTTGCCATGACTGCTTGGCCAATCGCATCCGAAGAGCGTAAGTTTTAAATTTACTCATATAGATTGGCTACTTGCTTCGATCTTTGTGTTTTTCAAGCCAGTGCTGGCCATAGAAAGCACTTCGAATTGCTCAAACGGTCAAGTATAGAGAGCATGGTGAGCTGTTCTAAAGAAGCAAAGTTTGAAATTACTCACCAACACGACGACAAACGGCTTCGACATCTTGCTCCGCTTGCAAAGACAAGCGAAGAAGCTCACGGACTTCATGATCAGCCACGGCGATCTGTTGGATTTCAACCAAATTTGTCAAAATCCTTTGGAAAACCATGACTGCTCGCTCAATTGCCTCCATTTTAAAAGAAGAATTCGTGAAAGAATTCGAGATTTAAATTTGAAAGTGAAGTTCAACAACACGTGCGAGTTGCCAGAAGTTCAACGAACATCGGATTCGAGTAGTGTGATTGACATGAAGCCCTGTGTGGTTGTCGATTAGAATACGCAAACAAAACCTTTGTTTATCAAAGTGTCATCGGGTAATTTATCAAAAATTTAAATGGCCGGAAATTATTGTCAGTAAAAGAACAACAGCGGGGGCACAACAATACCTGTTAGAGACAATGGTAATAGAAGTTCTTTACAAATCACTAACAAGGTACTTTTTTTTCAGCTTCAAAATGTCAATAGATCACAAATTAGGAGGAGGAGTCCAGACTGGCAAGTTCTTTAGTTTTTCTATAATCTGAATCGAAATGTCTTCCAACAGTACTCGCTTCACTGCAATAATTTTTCAGAGCCACTTTTCCAAGAGCAACATAAACCAATTCAAGAAAGGTAACCTTTCCAGTTTCCTGTTTTCTCTCTCATTTCTCTCTCAACTGCAATTCGTACCAAAGACTCTCCTAGCTGGATATTGGAGACGGGCTTGTACTCTTCGAAATACATAGTTTTAAGGTAAATTGGCTAAACACTCGTCTTTACCAATTTGGGGGCTTGTTTTATAGAAACAGAAATCGGCATCAACAATAGCGAACCAGATGCGTGAAACCAGATTCAAATTGCCAACATACCCCTCTCCCCCTAGCGATTATCGGAGTCGGTTTTTACATTTCAAAACACACAGTTTCAAGGTAAATTGGCTAAACGTTCAGTCTCTACCAATTTGGAGGGCTTGTTTTATAGAAACAGTAAGATTTCGGCATCAACAATAGCGCAACCAGATGCGTGAAGCCGGATTCAAATTGCCAACATACCCTCTCCCCCTAGCGATTATCGGAGTCGGGTTTTTACAATTCAAACACAGTTTCAAGGTAAATTGGCTAAACGTTCAGTCTCTACCAATTTGGAGGGCTTGTTTTATAGAAACAGAAGATTTCGGCATCAATAATAGCGCAACCAGATGCGTGAAACCAGATTCAAATTGCCAACATACCCCTCTCCCCCCTAGCGATTATCGGAGTCGGGTTTTTACATTTCAAAACACACAGTTTCAAGGTAAATTGGCTAAACGTTCAGTCTACCAATTTGGAGGGCTTGTTTTATAGAAACAGTAAGATTTCGGCATCAACAATAGCGCAACCAGATGCGTGAAGCCGGATTCAAATTGCCAACATACCCCTCTCCCCCTAGCGATTATCGAGTCGGGTTTTTACAATTCAAAACACACAGTTTCAAGGTAAATTGGCTAAACACTCACTTTCTACCAATTTGGAGGGCTTGTTTTATAGAAACAGTAAGATTTCGGCATCAACAATAGCGCAACCAGATGCGTGAAGCCGATTCAAATTGCCAACATACCCCTCTCCCCCCTAGCGATTATCGGAGTCGGGTTTTTACAATTCGAAATACACAGTTTCAAGGTAAATTGGCTAAACACTCACTTTCTACCAATTTGGAGGGCTTGTTTTATAGAAACAGTAAGATTTCGGCATCAACAATAGCGCAACCAGATGCGTGAAGCCGGATTCAAATTGCCAACATACCCCTCTCCCCCTAGCGATTATCGAGTCGGGTTTTTACAATTAAACACACAGTTTCAAGGTAAATTGGCTAAACACTCACTTTCTACCAATTTGGAGGGCTTGTTTATAGAAACAGTAAGATTTCGGCATCAACAATAGCGCAACCAGATGCGTGAAGCCGGATTCAAATTGCCAACATACCCCTCTCCCCCTAGCGATTATCGGAGTCGGGTTTTACAATTCGAAATACACAGTTTCAAGGTAAATTGGCTAAACACTCACTTTCTACCAATTTGGAGGGCTTGTTTTAGAACAGCTACATTTCGGCATCAACAAGATGG
>ML133420.1:4859187-4871216 GCA_003864495.1 Nemopilema nomurai
GGGTTTCAGAAAACAGTGTTTTGATTCAAATGTTCTCTCATGGGTTGGATAGAGAATTTCAAGCTCTTTAAATCGGAATTAAGTTTGAGGGGTCGCAAATGAATATTTCGTCGAGATATTAAGGGTTAAAAATGGGAGAACAATGGCCAAACAAAGGAACGCAAAAGTAAAAAATTGGAAGCCGACGCAAAAGAGGCTACTGACGTAAATTAAGCGATGTTGCTGTAGTTGAGTGGGGAACGACACATTTGGCGCGTGCTTGATAAAGTGGAAGGTCTTCAGAGAATTACTAACGGATTATTACTGGAAACTGGATAAATCTATTGCTTAATGAAAGCTACTTCCTCTTGCAAGCTGTGACAAAGTGGTGAGTTTTCAATTAACGTGTTTTCCTATTTAACTCGCTTGTCTCGTTCCGTAACCTGAGGCCGCCATGTTGAAAGCACTTCACAGGTTTTGAAGGTTCGTCAAACACAATATCTACTGACAACTGTGTGATAAAACAAAAACAATATGCGGTCAGAGAAACTCACTTATTTATCAATCACTATTGATTCGCAGACAAATGTTTTTCCTCCTTTCACAATAAATCTTCCTATCATTGCCAACATAAATAGAGCGGCCCAGGCCCACATCCTAGTTTGTGTAGAGTTCCCAGTCGGGTTTTTTAGTCATGCTTCAACAACACAAAAGTTGCCGTCTTGTGACACTCACAAACCTTTGATTTTCTAGTCAGTCAGAGCCGCTGTCGGCCTGAACTCTTGCTATAATGTTGTACTAAGGTTGTTTCATGCTCAGCTAGCATGGTTTGCCCCCTCGGAGCAAGCGTGGATTTAAGTCAGCCTTTACACCCGGAGGAGGTGTAATTGCCAGTTTCCTATACAAGTCTGTGTAGATTTCCAAGTCGGGATTTTTGGTACTGCCGCCCAGTCATAGTGCCCCCCTGGCAGGGCAGCCAGTATTAGTTGCCTACTATAGTTGCCAATACTCTGTGCAATCCTCCTGTGCATTTTAGCTGTGTTTTCATGTGAAACTCTGCTGTTTTTATGTTGAAAATGCACAAAAACAACACAAAAGTTGCCGTCTTGTGACACTCACAAACCTTTGATTTTCTAGTCAGTCAGAGCCGCTGTCGGCCTGAACTCTTGCTATAATGTTGTACTAAGGTTGTTTCATGCTCAGCTAGCATGGTTTGCCCCCTCGGAGCAAGCGTGGATTTAAGTCAGCCTTTGCACCCGGAGGAGGTGTAATTGCCAGTTTCCTATACAAGTCTGTGTAGATTTCCAAGTCGGGATTTTTGGTACTGCCGCCCAGTCATAGTGCCCCCCTGGCAGGGCAGCCAGTATTAGTTGCCTACTATAGTTGCCAATACTCTGTGCAATCCTCCTGTGCATTTTAGCTGTGTTTTCATGTGAAACTCTGCTGTTTTTATGTTGAAAATGCACAAAAACAACACAAAAGTTGCCGTCTTGTGACACTCACAAACCTTTGATTTTCTAGTCAGTCAGAGCCGCTGTCGGCCTGAACTCTTGCTATAATGTTGTACTAAGGTTGTTTCATGCTCAGCTAGCATGGTTTGCCCCCTCGGAGCAAGCGTGGATTTAAGTCAGCCTTTGCACCCGGAGGAGGTGTAATTGCCAGTTTCCTATACAAGTCTGTGTAGATTTCCAAGTCGGGATTTTTGGTACTGCCGCCCAGTCATAGTGCCCCCCTGGCAGGGCAGCCAGTATTAGTTGCCTACTATAGTTGCCAATACTCTGTGCAATCCTCCTGTGCATTTTAGCTGTGTTTTCATGTGAAACTCTGCTGTTTTTATGTTGAAAATGCACAAAAACAACACAAAAGTTGCCGTCTTGTGACACTCACAAACCTTTGATTTTCTAGTCAGTCAGAGCCGCTGTCGGCCTGAACTCTTGCTATAATGTTGTACTAAGGTTGTTTCATGCTCAGCTAGCATGGTTTGCCCCCTCGGAGCAAGCGTGGATTTAAGTCAGCCTTTGCACCCGGAGGAGGTGTAATTGCCAGTTGCCTATACAAGTCTGTGTAGATTTCCAAGTCGGGATTTTTGGTACGCCCAGTCATAGTGCCCCCCTGGCAGGGCAGCCAGTATTAGTTGCCTACTATAGTTGCCAATACTCTGTGCAATCCTCCTGTGCATTTTAGCTGTGTTTTCATGTGAAACTCTGCTGTTTTTATGTTGAAAATGCACAAAAACAACACAAAAGTTGCCGTCTTGTGACACTCACAAACCTTTGATTTTCTAGTCAGTCAGAGCCGCTGTCGGCCTGAACTCTTGCTATAATGTTGTACTAAGGTTGTTTCATGCTCAGCTAGCATGGTTTGCCCCCTCGGAGCAAGCGTGGATTTAAGTCAGCCTTTGCACCCGGAGGAGGTGTAATTGCCAGTTCCTATACAAGTCTGTGTAGATTTCCAAGTCGGGATTTTTGGTACTGCCGCCCAGTCATAGTGCCCCCCTGGCAGGGCAGCCAGTATTAGTTGCCTACTATAGTTGCCAATACTCTGTGCAATCCTCCTGTGCATTTTAGCTGTGTTTTCATGTGAAACTCTGCTGTTTTTATGTTGAAAATGCACAAAAACAACACAAAAGTGCCGTCTTGTGACACTCACAAACCTTTGATTTTCTAGTCAGTCAGAGCCGCTGTCGGCCTGAACTCTTGCTATAATGTTGTACTAAGGTTGTTTCATGCTCAGCTAGCATGGTTTGCCCCCTCGGAGCAAGCGTGGATTTAAGTCAGCCTTTGCACCCGGAGGAGGTGTAATTGCCAGTTGCCTATACAAGTCTGTGTAGATTTCCAAGTCGGGATTTTTGGTACTGCCGCCCAGTCATAGTGCCCCCCTGGCAGGGCAGCCAGTATTAGTTGCCTACTATAGTTGCCAATACTCTGTGCAATCCTCCTGTGCATTTTAGCTGTGTTTTCATGTGAAACTCTGCTGTTTTTATGTTGAAAATGCACAAAAACAACACAAAAGTTGCCGTCTTGTGACACTCACAAACCTTTGATTTTCTAGTCAGTCAGAGCCGCTGTCGGCCTGAACTCTTGCTATAATGTTGTACTAAGGTTGTTTCATGCTCAGCTAGCATGGTTTGCCCCCTCGGAGCAAGCGTGGATTTAAGTCAGCCTTTGCACCCGGAGGAGGTGTAATTGCCAGTTGCCTATACAAGTCTGTGTAGATTTCCAAGTCGGGATTTTTGGTACTGCCGCCCAGTCATAGTGCCCCCCTGGCAGGGCAGCCAGTATTAGTTGCCTACTATAGTTGCCAATACTCTGTGCAATCCTCCTGTGCATTTTAGCTGTGTTTTCATGTGAAACTCTGCTGTTTTTATGTTGAAAATGCACAAAAACAACACAAAAGTTGCCGTCTTGTGACACTCACAAACCTTTGATTTTCTAGTCAGTCAGAGCCGCTGTCGGCCTGAACTCTTGCTATAATGTTGTACTAAGGTTGTTTCATGCACAGCTAGCATGGTTTGCCCCCTCGGAGCAAGCGTGGATTTAAGTCAGCCTTTACACCCGGAGGAGGTGTAATTGCCAGTTGCCTATACAAGTCTGTGTAGATTTCCAAGTCGGGATTTTTGGTACTGCCGCCCAGTCATAGTGCCCCCCTGGCAGGGCAGCCAGTATTAGTTGCCTACTATAGTTGCCAATACTCTGTGCAATCCTCCTGTGCATTTTAGCTGTGTTTTCATGTGAAACTCTGCTGTTTTTATGTTGAAAATGCACAAAAACAACACAAAAGTTGCCGTCTTGTGACACTCACAAACCTTTGATTTTCTAGTCAGTCAGAGCCGCTGTCGGCCTGAACTCTTGCTATAATGTTGTACTAAGGTTGTTTCATGCACAGCTAGCATGGTTTGCCCCCTCGGAGCAAGCGTGGATTTAAGTCAGCCTTTACACCCGGAGGAGGTGTAATTGCCAGTTGCCTATACAAGTCTGTGTAGATTTCCAAGTCGGGATTTTTGGTACTGCCGCCCAGTCATAGTGCCCCCCTGGCAGGGCAGCCAGTATTAGTTGCCTACTATAGTTGCCAATACTCTGTGCAATCCTCCTGTGCATTTTAGCTGTGTTTTCATGTGAAACTCTGCTGTTTTTATGTTGAAAATGCACAAAAACAACACAAAAGTTGCCGTCTTGTGACACTCACAAACCTTTGATTTTCTAGTCAGTCAGAGCCGCTGTCGGCCGAACTCTTGCTAATAATGTTGTACTAAGGTTGTTTCATGCACAGCTAGCATGGTTTGCCCCTCGAGCAAGCGTGGATTTAAGTCAGCCTTTACACCCGGAGGAGGTGTAATTGCCAGTTGCCTATACAAGTCTGTGTAGATTTCCAAGTCGGGATTTTTGGTACTGCCGCCCAGTCATAGTGCCCCCGGCAGGGCAGCCAGTATTAGTTGCCTACTATAGTTCCAATACTCTGTGCAATCCTCCTGTGCATTTTAGCTGTGTTTTATGTGAAACTCTGCTGTTTTTATGTTGAAAATGCACAAAAACAACACAAAGTTGCCGTCTTGTGAACTCACAAACTTTGATTTTCTAGTCAGTCAGAGGCCGCTGTCGGCCTGAACTCTTGCTATAATGTTGTACTAAGGTTGTTTCATGCACAGCTAGCATGGTTTGCCCCTCGGAGCAAGCGTGGATTTAAGTCAGCCTTTACACCCGGAGGAGGTGTAATTGCCAGTTGCCTATACAAGTCTGTGTAGATTTCCAAGTCGGGATTTTTGGTACTGCCGCCCAGTCATAGTGCCCCCCTGGCAGGGCAGCCAGTATTAGTTGCCTACTATAGTTGCCAATACTCTGTGCAATCCTCCTGTGCATTTTAGCTGTGTTTTCATGTGAAACTCTGCTGTTTTTATGTTGAAAATGCACAAAAACAACACAAAAGTTGCCGTCTTGTGACACTCACAAACCTTTGATTTTCTAGTCAGTCAGAGCCGCTGTCGGCCTGAACTCTTGCTATAATGTTGTACTAAGGTTGTTTCATGCACAGCTAGCATGGTTTGCCCCTCGGAGCAAGCGTGGATTTAAGTCAGCCTTTACACCCGGAGGAGGTGTAATTGCCAGTTGCCTATACAAGTCTGTGTAGATTTCCAAGTCGGGATTTTTGGTACTGCCGCCCAGTCATAGTGCCCCCTGGCAGGGCAGCCAGTATTAGTTGCCTACTATAGTTGCCAATACTCTGTGCAATCCTCCTGTGCATTTTAGCTGTGTTTTCATGTGAAACTCTGCTGTTTTTATGTTGAAAATGCACAAAAACAACACAAAAGTTGCCGTCTTGTGACACTCACAAACCTTTGATTTTCTAGTCAGTCAGAGCCGCTGTCGGCCTGAACTCTTGCTATAATGTTGTACTAAGGTTGTTTCATGCACAGCTAGCATGGTTTGCCCCCTCGGAGCAAGCGTGGATTTAAGTCAGCCTTTACACCCGGAGGAGGTGTAATTGCCAGTTGCCTATACAAGTCTGTGTAGATTTCCAAGTCGGGATTTTTGGTACTGCCGCCCAGTCATAGTGCCCCCCTGGCAGGGCAGCCAGTATTAGTTGCCTACTATAGTTGCCAATACTCTGTGCAATCCTCCTGTGCATTTTAGCTGTGTTTTCATGTGAAACTCTGCTGTTTTTATGTTGAAAATGCTCTCCAAAGCTTTCATTTACAACGAATTATTGTGAAAAACAAGCCTTGTCAACTCATGTCACGCTCTCGGAACAAGGGGTGTAAGCACGTACCTTGCTTTGGTAAGAGTGTGTTTTCCACCTTTCCCGCTGCCCAACTTTCTGTCCCGATCTTCTCGAACGGTCTGCATCTACTCTGGTCATCCTTGGACTGTGTATGACTTGATTTGTATTTTTAATTAAACAAGATGTCTGACAAGTGAATCCTTATTTCAGGATGTGAAGAACAAGGAAATGGAAGAGAGAATACATAGAATATGTCGACCTATCGACTGTCACCTTCCGACAGAAAGTCATACAGTAGATATGGAAGCAGACGACATAGAAAAAGATACCTCGAAGAAGGAAAGCGGCCGAGAAGGCTAGGCAACAATGTTAGGTGATTATATTAGAAAATAATAAAACAAATAAATATATTAAAACAAGCACATAAAACATATACACAAATAATAATACAAATGATATATACAAAATGATACAAAAGGCGCAGACGCCTAGAAGCAGGATTGCCAATTACCAATGAAAGAGGAGGTTCATACTTAAGATGGAATTATTTATCTAATAGAGATAAGAGAAGCTTCGCTTAATGTTAAAACATTTATTGATCCTAATCTTTCCTTTCTGTCATCAATTAGAAGTTGGAATTTTTCAATCTGGTAACACGAATTGATAAGAAAGCAATTTATAAAGAGTGCTATCGATACCCAAATACTTGAGGATAAGTTCTTATTTAGATTGGATGAATTATTGTTAGAATATTAATTTATTGCTAATTACGATGCAGAAAACCTTTCCATTCTAGGGGAAAAGCTCTCTGCAACGCTCACTAACCCGCCCGCAATCCCTTAACTTACAATATAAAGAGTGGAGGGACTCCTCGAATTCATTGGCAAGAGGTGGTTCGCTAGCACTGAATGATTGGATCTTTGGAATCCAGTAGGCTGAAATTCCGTACGAAACAAACAGTTCAATGCTGGTGTGTGCTGGAAGGTCTCTGGTGGTTTCTAAGAATGTAAAGGGCGCATCAAAGACAAACTTACAGTTACTCACTTCCTCTTCAACCTTTCTAAACTCTGTGAAGAAGGTATCCAAGGCGCTCACTGTAACTGAAGCCATCTCAGCCCTTCTTGGTCTTCCGCATGCACCACCTGCTTCCAGTGAACCAAAATCAATCCTCCCAAAGACAGAGCCGAATGACTTGTCATTGCATTTGGGGCCAAGGAAGATATCATGGCACTTCTCGGCATCTGCAAACAGCAACGTACGGCCCCTGCCTCTCATCTCCAGTAGATAATCCTGCGAAGAAAGATCAAAAGGACGTGTAAGTAGAGAATCTAAATAGAGGCACAATCTTGTGCCTCTTGGGATCCTTCTTGGCTGGGGTTTTAAAAACAGCCCATCCCCGGCCCCCTCTATAGTACTCTCCCCCACACGTAGCTTTCTCTCCATAGCGAGGACCTCAGAGCAATACCGAGGGGAGGAGACAATGGCACATTTTGAGCCAAAAGGACCAGCATGGCGCAATGTCACCTCTTTTTCCCCACTACTTTCCCCTCTACACTTACTTGGAAGGATAGCCCCCAAAACCTCTGTTTCATGCTGGAAGAGACCCAAACAATTTGTCTTAGCATGTCTGGCAGCTTCTAAATACGCCCTAGGAAGGCCAAAAATGGGATATAGAAAAGCCATTCCCCGCCTGATTAGAGTCTCCCCAAGATCTTTAAAAGCCCCATCACCGCTCTCCCGAAAGAGAATTCGGACAATGAACCGCCCATGAGCATCCTTATCTAGGTATCCCAATGAATCGTATCTAGGCACAACTTTCAACTCATCCTGGTAAACATTCCCAAGAACCCTCCTAAGAAACCTTAAAGAGTTGTGGCCAACGCAATCCCACCAACGACAATAATGACCACCTGTCCCTTCAGTATACTTAACAGATGTGTTCATTTCAGGTGCATCAAGTCCCTCAAGTCGAAACCGCACAGATGGAGATCCAAACAGACAAACAAAGTCGTTTCTCTCGCACCTGTCTATCGTGAGGCCATCCGCATCTGGAAAAAAGCAATCATCCAATTTAATTTTGACCCACCGACCGTCATCTTCCGATGGAAAGTCGTACAATAGATAGTCTGGGACATCTAGGATGGACCCAGTTGAAATGCTGCTAAGGAACTCAGAGAGGTGATCTACAACTGCTGTTGAGAAAACACTTTCTGGAACCGAAAGATTTGAAAAGCGCAGCGCATCTGGTGTTGGTCCCAGTCCCTCCGCAAGACTTACCATTCTCAACAACGAGCGCTGGCTCGTGTTGGAGAATTTGTTGTTGAGCATTCGCGCACGCGAGTCGACACGACAACAATGCAAGCCGAGAGAGACATGCTCCCCAACAGCCTGCAAGCACATGCCACATCCGCAGGAGCGCAGCAGGCGGTGGTACTCCTCCCTCCTCCTATTGAACAATCTCTTTGCTAGGTTGTTGGCACACTCATCTCTGGGCGTTCCAGTACTAGTGGATGAATCCACAATAAACCGGCCAACCAGCAGACATCTTGTTCCGAACAGCGTGGAAGTAATTCAACGCACTCAGTAGCACATCCAACTCAGCGTTGTTTTCTTCATTCCATACCTGTTTGGACGGGTCAATGCCTTCAGGAATCAGGACGACCTCCGCACAAGTATAGTGTGGCAAATCCAGCTGGAACATTCTACCACATGAAGAAGCTGGAGGAAGAACATACGTACTGTCATGGCGCGTGAACCTCCTTACATGCTCGCAGTCATCAGAGGGTGATGCTGAATGCGCCAGCACCTCGGAATACCTAGAGCTTCCACTGGTGTGGTGGCCAATGAAAGTCGAGCGCGCCCCCTTTCTGTTGCTTCGTGCGACAGGTTCACTTTGCAGTGAGCCTGCAACATCAAAAGTTTCAGAAAGCGCTTGCGCCATCAAAAACATCCTGACTGGAACCTTCGGTATGCTGAATTGACAGCTCGTCCCCGTGCCGCACATTTTGAGAGAACTCATCTAGCAATGCATCTTCAGTGGGCTCTGAATCACCCAGCAATTGTTCAAGCCCTTCTTCAAGAGATGCATTTTCGATGGAACTGTCGGCCTGATTGACAACAAGTTCTTGCTCCAAATCAACACCTGCTGCCCCAGCCAGGGGTCGAAGAGAAGAAGAAGAAGACGCACCTTCAACGGGATTATACTCACCTAGGTGTGCAGCTGTGGCTGCACACCTCTTCTTCCTCTGCGGCCCAAGGAAGGTAGCTGAGGAATGAAAGACATAAGCTTAATTTTTATGGACAATAGCTCCAGTTTCAAGTTAGAGTATTCACAACTGAAATTTATTCAATTATATCACATATATATATATATATAGATAATGCTTAGGTAATGTAAACAAGTTACAGCACATCTCTATAGAAATATATTTGTTGTTAAAGCTCTATTTAGTGGTAAAGTGAGTTTGTGAAGATAGCAAGAACTCAAGTATTTCTCCTTTCTATCGTTTCTACAAATCATCTGATAGCAAATATAAATTGATTTTCTCTAACATCTGACCATCTGACTATACTTTATTAAAAAGTAAAAGATTCCAATTCATTAAATTTTCTTAAGCTCTTCCCAAGTCCTTTCAACATTTGCACATTCAGTTTGATATATTTCACAACACAATCTGACTTAACAAGATTGAAAAGGTAAGGAAGTGTCATAGAAATTTTTGCCCACCTCCACAAACCTCTTCAGGATTCTGTGGTTGACAACAACTTGCAATCAATAATGTCAAAATAGAAAGTAATTAGTTAAAACCATTTTAGCTCTTTAGGTAGTTCCATAGATTAGCACATTTGTTGAAAAGCGCAAAATATCAGTTTGTCCGAAGCTACAAACTTATGTTGTATTTTTACCGTTGTATCTCACTCTATGCTCCTCTTCACGCACATACAAATAATCTAGTGACAAAAGAATAATATTAGGCCACTATAGACTATCAAAAACTGATATAGGTGGGATATTATTATTAGCATAAACTAAAAAATTTGAAAACATGGCTACCACAAACTGGTACAGTCAGGTTAATTTGGCCCTCTAAGTAACAATGTCTCAAAGTAGGCAAACATCAAAAGTAGAAGAGTTGTTGAAAACTTCTGGTAGCCATGTATTACGAATAATGGTTCCCAGTTTGGGCCAAAGTGCACAACTAAGATTCAAGGAAAATCTTTTGCTACTACGTTTATTCACTGCGTCACAAAATCATAATCTACGCAAGCAGCAACAGACCATCTGATCTGTTACGTTAATACCCTTGAGCAAATCATGATGCTACTAGTGCAGTAAAATTGTTCCCAGGTTGGGTCAATGTGCACGACTAAGATTCGAGAAAAATCTTTTGCTACTATGTTTATCACTGCGTACAAAATCATAATCTACGCAAGCAGCAACAGACCATCTAATCTGTTACGTTAATACCCTGGAGCAAATCATGATGCTACTAGTGCACGAAAAATTGTTCCCAGGTTGGGTCAAAGTGCACGACTAACATTCGAGAAAAATCTTTTGATACTATATTTATGTACTGCGTCACAAATCACATGAATTGTAGTATAAAAGAGGAAAACCAACAAACGCAACTTTATACAGCTCTACTGTTGATAAGCGAAGCTAAAGATTGGCAAACCTTTATTTTTAGGTAAGTTCAATTGGACATAAACATTTGACTTCTTCGCAAAATATTCTACAACGTGTGGTTTAATGTCAAATTTATTCTTCCATGTAAATGATGTTAACGTACTTAGAAATGGGCTTAGATATAACAAGAATTTCGCTCCATTCTGAATTTCGTGATTTACCAAAGACCTGAATTCTCAACCGTAACTCTCTAAAGGGGTGTTGCCATGACTGCTTGGCCAATCGCATCCGAAGAGCGTAAGTTTTAAATTTACTCATATAGATTGGCTACTTGCTTCGATCTTTGTGTTTTTCTCAAGCCAGTGCTGGCCATAGCGAGCACTTCGAATTGCTCAAACGGTCAAGTATAGAGAGCATGGTGAGCTGTTCTAAAGAAGCAAAGTTTGAAATTACTCACCAACACGACGACAAACGGCTTCGACATTTGCTCCGCTTGCAAAGACAAGCGAAGAAGCTCACGGACTTCATGATCAGCCACGGCGATCTGTTGGATTTCAACCAAATTTGTCAAAATCCTTTGGAAAACCATGACTGCTCGCTCAATTGCCTCCATTTTAAAAAGAAGAATTCGTGAAAGAATTCGAGATTTAAATTTGAAAGTGAAGTTCAAAACACGTGCGAGTTGCCAGAAGTTCAACGAACATCGGATTCGAGTAGTGTGATTGACATGAAGCCCTGTGTGGTTGTCGATTAGAATACGCAAACAAAACCTTTGTTTATCAAAGTGTCATCGGGTAATTTATCAAAAATTTAAATGGCCGAAATTATTGTCAGTAAAAGAACAACAGCGGGGGCACAACAATACCTGTTAGAGACAATGGTAATAGAAGTTCTTACAAATCACTAACAAGGTACTTTTTTTTCAGCTTCAAAAATGTCAATAGATCACAAATTAGGAGGAGGAGTCCAGACTGGCAAGTTCTTTAGTTTTTCTATAATCTGAATCGAAATTTCTTCCAACAGTACTCGCTTCACTGCAATAATTTTTCAGAGCCACTTTTCCAAGAGCAACATAAACCAATTCAAGAAAGGTAACCTTTCCAGTTTCCTGTTTTCTCTCTCATTTCTCTCTCAACTGCAATTCGTACCAAAGACTCTCCTAGCTGGATATTGGAGACGGGCTTGTACTCTTCGAAATACATAGTTTTAAGGTAAATTGGCTAAACACTCGGTCTTTACCAATTTGGGGGGCTTGTTTATAGAAACAGAATCGGCATCAACAATAGCGAAACCAGATGCGTGAAACCAGATTCAAATGCCAACATACCCCTCCCCCCTAGCGATTATCGGAGTCGGGTTTTTACATTTCAAAACACACAGTTTCAAGGTAAATTGGCTAAACGTTCAGTCTCTACCAATTTGGAGGGCTTGTTTTATAGAAACAGTAAGATTTCGGCATCAACAATAGCGCAACCAGATGCGTGAAGCCGGATTCAAATTGCCAACATACCCCTCTCCCCCCTAGCGATTAACGGAGTCGGGCTTTTACTCTTAGAAATACACAGTTTCAAGGTAAATTGGCTAAACACTCACTTTCTACCAATTTGGAGGGCTTGTTTTATAGAAACAGTAAGATTTCGGCATCAACAATAGCGCAACCAGATGCGTGAAGCCGGATTCAAATTGGTAGAAAGTGAGTGTTTAGCCA
>ML133420.1:4872464-4883478 GCA_003864495.1 Nemopilema nomurai
TAGGGTTAGGGTTAGGGTTAGGGTTAGGGGAAAATCTTGGCAGAGTAAGGGTTAAGTAGTGAGTGCTTCTGATTATTCTCTATTTGTGTAGGTTTGACTGGGTCTCTCTTTCCATTTTAGAACCCAGTGGTGTCGGCCACCATGCGTACCATGCTACATATTCAATGGGAAGACCCACGTAGCAATGGCCGATGTAAGAGCGGCCATTGCTGATGTGAAGGCATCTTGCTTAAAGTCGTTACTTCGGAGAATGAACATCCAGGCGGTGCTAGCGGAAGGAGAAATCCGTGCATGTTTGCAATCACGCCTTGGAAACAAAAAGGGAGGTCACTGGCTAATAACGGTGGAGGATTTTGAACGAATAAAAGAGAAGAGAAAGCTCTCTTCTGGTCAAGAGACAGCGTATTTTCCAGTGACAAGCGAAAATGAAGGGAATCACGAAGAGTGCAGCGACATCACCGAGAAGGAGACTCAGACGGATGGTTGTGTTTCACGGGAAAACAAGAATATTAGGAAACAGCGAAAGTCAAAGGAAATAGTATCCGTTCAGCTGGCGGAAGAATTCGACCGAATTTCAGAGTTTTACAGAAAAGTGGTCAACCAGAGAGACCATCTGGACACATAGCAGTGACAACAATAAAGAAAATAACAAGCCGAGCAATGGAATACTATATATATCTTTTTGAGAAGGATGGCCGCCTTCCAAAATTGAGTATGCCTAGAGATAGAAATGGTGGAACGATTTGTTGACAACTTAATTGCAAAAGGCTTGAGCTACGGAACTGTAGCGGGTATGCTCAGTGCCTATTGTACGTTGCGAAATATTTGCATCGAAAGAGCAAGCACACAGGTAGTCATCTCGAAATACAAGAGATTGTGGAGTTGAAGACGATGCAGTCACAGTTGCAGGCGAGTGATTTACTGTAGTCCTGAATTCTATGTAGCATGTTGGTGGTGAGGACACCCCAATCATTAATTGAATGAGTTAGGAAGGTAAAATTATACCAAATATTTTGTATAAACTATTTTGTGCTAACTGTTTTGTGCTCCATGTTGCCATACTAACTAAGTTACTCCGTAATATTTGTCAATTTTGCACACAGAGAGAGTACGAAAGACAAAGGAGGAAAGACCGTCCAGTTGACAACAATCGGAGGAAGAGGTTCAAATGGTCTAAGGTCCTGGATACGATAAAAAGCATGAAGTATGAGTTAGAAAATTACATTGGATCAGCAAGTGATAAAGCTAGATTATACCACGATTTCATCATTTTGCTGATGTTCTCCACCGTCAACCCGTCAAGGAACATCGATGTTATCAACCTTAAAGTAATTTACGAAGAAGAGGAAGAGCCACAGAATAAAGGGAACTACGTAGTTTTCAAGAAGGACGGGACGGTGGAGATGGTTATTTATAATTTTAAGACTGAAAAGACATATGGATGCAATCGTGTAATCATCTCCAAAATAAATTACTTGGAAGAGTACTTTAGGACATACGTGACTATACATAGAAAAATTCTAACAACAGGGAAAGATCACAAGTATCTGTTCGTACGCCATTCGGGCGACCGTTTGCAAGTTCCGAAGCATTTTCAATATATATGGGGAGATCTTTCCAAAAGTATAGCGATGAAAATTACACATGACAACAGACACGCTAAGAAAAAGCCTAGTAAATTGGGTTTTGTCCCAAGAGAAAGACGATAGAGCTTTGCAAGCGGGAATAGCACGATTAATGTCACACACTGTAAAGACCCAACGGCTACGGTATTATACCGAGGAAAACGAGCAGTTGGTGGAGAGAGGGGTGAATTTTATGTCACAAACTACGGCAGCGGCTTTAGATATCCAAGTAGGCGAATTGGTCAACGTCGATTTGCCGTTAAAAGGGCAGATTGTTGCGCTGTTGACGGAGGAGTCGACCTTCACACTAGGAAAAGTTCTTGGCTTCGATAAAGAAACTGTCCTGATGGCTGAGCTGAGAGAGACAGGCGAAGAAAGCACATATAAGATGATTATTGGCAACACTTTGAGAAAAAGAGCAACTTCCATCTTTCATCCAATTGACGTCGCTTACAATGCAGTTGAAAATGTGTATCGACTTCAGACGCAAAAGAACGCAATACAAGAAGAGCTGGAAAAGAGACTGCAACAAGCGTAGAACATGTAGCTTCAATGAACCATAAAAATTAATTCGAAAACTGTGTATTTGCTTTTTTACATGTTTTTTTTACTTTATTATTTCTATGAAAACGTTTTGCCGTAGCCCATGCCGTATTTTCTTTGCATTTAAATGGCCTGAGCCGAAAATTCGAAGCAAATCATTCATAATTTCACTTGGTTACGATTCCCTCATGCAAAAACAGCAATATTTGACAACGCGATCGAAAAAAGAAGCAATGGTGATGATTATGATGATGACGCGAAAGGGGATAGCCCCTTCAGGGAATTTCCATTCTTTACACCCGTTTGACGCCTAAACGGGTAAGAATATCCTGTCATCTGATCTTATGTTTGAGGTGACGCCTAGTACTACAAGCTATCAAAGTTTCAGCTTCCTAGCTATTTATGCTGATTTTTGGTTGAATTTTGAAAATCCGACACTGTTAAGAGACGTAAGTATGTAGAGGTCGCCATTACACCCGGAGGAGGTCATCTGAAGGTTTTTCGAACTTGCCGACTATGGAGAGTTTCAGAAAACAGTGTTCTAATGCAAATGTTATCTCATGGGTTGGATAGAGAATTTCAAGCTCTTTAAATCGGGATTAAGTTTGAGGGGTCGCAAATGAATATTTCGTCGAGATATTAAGGGTTAAAGTTGGGAGAACAATGGTCAAAAAAATTTTAAGCCGACGCAAAAAGAGGTAACTGAAGTGGTTGCTGTTGTGAAGTGGGGAACGACTGATTTGGCGCGTGCTTGATAAAGTGGAAGGTCTTCAGAGAATTACTAACGGATTATTACTGGAAACTGGATAAATCTATTGCTCAATGAAAGCTACTTCCTCTTGCAAGCTGTGACAAAGTGGTGAGTTTTCAATTAACGTGTTTTCCTATTTAACTCGCTTGTCTCGTTCCGTAACCTGAGGCCGCCATGTTGAAAGCACTTCCAGGTTTTGAAGGTTCGTCAAACACAATATCTACTGACAACTGTGTGATAAAACAAAAAACAATATGCGGTCAGAGAAACTCATATTTTATCAATCACTATTGATTCGCAGACAAATGTTTTTCCTCCTTTCACAATAAATCTTCCTATCATTGCCAACATAAATAGAGCGCGCCAGGCCCACATGCTAGTTTGCGTAGAGTTCCCAGTCGGGTTTTTTAGTCATGCTTCAACAACACAAAAGTGGCCGTCTTGTGACACTCACAAACCTTTGATTTTCTAGTCAGTCAGAGCCGCTGTCGGCCTGAACTCTTGCTATAATGTTGTACTAGGTTGTTTCATGCTCAGCTAGCATGGTTTGCCCCCTCGGAGCAAGCGTGGATTTAAGTCAGCCTTTGCACCCGGAGGGGGTGTAATTGCCAGTTGCCTATACAAGTCTGTGTAGATTTGCAAGTCGGGATTTTTGGTACTGCCGCCCAGTCATAGTGCCCCCCTGGCAGGGCAGCCAGTATTAGTTGCCTACTATAGTTGCCAATACTCTGTGCAATCCTCCTGTGCATTTTAGCTGTGTTTTCATGTGAAACTCTGCTGTTTTTATGTTGAAAATGCACAAAAACAACACAAAAGTGGCCGTCTTGTGACACTCACAAACCTTTGATTTTCTAGTCAGTCAGAGCCGCTGTCGGCCTGAACTCTTGCTATAATGTTGTACTAGGGTTGTTTCATGCTCAGCTAGCATGGTTTGCCCCCTCGGAGCAAGCGTGGATTTAAGTCAGCCTTTGCACCCGGAGGGGTGTAATTGCCAGTTGCCTATACAAGTCTGTGTAGATTTGCAAGTCGGGATTTTTGGTACTGCCGCCCAGTCATAGTGCCCCCCTGGCAGGGCAGCCAGTATTAGTTGCCTACTATAGTTGCCAATACTCTGTGCAATCCTCCTGTGCATTTTAGCTGTGTTTTCATGTGAAACTCTGCTGTTTTTATGTTGAAAATGCACAAAAACAACACAAAAGTGGCCGTCTTGTGACACTCACAAACCTTTGATTTTCTAGTCAGTCAGAGCCGCTGTCGGCCTGAACTCTTGCTATAATGTTGTACTAGGTTGTTTCATGCTCAGCTAGCATGGTTTGCCCCCTCGGAGCAAGCGTGGATTTAAGTCAGCCTTTGCACCCGGAGGGGTGTAATTGCCAGTTGCCTATACAAGTCTGTGTAGATTTGCAAGTCGGGATTTTTGGTACTGCCGCCCAGTCATAGTGCCCCCCTGGCAGGGCAGCCAGTATTAGTTGCCTACTATAGTTGCCAATACTCTGTGCAATCCTCCTGTGCATTTTAGCTGTGTTTTCATGTGAAACTCTGCTGTTTTTATGTTGAAAATGCACAAAAACAACACAAAAGTGGCCGTCTTGTGACACTCACAAACCTTTGATTTTCTAGTCAGTCAGAGCCGCTGTCGGCCTGAACTCTTGCTATAATGTTGTACTAGGTTGTTTCATGCTCAGCTAGCATGGTTTGCCCCCTCGGAGCAAGCGTGGATTTAAGTCAGCCTTTGCACCCGGAGGGGGTGTAATTGCCAGTTGCCTATACAAGTCTGTGTAGATTTGCAAGTCGGGATTTTTGGTACTGCCGCCCAGTCATAGTGCCCCCCTGGCAGGGCAGCCAGTATTAGTTGCCTACTATAGTTGCCAATACTCTGTGCAATCCTCCTGTGCATTTTAGCTGTGTTTTCATGTGAAACTCTGCTGTTTTTATGTTGAAAATGCACAAAAACAACACAAAAGTTGCCGTCTTGTGACACTCACAAACCTTTGATTTTCTAGTCAGTCAGAGCCGCTGTCGGCCTGAACTCTTGCTATAATGTTGTACTAGGTTGTTTCATGCTCAGCTAGCATGGTTTGCCCCCTCGGAGCAAGCGTGGATTTAAGTCAGCCTTTGCACCCGGAGGGGTGTAATTGCCAGTTTCCTATACAAGTCTGTGTAGATTTGCAAGTCGGGATTTTTGGTACTGCCGCCCAGTCATAGTGCCCCCCTGGCAGGGCAGCCAGTATTAGTTGCCTACTATAGTTGCCAATACTCTGTGCAATCCTCCTGTGCATTTTAGCTGTGTTTTCATGTGAAACTCTGCTGTTTTTATGTTGAAAATGCACAAAAACAACACAAAAGTGGCCGTCTTGTGACACTCACAAACCTTTGATTTTCTAGTCAGTCAGAGCCGCTGTCGGCCTGAACTCTTGCTATAATGTTGTACTAAGGTTGTTTCATGCTCAGCTAGCATGGTTTGCCCCCTCGGAGCAAGCGTGGATTTAAGTCAGCCTTTGCACCCGGAGGGGGTGTAATTGCCAGTTGCCTATACAAGTCTGTGTAGATTTCAAGTCGGGATTTTTGGTACTGCCGCCCAGTCATAGTGCCCCCCTGGCAGGGCAGCCAGTATTAGTTGCCTACTATAGTTGCCAATACTCTGTGCAATCCTCCTGTGCATTTTAGCTGTGTTTTCATGTGAAACTCTGCTGTTTTTATGTTGAAAATGCACAAAAACAACACAAAAGTGGCCGTCTTGTGACACTCACAAACCTTTGATTTTCTAGTCAGTCAGAGCCGCTGTCGGCCTGAACTCTTGCTATAATGTTGTACTAGGTTGTTTCATGCTCAGCTAGCATGGTTTGCCCCCTCGGAGCAAGCGTGGATTTAAGTCAGCCTTTGCACCCGGAGGGGTGTAATTGCCAGTTTCCTATACAAGTCTGTGTAGATTTGCAAGTCGGGATTTTTGGTACTGCCGCCCAGTCATAGTGCCCCCCTGGCAGGGCAGCCAGTATTAGTTGCCTACTATAGTTGCCAATACTCTGTGCAATCCTCCTGTGCATTTTAGCTGTGTTTTCATGTGAAACTCTGCTGTTTTTATGTTGAAAATGCACAAAAACAACACAAAAGTGGCCGTCTTGTGACACTCACAAACCTTTGATTTTCTAGTCAGTCAGAGCCGCTGTCGGCCTGAACTCTTGCTATAATGTTGTACTAGGGTTGTTTCATGCTCAGCTAGCATGGTTTGCCCCCTCGGAGCAAGCGTGGATTTAAGTCAGCCTTTGCACCCGGAGGGGTGTAATTGCCAGTTGCCTATACAAGTCTGTGTAGATTTGCAAGTCGGGATTTTTGGTACTGCCGCCCAGTCATAGTGCCCCCCTGGCAGGGCAGCCAGTATTAGTTGCCTACTATAGTTGCCAATACTCTGTGCAATCCTCCTGTGCATTTTAGCTGTGTTTTCATGTGAAACTCTGCTGTTTTTATGTTGAAAATGCACAAAAAACAACACAAAAGTGGCCGTCTTGTGACACTCACAAACCTTTGATTTTCTAGTCAGTCAGAGCCGCTGTCGGCCTGAACTCTTGCTATAATGTTGTACTAGGTTGTTTCATGCTCAGCTAGCATGGTTTGCCCCCTCGGAGCAAGCGTGGATTTAAGTCAGCCTTTGCACCCGGAGGGGTGTAATTGCCAGTTTCCTATACATCTGTGTAGATTTGCCAAGTCGGATTTTTGGTACTGCCGCCCAGTCATAGTGCCCCCCTGGCAGGGCAGCCAGTATAGTTGCCTACTATAGTTGCCAATACTGTGCAATCCTCCTGTGCATTTTTAGCTGTGTTTTCATGTGAAACTCTGCTGTTTTTATGTTGAAAATGCACAAAAACAACACAAAAGTGGCCGTCTTGTGACACTCACAAACCTTTGATTTTCTAGTCAGTCAGAGCCGCTGTCGGCCTGAACTCTTGCTATAATGTTGTACTAGGTTGTTTCATGCTCAGCTAGCATGGTTTGCCCCCTCGGAGCAAGCGTGGATTTAAGTCAGCCTTTGCACCCGGAGGGGGTGTAATTGCCAGTTCCTATACAAGTCTGTGTAGATTTGCAAGTCGGGATTTTTGGTACTGCCGCCCAGTCATAGTGCCCCCCTGGCAGGGCAGCCAGTATTAGTTGCCTACTATAGTTGCCAATACTCTGTGCAATCCTCCTGTGCATTTTAGCTGTGTTTTCATGTGAAACTCTGCTGTTTTTATGTTGAAAATGCACAAAAACAACACAAAAGTGGCCGTCTTGTGACACTCACAAACCTTTGATTTTCTAGTCAGTCAGAGCCGCTGTCGGCCTGAACTCTTGCTATAATGTTGTACTAGGTTGTTTCATGCTCAGCTAGCATGGTTTGCCCCCTCGGAGCAAGCGTGGATTTAAGTCAGCCTTTGCACCCGGAGGGGGTGTAATTGCCAGTTGCCTATACAAGTCTGTGTAGATTTGCAAGTCGGGATTTTTGGTACTGCCGCCCAGTCATAGTGCCCCCCTGGCAGGGCAGCCAGTATTAGTTGCCTACTATAGTTGCCAATACTCTGTGCAATCCTCCTGTGCATTTTAGCTGTGTTTTCATGTGAAACTCTGCTGTTTTTATGTTGAAAATGCACAAAAACAACACAAAAGTGGCCGTCTTGTGACACTCACAAACCTTTGATTTTCTAGTCAGTCAGAGCCGCTGTCGGCCTGAACTCTTGCTATAATGTTGTACTAGGTTGTTTCATGCTCAGCTAGCATGGTTTGCCCCCTCGGAGCAAGCGTGGATTTAAGTCAGCCTTTGCACCCGGAGGGGGTGTAATTGCCAGTTTCCTATACAAGTCTGTGTAGATTTGCAAGTCGGGATTTTTGGTACTGCCGCCCAGTCATAGTGCCCCCCTGGCAGGGCAGCCAGTATTAGTTGCCTACTATAGTTGCCAATACTCTGTGCAATCCTCCTGTGCATTTTAGCTGTGTTTTCATGTGAAACTCTGCTGTTTTTATGTTGAAAATGCACAAAAACAACACAAAAGTGGCCGTCTTGTGACACTCACAAACCTTTGATTTTCTAGTCAGTCAGAGCCGCTGTCGGCCTGAACTCTTGCTATAATGTTGTACTAGGTTGTTTCATGCTCAGCTAGCATGGTTTGCCCCCTCGGAGCAAGCGTGGATTTAAGTCAGCCTTTGCACCCGGAGGGGGTGTAATTGCCAGTTGCCTATACAAGTCTGTGTAGATTTGCAAGTCGGGATTTTTGGTACTGCCGCCCAGTCATAGTGCCCCCCTGGCAGGGCAGCCAGTATTAGTTGCCTACTATAGTTGCCAATACTCTGTGCAATCCTCCTGTGCATTTTAGCTGTGTTTTCATGTGAAACTCTGCTGTTTTTATGTTGAAAATGCACAAAAACAACACAAAAGTGGCCGTCTTGTGACACTCACAAACCTTTGATTTTCTAGTCAGTCAGAGCCGCTGTCGGCCTGAACTCTTGCTATAATGTTGTACTAGGTTGTTTCATGCTCAGCTAGCATGGTTTGCCCCCTCGGAGCAAGCGTGGATTTAAGTCAGCCTTTGCACCCGGAGGTGTAATTGCCAGTTTGCCTATACAAGTCTGTGTAGATTTGCAAGTCGGGATTTTTGGTACTGCCGCCCAGTCATAGTGCCCCCCTGGCAGGGCAGCCAGTATTAGTTGCCTACTATAGTTGCCAATACTCTGTGCAATCCTCCTGTGCATTTTAGCTGTGTTTTCATGTGAAACTCTGCTGTTTTTATGTTGAAAATGCACAAAAACAACACAAAAGTGGCCGTCTTGTGACACTCACAAACCTTTGATTTTCTAGTCAGTCAGAGCCGCTGTCGGCCTGAACTCTTGCTATAATGTTGTACTAGGTTGTTTCATGCTCAGCTAGCATGGTTTGCCCCCTCGGAGCAAGCGTGGATTTAAGTCAGCCTTTGCACCCGGAGGGGGTGTAATTGCCAGTTGCCTATACAAGTCTGTGTAGATTTGCAAGTCGGGATTTTTGGTACTGCCGCCCAGTCATAGTGCCCCCCTGGCAGGGCAGCCAGTATTAGTTGCCTACTATAGTTGCCAATACTCTGTGCAATCCTCCTGTGCATTTTAGCTGTGTTTTCATGTGAAACTCTGCTGTTTTTATGTTGAAAATGCACAAAAACAACACAAAAGTGGCCGTCTTGTGACACTCACAAACCTTTGATTTTCTAGTCAGTCAGAGCCGCTGTCGGCCTGAACTCTTGCTATAATGTTGTACTAGGTTGTTTCATGCTCAGCTAGCATGGTTTGCCCCCTCGGAGCAAGCGTGGATTTAAGTCAGCCTTTGCACCCGGAGGGGTGTAATTGCCAGTTGCCTATACAAGTCTGTGTAGATTTGCAAGTCGGGATTTTTGGTACTGCCGCCCAGTCATAGTGCCCCCCTGGCAGGGCAGCCAGTATTAGTTGCCTACTATAGTTGCCAATACTCTGTGCAATCCTCCTGTGCATTTTAGCTGTGTTTTCATGTGAAACTCTGCTGTTTTTATGTTGAAAATGCACAAAAACAACACAAAAGTGGCCGTCTTGTGACACTCACAAACCTTTGATTTTCTAGTCAGTCAGAGCCGCTGTCGGCCTGAACTCTTGCTATAATGTTGTACTAGGGTTGTTTCATGCTCAGCTAGCATGGTTTGCCCCCTCGGAGCAAGCGTGGATTTAAGTCAGCCTTTGCACCCGGAGGGGGTGTAATTGCCAGTTGCCTATACAAGTCTGTGTAGATTTGCAAGTCGGGATTTTTGGTACTGCCGCCCAGTCATAGTGCCCCCCTGGCAGGGCAGCCAGTATTAGTTGCCTACTATAGTTGCCAATACTCTGTGCAATCCTCCTGTGCATTTTAGCTGTGTTTTCATGTGAAACTCTGCTGTTTTTATGTTGAAAATGCACAAAAACAACACAAAAGTGGCCGTCTTGTGACACTCACAAACCTTTGATTTTCTAGTCAGTCAGAGCCGCTGTCGGCCTGAACTCTTGCTATAATGTTGTACTAGGTTGTTTCATGCTCAGCTAGCATGGTTTGCCCCCTCGGAGCAAGCGTGGATTTAAGTCAGCCTTTGCACCCGGAGGGGTGTAATTGCCAGTTGCCTATACAAGTCTGTGTAGATTTGCAAGTCGGGATTTTTGGTACTGCCGCCCAGTCATAGTGCCCCCCTGGCAGGGCAGCCAGTATTAGTTGCCTACTATAGTTGCCAATACTCTGTGCAATCCTCCTGTGCATTTTAGCTGTGTTTTCATGTGAAACTCTGCTGTTTTTATGTTGAAAATGCACAAAAACAACACAAAAGTGGCCGTCTTGTGACACTCACAAACCTTTGATTTTCTAGTCAGTCAGAGCCGCTGTCGGCCTGAACTCTTGCTATAATGTTGTACTAAGGTTGTTTCATGCTCAGCTAGCATGGTTTGCCCCCTCGGAGCAAGCGTGGATTTAAGTCAGCCTTTGCACCCGGAGGGGGTGTAATTGCCAGTTGCCTATACAAGTCTGTGTAGATTTGCAAGTCGGGATTTTTGGTACTGCCGCCCAGTCATAGTGCCCCCCTGGCAGGGCAGCCAGTATTAGTTGCCTACTATAGTTGCCAATACTCTGTGCAATCCTCCTGTGCATTTTAGCTGTGTTTTCATGTGAAACTCTGCTGTTTTTATGTTGAAAATGCACAAAAACAACACAAAAGTGGCCGTCTTGTGACACTCACAAACCTTTGATTTTCTAGTCAGTCAGAGCCGCTGTCGGCCTGAACTCTTGCTATAATGTTGTACTAGGGTTGTTTCATGCTCAGCTAGCATGGTTTGCCCCCTCGGAGCAAGCGTGGATTTAAGTCAGCCTTTGCACCCGGAGGGGGTGTAATTGCCAGTTGCCTATACAAGTCTGTGTAGATTTGCAAGTCGGGATTTTTGGTACTGCCGCCCAGTCATAGTGCCCCCCTGGCAGGGCAGCCAGTATTAGTTGCCTACTATAGTTGCCAATACTCTGTGCAATCCTCCTGTGCATTTTAGCTGTGTTTTCATGTGAAACTCTGCTGTTTTTATGTTGAAAATGCACAAAAACAACACAAAAGTTGCCGTCTTG
>ML133420.1:4886750-4897189 GCA_003864495.1 Nemopilema nomurai
ATAGAGTTCCAGTCGGGTTTTTTAGTCATGCTTCAACAACACAAAAGTTGCCGTCTTGTGACACTCACAAACCTTTGATTTTCTCAGTCAGAGCCGCTGTCGGCCTGAACTCTTGCTATAATGTTGTACTAAGGTTGTTTCATGCTCAGCTAGCATGGTTTGCCCCTCGGAGCAAGCGTGGATTTAAGTCAGCCTTTGCACCCGGAGGGGGTAATTGCCAGTTTCCTATACAAGTCTGTGTAGATTTCAAGTCGGGATTTTTGGTACTGCCGCCCAGTCATAGTGCCCCCCTGGCAGGGCAGCCAGTATTAGTTGCCTACTATAGTTGCCAATACTCTGTGCAATCCTCCTGTGCATTTTAGCTGTGTTTTCATGTGAAACTCTGCTGTTTTTATGTTGAAAATGCACAAAAACAACACAAAAGTGCCGTCTTGTGACACTCACAAACCTTTGATTTTCTAGTCAGTCAGAGCCGCTGTCGGCCTGAACTCTTGCTATAATGTTGTACTAAGGTTGTTTCATGCTCAGCTAGCATGGTTTGCCCCCTCGGAGCAAGCGTGGATTTAAGTCAGCCTTTGCACCCGGAGGGGTGTAATTGCCAGTTTCCTATACAAGTCTGTGTAGATTTCCAAGTCGGGATTTTTGGTACTGCCGCCCAGTCATAGTGCCCCCCTGGCAGGGCAGCCAGTATTAGTTGCCTACTATAGTTGCCAATACTCTGTGCAATCCTCCTGTGCATTTTAGCTGTGTTTTCATGTGAAACTCTGCTGTTTTTATGTTGAAAATGCACAAAAACAACACAAAAGTGCCGTCTTGTGACACTCACAAACCTTTGATTTTCTAGTCAGTCAGAGCCGCTGTCGGCCTGAACTCTTGCTATAATGTTGTACTAAGGTTGTTTCATGCTCAGCTAGCATGGTTTGCCCCCTCGGAGCAAGCGTGGATTTAAGTCAGCCTTTGCACCCGGAGGGGTGTAATTGCCAGTTTCCTATACAAGTCTGTGTAGATTTCAAGTCGGGATTTTTGGTACTGCCGCCCAGTCATAGTGCCCCCCTGGCAGGGCAGCCAGTATTTAGTTGCCTACTATAGTTGCCAATACTCTGTGCAATCCTCCTGTGCATTTTAGCTGTGTTTTCATGTGAAACTCTGCTGTTTTTATGTTGAAAATGCACAAAAACAACACAAAAGTGGCCGTCTTGTGACACTCACAAACCTTTGATTTTCTAGTCAGTCAGAGCCGCTGTCGGCCTGAACTCTTGCTATAATGTTGTACTAGGTTGTTTCATGCTCAGCTAGCATGGTTTGCCCCCTCGGAGCAAGCGTGGATTTAAGTCAGCCTTTGCACCCGGGGGGTGTAATTGCCAGTTTCCTATACAAGTCTGTGTAGATTTGCAAGTCGGGTTTTTGGTACTGCCGCCCAGTCATAGTGCCCCCCTGGCAGGGCAGCCAGTATTAGTTGCCTACTATAGTTGCCAATACTCTGTGCAATCCTCCTGTGCATTTTAGCTGTGTTTTCATGTGAAACTCTGCTGTTTTTATGTTGAAAATGCACAAAAACAACACAAAAGTGCCGTCTTGTGACACTCACAAACCTTTGATTTTCTAGTCAGTCAGAGCCGCTGTCGGCCTGAACTCTTGCTATAATGTTGTACTAAGGTTGTTTCATGCTCAGCTAGCATGGTTTGCCCCCTCGGAGCAAGCGTGGATTTAAGTCAGCCTTTGCACCCGGAGGGGTGTAATTGCCAGTTTCCTATACAAGTCTGTGTAGATTTCCAAGTCGGGATTTTTGGTACTGCCGCCCAGTCATAGTGCCCCCCTGGCAGGGCAGCCAGTATTAGTTGCCTACTATAGTTGCCAATACTCTGTGCAATCCTCCTGTGCATTTTAGCTGTGTTTTCATGTGAAACTCTGCTGTTTTTATGTTGAAAATGCACAAAAACAACACAAAAGTGCCGTCTTGTGACACTCACAAACCTTTGATTTTCTAGTCAGTCAGAGCCGCTGTCGGCCTGAACTCTTGCTATAATGTTGTACTAGGTTGTTTCATGCTCAGCTAGCATGGTTTGCCCCCTCGGAGCAAGCGTGGATTTAAGTCAGCCTTTGCACCCGGAGGGGTGTAATTGCCAGTTTCCTATACAAGTCTGTGTAGATTTCCAAGTCGGGATTTTTGGTACTGCCGCCCAGTCATAGTGCCCCCCTGGCAGGGCAGCCAGTATTAGTTGCCTACTATAGTTGCCAATACTCTGTGCAATCCTCCTGTGCATTTTAGCTGTGTTTTCATGTGAAACTCTGCTGTTTTTATGTTGAAAATGCACAAAAACAACACAAAAGTGCCGTCTTGTGACACTCACAAACCTTTGATTTTCTAGTCAGTCAGAGCCGCTGTCGGCCTGAACTCTTGCTATAATGTTGTACTAGGTTGTTTCATGCTCAGCTAGCATGGTTTGCCCCCTCGGAGCAAGCGTGGATTTAAGTCAGCCTTTGCACCCGGAGGGGTGTAATTGCCAGTTTCCTATACAAGTCTGTGTAGATTTCAAGTCGGGATTTTTGGTACTGCCGCCCAGTCATAGTGCCCCCCTGGCAGGGCAGCCAGTATTAGTTGCCTACTATAGTTGCCAATACTCTGTGCAATCCTCCTGTGCATTTTAGCTGTGTTTTCATGTGAAACTCTGCTGTTTTTATGTTGAAAATGCACAAAAACAACACAAAAGTGGCCGTCTTGTGACACTCACAAACCTTTGATTTTCTAGTCAGTCAGAGCCGCTGTCGGCCTGAACTCTTGCTATAATGTTGTACTAAGGTTGTTTCATGCTCAGCTAGCATGGTTTGCCCCCTCGGAGCAAGCGTGGATTTAAGTCAGCCTTTGCACCCGGAGGGGTGTAATTGCCAGTTGCCTATACAAGTCTGTGTAGATTTCAAGTCGGGATTTTTGGTACTGCCGCCCAGTCATAGTGCCCCCCTGGCAGGGCAGCCAGTATTAGTTGCCTACTATAGTTGCCAATACTCTGTGCAATCCTCCTGTGCATTTTAGCTGTGTTTTCATGTGAAACTCTGCTGTTTTTATGTTGAAAATGCACAAAAACAACACAAAAGTGGCCGTCTTGTGACACTCACAAACCTTTGATTTTCTAGTCAGTCAGAGCCGCTGTCGGCCTGAACTCTTGCTATAATGTTGTACTAGGTTGTTTCATGCTCAGCTAGCATGGTTTGCCCCCTCGGAGCAAGCGTGGATTTAAGTCAGCCTTTGCACCCGGAGGGGGTGTAATTGCCAGTTGCCTATACAAGTCTGTGTAGATTTCAAGTCGGGATTTTTGGTACTGCCGCCCAGTCATAGTGCCCCCCTGGCAGGGCAGCCAGTATTAGTTGCCTACTATAGTTGCCAATACTCTGTGCAATCCTCCTGTGCATTTTAGCTGTGTTTTCATGTGAAACTCTGCTGTTTTTATGTTGAAAATGCACAAAAACAACACAAAAGTGGCCGTCTTGTGACACTCACAAACCTTTGATTTTCTAGTCAGTCAGAGCCGCTGTCGGCCTGAACTCTTGCTATAATGTTGTACTAGGTTGTTTCATGCTCAGCTAGCATGGTTTGCCCCCTCGGAGCAAGCGTGGATTTAAGTCAGCCTTTGCACCCGGAGGGGTGTAATTGCCAGTTTCCTATACAAGTCTGTGTAGATTTCCAAGTCGGGATTTTTGGTACTGCCGCCCAGTCATAGTGCCCCCCTGGCAGGGCAGCCAGTATTAGTTGCCTACTATAGTTGCCAATACTCTGTGCAATCCTCCTGTGCATTTTAGCTGTGTTTTCATGTGAAACTCTGCTGTTTTTATGTTGAAAATGCACAAAAACAACACAAAAGTGGCCGTCTTGTGACACTCACAAACCTTTGATTTTCTAGTCAGTCAGAGCCGCTGTCGGCCTGAACTCTTGCTATAATGTTGTACTAGGTTGTTTCATGCTCAGCTAGCATGGTTTGCCCCCTCGGAGCAAGCGTGGATTTAAGTCAGCCTTTGCACCCGGAGGGGTGTAATTGCCAGTTTCCTATACAAGTCTGTGTAGATTTGCAAGTCGGGATTTTTGGTACTGCCGCCCAGTCATAGTGCCCCCCTGGCAGGGCAGCCAGTATTAGTTGCCTACTATAGTTGCCAATACTCTGTGCAATCCTCCTGTGCATTTTAGCTGTGTTTTCATGTGAAACTCTGCTGTTTTTATGTTGAAAATGCACAAAAACAACACAAAAGTGGCCGTCTTGTGACACTCACAAACCTTTGATTTTCTAGTCAGTCAGAGCCGCTGTCGGCCTGAACTCTTGCTATAATGTTGTACTAAGGTTGTTTCATGCTCAGCTAGCATGGTTTGCCCCCTCGGAGCAAGCGTGGATTTAAGTCAGCCTTTGCACCCGGAGGGGTGTAATTGCCAGTTGCCTATACAAGTCTGTGTAGATTTCAAGTCGGGATTTTTGGTACTGCCGCCCAGTCATAGTGCCCCCCTGGCAGGGCAGCCAGTATTAGTTGCCTACTATAGTTGCCAATACTCTGTGCAATCCTCCTGTGCATTTTAGCTGTGTTTTCATGTGAAACTCTGCTGTTTTTATGTTGAAAATGCACAAAAACAACACAAAAGTGGCCGTCTTGTGACACTCACAAACCTTTGATTTTCTAGTCAGTCAGAGCCGCTGTCGGCCTGAACTCTTGCTATAATGTTGTACTAGGTTGTTTCATGCTCAGCTAGCATGGTTTGCCCCCTCGGAGCAAGCGTGGATTTAAGTCAGCCTTTGCACCCGGAGGGGTGTAATTGCCAGTTTCCTATACAAGTCTGTGTAGATTTCAAGTCGGGATTTTTGGTACTGCCGCCCAGTCATAGTGCCCCCCTGGCAGGGCAGCCAGTATTAGTTGCCTACTATAGTTGCCAATACTCTGTGCAATCCTCCTGTGCATTTTAGCTGTGTTTTCATGTGAAACTCTGCTGTTTTTATGTTGAAAATGCACAAAAACAACACAAAAGTGGCCGTCTTGTGACACTCACAAACCTTTGATTTTCTAGTCAGTCAGAGCCGCTGTCGGCCTGAACTCTTGCTATAATGTTGTACTAGGTTGTTTCATGCTCAGCTAGCATGGTTTGCCCCCTCGGAGCAAGCGTGGATTTAAGTCAGCCTTTGCACCCGGAGGGGTGTAATTGCCAGTTGCCTATACAAGTCTGTGTAGATTTCAAGTCGGGATTTTTGGTACTGCCGCCCAGTCATAGTGCCCCCCTGGCAGGGCAGCCAGTATTAGTTGCCTACTATAGTTGCCAATACTCTGTGCAATCCTCCTGTGCATTTTAGCTGTGTTTTTCATGTGAAACTCTGCTGATGTTGAAAATGCACAAAAACAACACAACAAGTTGCCGTCTTGTGACACTCACAAACCTTTGATTTTCTAGTCAGTCAGAGCCGCTGTCGGCTGAACTCTTGCTATAATGTTGTACTAAGGTTGTTTCATGCTCAGCTAGCATGGTTTGCCCCTCGGAGCAAGCGTGGATTTAAGTCAGCCTTTGCACCCGGAGGGGTGTAATTGCCAGTTGCCTATACAAGTCTATGTAGATTTCCAAGTCGGGATTTTTGGTACTGCCGCCCAGTCATAGTGCCCCCCTGGCAGGGCAGCCAGTATTAGTTGCCTACTATAGTTGCCAATACTCTGTGCAATCCTGTGCATTTTAGCTGTGTTTTCATGTGAAACTCTGCCGTTTTTATGTTGAAAATGCACAAAAACAACACAAAAGTTGCCGTCTTGTGACACTCACAAACCTTTGATTTTCTAGTCAGTCAGAGCCGCTGTCGGCCTGAACTCTTGCTATAATGTTGTACTAAGGTTGTTTCATGCTCAGCTAGCATGGTTTGCCCCGGAGCAAGCGGTGGATTTAAGTCAGCCTTTGCACCCGGAGGGGTGTAATTGCCAGTTTCCTATACAAGTCTATGTAGATTTCCAAGTCGGGATTTTTGGTACTGCCGCCAGTCATAGTGCCCCCTGGCAGGGCAGCCAGTATTAGTTGCCTACTATAGTTGCCAATATACTCTGCAATCCTCCTGTGCATTTTAGCTGTGTTTTCATGTGAAACTCTGCCGTTTTTATGTTGAAAATGCACAAAAACAACACAAAAGTTGCCGTCTTGTGACACTCACAAACCTTTGATTTCTAGTCAGTCAGAGCCGCTGTCGGCCTGAACTCTTGCTATAATGTTGTACTAAGGTTGTTTCATGCTCAGCTAGCATGGTTTTGCCCCCCTCGGAGCAAGCGTGGATTTAAGTCAGCCTTTGCACCCGGAGGGGTGTGTAATTGCCAGTTTCCTATACAAGTCTATGTAGATTTCCAAGTCGGGATTTTTGGTACTGCGCCCAGTCATAGTGCCCCCCTGGCAGGGCAGCCAGTATTAGTTGCCTACTATAGTTGCCAATACTCTGTGCAATCCTCCTGTGCATTTTAGCTGTGTTTTCATGTGAAACTCTGCCGTTTTCATGTTGAAAATGCACAAAAACAACACAAAAGTTGCCGTCTTGTGACACTCACAAACCTTTGATTTTCTAGTCAGTCAGAGCCGCTGTCGGCCTGAACTCTTGCTATAATGTTACTAAGGTTGTTTCATGCTCAGCTAGCATGGTTTGCCCCCTCGGAGCAAGCGTGGATTTAAGTCAGCCTTTACACCCGGAGGAGGTGTAATTGCCAGTTTCCTATACAAGTCTATGTAGATTTCCAAGTCGGGATTTTTGGTACTGCCGCCCAGTCATAGTGCCCCCCTGGCAGGGCAGCCAGTATTAGTTGCCTACTATAGTTGCCAATACTCTGTGCAATCCTCCTGTGCATTTTAGCTGTGTTTTCATGTGAAACTCTGCCGTTTTTATGTTGAAAATGCACAAAAACAACACAAAAGTTGCCGTCTTGTGACACTCACAAACCTTTGATTTCTAGTCAGTCAGAGCCGCTGTCGGCCTGAACTCTTGCTATAATGTTTACTAAGGTTGTTTCATGCTCAGCTAGCATGGTTTGCCCCTCGGAGCAAGCGTGGATTTAAGTCAGCCTTTACACCCGGAGGAGGTGTAATTGCCAGTTTCCTATACAAGTCTATGTAGATTTCCAAGTCGGGATTTTTGGTACTGCCGCCCAGTCATAGTGCCCCCTGGCAGGGCAGCCAGTATTAGTTGCCTACTATAGTTGCCAATACTCTGTGCAATCCTCCTGTGCATTTTAGCTGTGTTTTCATGTGAAACTCTGCCGTTTTTATGTTGAAAATGCACACAAAAAACACAAAAGTTGCCGTCTTGTGACACTCACAAACCTTTGATTTTCTAGTCAGTCAGAGCCGCTGTCGGCCTGAACTCTTGCTATAATGTTGTACTAAGGTTGTTTCATGCTCAGCTAGCATGGTTTGCCCCCTCGGAGCAAGCGTGGATTTAAGTCAGCCTTTACACCCGGAGGAGGTGTAATTGCCAGTTTCCTATACAAGTCTATGTAGATTTCCAAGTCGGGATTTTTGGTACTGCCGCCCAGTCATAGTGCCCCCCTGGCAGGGCAGCCAGTATTAGTTGCCTACTATAGTTGCCAATACTCTGTGCAATCCTCCTGTGCATTTTAGCTGTGTTTTCATGTGAAACTCTGCCGTTTTTTGTTGAAAATGCACAAAAACAACACAAAAGTTGCCGTCTTGTGACACTCACAAACCTTTGATTTTCTAGTCAGTCAGAGCCGCTGTCGGCCTGAACTCTTGCTATAATGTTGTACTAAGGTTGTTTCATGCTCAGCTAGCATGGTTTGCCCCCTCGGAGCAAGCGTGGATTTAAGTCAGCCTTTACACCCGGAGGGGTGTAATTGCCAGTTTCCTATACAAGTCTGTGTAGATTTCCAAGTCGGGATTTTTGGTTGCCGCCCAGTCATAGTGCCCCCTGGCAGGGCAGCCAGTATTAGTTGCCTACTATAGTTGCCAATACTCTGTGCAATCCTCCTGTGCATTTTAGCTGTGTTTTCATGTGAAACTCTGCTGTTTTTATGTTGAAAATGCACAAAAACAACACAAAAGTTGCCGTCTTGTGACACTCACAAACCTTTGATTTTCTAGTCAGTCAGAGCCGCTGTCGGCCTGAACTCTTGCTATAATGTTGTACTAAGGTTGTTTCATGCACAGCTAGCATGGTTTGCCCCCTCGGCGCAAGCGTGGATTTAAGTCAGCCTTTACACCCGGAGGGGGTGTAATTGCCAGTTGCCTATACAAGTCTGTGTAGATTTCCAAGTCGGGATTTTTGGTACTGCCGCCCAGTCATAGTGCCCCCTGGCAGGGCAGCCAGTATTAGTTGCCTACTATAGTTGCCAATACTCTGTGCAATCCTCCTGTGCATTTTAGCTGTGTTTTCATGTGAAACTCTGCCGTTTTTATGTTGAAAATGCACAAAAACAACACAAAAGTTGCCGTCTTGTGACACTCACAAACCTTTGATTTTCTAGTCAGTCAGAGCCGCTGTCGGCCTGAACTCTTGCTATAATGTTGTACTAAGGTTGTTTCATGCACAGCTAGCATGGTTTGCCCCCTCGGAGCAAGCGTGGATTTAAGTCAGCCTTTCACCCGGAGGAGGTGTAATTGCCAGTTGCCTATACAAGTCTGTGTAGATTTCCAAGTCGGGATTTTTGGCATTGCCGCCCAGTCATAGTGCCCCCTGGCAGGGCAGCCAGTATTAGTTGCCTACTATAGTTGCCAATACTCTGTGCAATCCTCCTGTGCATTTTAGCTGTGTTTTCATGTGAAACTCTGCTGTTTTTATGTTGAAAATGCACAAAAACAACACAAAAGTTGCCGTCTTGTGACACTCACAAACCTTTGATTTTCTAGTCAGTCAGAGCCGCTGTCGGCCTGAACTCTTGCTATAATGTTGTACTAAGGTTGTTTCATGCTCAGCTAGCATGGTTTGCCCCCTCGGAGCAAGCGTGGATTTAAGTCAGCCTTTGCACCCGGAGGGGGTGTAATTGCCAGTTGCCTATACAAGTCTATGTAGATTTCCAAGTCGGGATTTTTGGTACTGCCGCCCAGTCATAGTGCCCCCCTGGCAGGGCAGCCAGTATTAGTTGCCTACTATAGTTGCCAATACTCTGTGCAATCCTCCTGTGCATTTTAGCTGTGTTTTCATGTGAAACTCTGCCGTTTTTATGTTGAAAATGCACAAAAACAACACAAAAGTTGCCGTCTTGTGACACTCACAAACCTTTGATTTTAGTCAGTCAGAGCCGCTGTCGGCCTGAACTCTTGCTATAATGTTGTACTAAGGTTGTTTCATGCTCAGCTAGCATGGTTTGCCCCCTCGGAGCAAGCGTGGATTTAAGTCAGCCTTTGCACCCGGAGGGGGTGTAATTGCCAGTTGCCTATACAAGTCTATGTAGATTTCCAAGTCGGGATTTTTGGTACTGCCGCCCAGTCATAGTGCCCTCCTGGCTTACTCAAACGACTATATCAATCTTTATTTTTTTAGGTAAAGGCAACCGAACGAACTTTTCTACTGACGCAGAAATCGAAGATTAAAGAAACTTTTATATGCTCATGTTATCTGTTGATTGTACATTTGATTTAATATGTTGTGGATGACACAAATGTTTTCTTAAATGTATGTAAAGTACTTATTTTTGAGCAATGTATCAAGAACATTATAACTTGACTCTTGAATCTTGTCTTCAATCTTTCACTTCCAGCTTATTTGCATATTCATTTTAAAGTCATGAGGTGACATAGTATGTCTTTAGGAGGTTCACGTTATATTGTAAGAAAGCTAAGTTTGAAATAAAACGGTAAAGGCAGAAAGCTCATGAGCCTAGACCGGGCAAGGTATTGACACCAACATATTCAAGGCTATTAGATGGACTAATTTTCAGTCATTCCTTTCCAACAGGATGACTATTTAGCATTTAACAAAGCGTAACCAGATAAGAAAACAAGTATCGCACAAAAGCCGTTTGTCGACAAACCCCCCTCTATTATACGAAGACCCAATGGGGTCACCTACCCCCAAAAGTATATCAAATCAAAGCAAATTTATCCATCTTTCATGTTCTTGCACACTTTTAGCATTTACTTTACGAGAACAGGAATTTTACGGCAGTTGATAAGTGAAACCAGATAAGAAAACAAGAATCGCACAAAAGCCGTTTGTCGACATACCCCTCTTTTATACGAAGACCCGAGCGGGTCACCTACCCTCAAAAATATATCAAATCAATGCAAATTTATCCATCTTTCATGTTCTTGCACACTTTTAGCATTTACTTTACGAGAACAGGAATTTTACGGCAGTTGATAAGTGAAACCAGATAGAAAATCAAGAATCGCACAAAAGCCGTTTGTCGACATACCCCCCTCTTTTATACGAAGACCCGAGCGGGTCACCTACCTCAAAAGTATATCAAATCGAAGCAAATTTATCCATCTTTCA
>ML133420.1:4897906-4950445 GCA_003864495.1 Nemopilema nomurai
TTGTGGCCTCCTTGCCTAGAGTTGCAGCTCTCCAAAGCTTTCATTTACAACGAATTATTGTGAAAAACAAGCCTTGTCAACTCATGTCACGCTCTCGGAACAAGGGGTGTAAGCACGTACCTTGCTTTGGTAAGAGTGTGTTTTCCACCTTTCCCGCTGCCCAACTTTCTGTCCCGATCTTCTCGAACGACCTGCATCTCCTCTGCCCCCGCTCTCCCCGATACGTAATAAGTTGCCCTCCACTCCAGTGTGTTGTTTAGTCGCTCGTGTTCATGCAAGAGATAGAATTTGGTTAGTGACTTTCGTTGCAACATTGCAGTTTGCACACAATCATGATGTCAAGGCGACTTGTTTGTCACTGCAGTCGTGACAATAAACACTAATTATAGGCATCTCAGTCCTAGTATTCACAGACATTGCAATTTGTGGCCTTCTTGCCTAGAGTTGCAGCTCTCCAAAGCTTTCATTTACAACGAATTATTGTGAAAAACAAGCCTTGTCAACTCATGTCACGCTCTCGGAACAAGGGGTGTAAGCACGTACCTTGCTTTGGTAAGAGTGTGTTTTCCACCTTTCCCGCTGCCCAACTTTCTGTCCCGATCTTCTCGAACGGTCTGCATCTACTCTGGTCATCCTTGGACTGTGTATGACTTGATTTGTATTTTTAATTAAACAAGATGTCTGACAAGTGAATCCTTATTTCAGGATGTGAAGAACAAGGAAATGGAAGAGAGAATACATAGAATATGTCGACCTATCGACTGTCACCTTCCGACAGAAAGTCATACAGTAGATATGGAAGCAGACGACATAGAAAAAGATACCTCGAAGAAGGAAAGCGGCCGAGAAGGCTAGGCAACAATGTTAGGTGATTATATTAGAAAATAATAAAACAAATAAATATATTAAAACAAGCACATAAAACATATACACAAATAATAATACAAATGATATATACAAAATGATACAAAAGGCGCAGACGCCTAGAAGCAGGATTGCCAATTACCAATGAAAGAGGAGGTTCATACTTAAGATGGAATTATTTATCTAATAGAGATAAGAGAAGCTTCGCTTAATGTTAAAACATTTATTGATCCTAATCTTTCCTTTCTGTCATCAATTAGAAGTTGGAATTTTTCAATCTGGTAACACGAATTGATAAGAAAGCAATTTATAAAGAGTGCTATCGATACCCAAATACTTGAGGATAAGTTCTTATTTAGATTGGATGAATTATTGTTAGAATATTAATTTATTGCTAATTACGATGCAGAAAACCTTTCCATTCTAGGGGAAAAGCTCTCTGCAACGCTCACTAACCCGCCCGCAATCCCTTAACTTACAATATAAAGAGTGGAGGGACTCCTCGAATTCATTGGCAAGAGGTGGTTCGCTAGCACTGAATGATTGGATCTTTGGAATCCAGTAGGCTGAAATTCCGTACGAAACAAACAGTTCAATGCTGGTGTGTGCTGGAAGGTCTCTGGTGGTTTCTAAGAATGTAAAGGGCGCATCAAAGACAAACTTACAGTTACTCACTTCCTCTTCAACCTTTCTAAACTCTGTGAAGAAGGTATCCAAGGCGCTCACTGTAACTGAAGCCATCTCAGCCCTTCTTGGTCTTCCGCATGCACCACCTGCTTCCAGTGAACCAAAATCAATCCTCCCAAAGACAGAGCCGAATGACTTGTCATTGCATTTGGGGCCAAGGAAGATATCATGGCACTTCTCGGCATCTGCAAACAGCAACGTACGGCCCCTGCCTCTCATCTCCAGTAGATAATCCTGCGAAGAAAGATCAAAAGGACGTGTAAGTAGAGAATCTAAATAGAGGCACAATCTTGTGCCTCTTGGGATCCTTCTTGGCTGGGGTTTTAAAAACAGCCCATCCCCGGCCCCCTCTATAGTACTCTCCCCCACACGTAGCTTTCTCTCCATAGCGAGGACCTCAGAGCAATACCGAGGGGAGGAGACAATGGCACATTTTGAGCCAAAAGGACCAGCATGGCGCAATGTCACCTCTTTTTCCCCACTACTTTCCCCTCTACACTTACTTGGAAGGATAGCCCCCAAAACCTCTGTTTCATGCTGGAAGAGACCCAAACAATTTGTCTTAGCATGTCTGGCAGCTTCTAAATACGCCCTAGGAAGGCCAAAAATGGGATATAGAAAAGCCATTCCCCGCCTGATTAGAGTCTCCCCAAGATCTTTAAAAGCCCCATCACCGCTCTCCCGAAAGAGAATTCGGACAATGAACCGCCCATGAGCATCCTTAGCTAGGTATCCCAATGAATCGTATCTAGGCACAACTTTCAACTCATCCTGGTAAACATTCCCAAGAACCCTCCTAAGAAACCTTAAAGAGTTGTGGCCAACGCAATCCCACCAACGACAATAATGACCACCTGTCCCTTCAGTATACTTAACAGATGTGTTCATTTCAGGTGCATCAAGTCCCTCAAGTCGAAACCGCACAGATGGAGATCCAAACAGACAAACAAAGTCGTTTCTCTCGCACCTGTCTATCGTGAGGCCATCCGCATCTGGAAAAAAGCAATCATCCAATTTAATTTTGACCCACCGACCGTCATCTTCCGATGGAAAGTCGTACAATAGATAGTCTGGGACATCTAGGATGGACCCAGTTGAAATGCTGCTAAGGAACTCAGAGAGGTGATCTACAACTGCTGTTGAGAAAACACTTTCTGGAACCGAAAGATTTGAAAAGCGCAGCGCATCTGGTGTTGGTCCCAGTCCCTCCGCAAGACTTACCATTCTCAACAACGAGCGCTGGCTCGTGTTGGAGAATTTGTTGTTGAGCATTCGCGCACGCGAGTCGACACGACAACAATGCAAGCCGAGAGAGACATGCTCCCCAACAGCCTGCAAGCACATGCCACATCCGCAGGAGCGCAGCAGGCGGTGGTACTCCTCCCTCCTCCTATTGAACAATCTCTTTGCTAGGTTGTTGGCACACTCATCTCTGGGCGTTCCAGTACTAGTGGATGAATCCACAATAAACCGGCCAACCAGCCAGAACATCTTGTTCCGAACAGCGTGGAAGTAATTCAACGCACTCAGTAGCACATCCAACTCAGCGTTGTTTTCTTCATTCCATACCTGTTTGGACGGGTCAATGCCTTCAGGAATCAGGACGACCTCCGCACAAGTATAGTGTGGCAAATCCAGCTGGAACATTCTACCACATGAAGAAGCTGGAGGAAGAACATACGTACTGTCATGGCGCGTGAACCTCCTTACATGCTCGCAGTCATCAGAGGGTGATGCTGAATGCGCCAGCACCTCGGAATACCTAGAGCTTCCACTGGTGTGGTGGCCAATGAAAGTCGAGCGCGCCCCCTTTCTGTTGCTTCGTGCGACAGGTTCACTTTGCAGTGAGCCTGCAACATCAAAAGTTTCAGAAGCGCTTGCGCCATCAAAAACATCCTGACTGGAACCTTCGGTATGCTGAATTGACAGCTCGTCCCCGTGCCGCACATTTTGAGAGAACTCATCTAGCAATGCATCTTCAGTGGGCTCTGAATCACCCAGCAATTGTTCAAGCCCTTCTTCAAGAGATGCATTTTCGATGGAACTGTCGGCCTGATTGACAACAAGTTCTTGCTCCAAATCAACACCTGCTGCCCCAGCCAGGGGTCGAAGAGAAGAAGAAGAAGACGCACCTTCAACGGGATTATACTCACCTAGGTGTGCAGCTGTGGCTGCACACCTCTTCTTCCTCTGCGGCCCAAGGAAGGTAGCTGAGGAATGAAAGACATAAGCTTAATTTTTATGGACAATAGCTCCAGTTTCAAGTTAGAGTATTCACAACTGAAATTTATTCAATTATATCACATATATATATATATATATATATAGATAATGCTTAGGTAATGTAAACAAGTTACAGCACATCTCTATAGAAATATATTTGTTGTTAAAGCTCTATTTAGTGGTAAAGTGAGGTTTTGTGAAGATAGCAAGAACTCAAGTATTTCTCCTTTCTATCGTTTCTACAAATCATCTGATAGCAAATATATAAATTGGATTTTCTCTAACATCTGACCATCTGACTATACTTTATTAAAAAGTAAAAGATTCCAATTCATTAAATTTTCTTAAGCTCTTCCCAAGTCCTTTCAACATTTGCACATTCAGTTTGATATATTTCACAACACAATCTGACTTAACAAGATTGAAAAGGTAAGGAAGTGTCATAGAAATTTTTGCCCACCTCCACAAACCTCTTCAGGATTCTGTGGTTGACAACAACTTGCAATCAATAATGTCAAAATAGAAAGTAATTAGTTAAAACCATTTTAGCTCTTTTAGGTAGTTCCATAGATTAGCACATTTGTTGAAAAAGCGCAAAATATCAGTTTGTCCGAAGCTACAAACTTATGTTGTATTTTTACCGTTGTATCTCACTCTATGCTCCTCTTCACGCACATACAAATAATCTAGTGGACAAAAGAATAATATTACGCCACTATAGACTATCAAAAACTGATATAGGTGGGATATTATTATTAGCATAAACTAAAAAATTTGAAAACATGGCTACCACAAACTGGTACAGTCAGGTTAATTTGGCCCTCTAAGTAACAATGTCTCAAAGTAGGCAAAACATCAAAAGTAGAAGAGTTGTTGAAAACTTCTGGTAGCCATGTATTACGAATAATGGTTCCCAGTTTGGGCCAAAGTGCACAACTAAGATTCAAGGAAAATCTTTTGCTACTACGTTTATTCACTGCGTCACAAAATCATAATCTACGCAAGCAGCAACAGACCATCTGATCTGTTACGTTAATACCCTTGAGCAAATCATGATGCTACTAGTGCAGTAAAATTGTTCCCAGGTTGGGTCAATGTGCACGACTAAGATTCGAGAAAAATCTTTTGCTACTATGTTTATTCACTGCGTCACAAAATCATAATCTACGCAAGCAGCAACAGACCATCTGATCTGTTACGTTAATACCCTGGAGCAAATCATGATGCTACTAGTGCACGAAAAATTGTTCCCAGGTTGGGTCAAAGTGCACGACTAACATTCGAGAAAAATCTTTTGATACTATATTTATGTACTGCGTCACAAATCACATGAATTGTAGTATAAAAGAGGAAAACCAACAAACGCAACTTTATACAGCTCTACTGTTGATAAGCGAAGCTAAAGATTGGCAAACCTTTATTTTTAGGTAAGTTCAATTGGACATAAACATTTGACTTCTTCGCAAAATATTCTACAACCGTGTGGTTTAATGTCAAATTTATTCTTCCATGTAAATGATGTTAACGTACTTAGAAATGGGCTTAGATATAACAAGAATTTCGCTCCATTCTGAATTTCGTGATTTACCAAAGACCTGAATTCTCAACCGTAACTCTCTAAAGGGGTGTTGCCATGACTGCTTGGCCAATCGCATCCGAAGAGCGTAAGTTTTAAATTTACTCATATAGATTGGCTACTTGCTTCGATCTTTGTGTTTTCTCAAGCCAGTGCTGGCCATAGCGAGCACTTCGAATTGCTCAAACGGTCAAGTATAGAGAGCATGGTGAGCTGTTCTAAAGAAGCAAAGTTTGAAATTACTCACCAACACGACGACAAACGGCTTCGACATCTTGCTCCGCTTGCAAAGACAAGCGAAGAAGCTCACGGACTTCATGATCAGCCACGGCGATCTGTTGGATTTCAACCAAATTTGTCAAAATCCTTTGGAAAACCATGACTGCTCGCTCAATTGCCTCCATTTTAAAAGAAGAATTCGTGAAAGAATTCGAGATTTAAATTTGAAAGTGAAGTTCAACAACACGTGCGAGTTGCCAGAAGTTCAACGAACATCGGATTCGAGTAGTGTGATTGACATGAAGCCCTGTGTGGTTGTCGATTAGAATACGCAAACAAAACCTTTGTTTATCAAAGTGTCATCGGGTAATTTATCAAAAATTTAAATGGCCGGAAATTATTGTCAGTAAAAGAACAACAGCGGGGGCACAACAATACCTGTTAGAGACAATGGTAATAGAAGTTCTTTACAAATCACTAACAAGGTACTTTTTTTTCAGCTTCAAAATGTCAATAGATCACAAATTAGGAGGAGGAGTCCAGACTGGCAAGTTCTTTAGTTTTTCTATAATCTGAATCGAAATGTCTTCCAACAGTACTCGCTTCACTGCAATAATTTTTCAGAGCCACTTTTCCAAGAGCAACATAAACCAATTCAAGAAAGGTAACCTTTCCAGTTTCCTGTTTTCTCTCTCATTTCTCTCTCAACTGCAATTCGTACCAAAGACTCTCCTAGCTGGATATTGGAGACGGGCTTGTACTCTTCGAAATACATAGTTTTAAGGTAAATTGGCTAAACACTCGGTCTTTACCAATTTGGGGGGCTTGTTTTATAGAAACAGAAATCGGCATCAACAATAGCGAAACCAGATGCGTGAAACCAGATTCAAATTGCCAACATACCCCTCTCCCCCCTAGCGATTATCGGAGTCGGGTTTTTACATTTCAAAACACACAGTTTCAAGGTAAATTGGCTAAACGTTCAGTCTCTACCAATTTGGAGGGCTTGTTTTATAGAAACAGTAAGATTTCGGCATCAACAATAGCGCAACCAGATGCGTGAAGCCGGATTCAAATTGCCAACATACCCCTCTCCCCCCTAGCGATTATCGGAGTCGGGTTTTTACAATTCAAAACACACAGTTTCAAGGTAAATTGGCTAAACGTTCAGTCTCTACCAATTTGGAGGGCTTGTTTTATAGAAACAGAAATCGGCATCAATAATAGCGAAACCAGATGCGTGAAACCAGATTCAAATTGCCAACATACCCCTCTCCCCCCTAGCGATTATCGGAGTCGGGTTTTTACATTTCAAAACACACAGTTTCAAGGTAAATTGGCTAAACGTTCAGTCTCTACCAATTTGGAGGGCTTGTTTTATAGAAACAGTAAGATTTCGGCATCAACAATAGCGCAACCAGATGCGTGAAGCCGGATTCAAATTGCCAACATACCCCTCTCCCCCCTAGCGATTATCGGAGTCGGGTTTTTACAATTCAAAACACACAGTTTCAAGGTAAATTGGCTAAACGTTCAGTCTCTACCAATTTGGAGGGCTTGTTTTATAGAAACAGTAAGATTTCGGCATCAACAATAGCGCAACCAGATGCGTGAAGCCGGATTCAAATTGCCAACATACCCCTCTCCCCCCTAGCGATTATCGGAGTCGGGTTTTTACAATTCGAAATACACAGTTTCAAGGTAAATTGGCTAAACACTCACTTTCTACCAATTTGGAGGGCTTGTTTTATAGAAACAGTAAGATTTCGGCATCAACAATAGCGCAACCAGATGCGTGAAGCCGGATTCAAATTGCCAACATACCCCTCTCCCCCCTAGCGATTATCGGAGTCAGGTTTTTACAATTCGAAATACACAGTTTCAAGGTAAATTGGCTAAACACTCACTTTCTACCAATTTGGAGGGCTTGTTTTATAGAAACAGTAAGATTTCGGCATCAACAATAGCGCAACCAGATGCGTGAAGCCGGATTCAAATTGCCAACATACCCCTCTCCCCCCTAGCGATTATCGGAGTCGGGTTTTTACAATTCGAAATACACAGTTTCAAGGTAAATTGGCTAAACACTCACTTTCTACCAATTTGGAGGGCTTGTTTTATAGAAACAGTAAGATTTCGGCATCAACAATAGCGCAACCAGATGCGTGAAGCCGGATTCAAATTGCCAACATACCCCTCTCCCCCCTAGCGATTATCGGAGTCGGGTTTTTACAATTCAAAACACACAGTTTCAAGGTAAATTGGCTAAACACTCACTTTCTACCAATTTGGAGGGCTTGTTTTATAGAAACAGTAAGATTTCGGCATCAACAATAGCGCAACCAGATGCGTGAAGCCGGATTCAAATTGCCAACATACCCCTCTCCCCCTAGCGATTATCGGAGTCGGGTTTTTACAATTCGAAATACACAGTTTCAAGGTAAATTGGCTAAACACTCACTTTCTACCAATTTGGAGGGCTTGTTTTATAGAAACAGCTACATTTCGGCATCAACAAGATGGCAAAAACCAGTTTCACGCATTCAATCTAGGTCTGTTTTCCCACTATCCGTATCTGTATACTTTACCCAGTTTGGCGTAACATCTTTGATCCGAAATGATGTGGTATTCAAGGCTATTATGTGCTTTACCAGGCTACGCTTTTATCAACCCCAAAAATCGCGAGCACCACTATGATGGAAATCTTCCTAACCGTATTTTCCGCGGTTAGAGTTAGGGGAAAATCTTGGCAGAGTAAGGGTTAAGTAGTGAGTGCTTCTGATTATTCTCTATTTGTGTAGGTTTGACTGGGTCTCTCTTCCATTTTAGAACCCAGTGGTGTCGGCCAACCATGCGTACCATGCTACATATTCAATGGGAAGACCCATGTAGCAATGGCCGATGTAAGAGCGGCCATTGCTGATGTGAAGGCATCTTGCTTAAAGTCGTTACTTCGGAGAATGAACATCCAGGCGGTGCTAGCGGAAGGAGAAATCCGTGCATGTTTGCAATCACGCCTTGGAAACAAAAAGGGAGGTCACTGGCTAATAACGGTGGAGGATTTTGAACGAATAAAAGAGAAGAGAAAGCTCTCTTCTGGTCAAGAGACAGCGTATTTTCCAGTGACAAGCGAAAATGAAGGGAATCACGAAGAGTGCAGCGACATCACCGAGAAGGAGACTCAGACGGATGGTTGTGTTTCACGGGAAAACAAGAATATTAGGAAACAGCGAAAGTCAAAGGAAATAGTATCCGTTCAGCTGGCGGAAGAATTCGACCGAATTTCAGAGTTTTACAGAAAAGTGGTCAACCCAGAGAGACCATCTGGACACATAGCAGTGACAACAATAAAGAAAATAACAAGCCGAGCAATGGAATACTATATATATCTTTTTGAGAAGGATGGCCGCCTTCCAAAAATTGAGTACTGCCTAGAGATAGAAATGGTGGAACGATTTGTTGATAACTTAATTGCAAAAGGCTTGAGCTACGGAACTGTAGCGGGGTATGCTCAGTGCCTATTGTACGTTGCGAAATATTTGCATCGAAAGAGCAAGCACACAGGTAGTCATCTCGAAATACAGAGATTGTGGAGTTGAAGACGATGCAGTCACAGTTGCAGGCGAGTGATTTACTGTAGTCCTGAATTCTATGTAGCATGTTGGTGGTGAGGACACCCCCAATCATTAATTGAATGAGTTAGGAAGGTAAAATTATACCAAATATTTTGTATAAACTATTTTGTGCTAACTGTTTTGTGCTCCATGTTGCCATACTAACTAAGTTCACTCCGTAATATTTGTCAATTTTGCACACAGAGAGAGTACGAAAGACAAAGGAGGAAAGACCGTCCAGTTGACAACAATCGGAGGAAGAGGTTCAAATGGTCTAAGGTCCTGGATACGATAAAAAGCATGAAGTATGAGTTAGAAAATTACATTGGATCAGCAAGTGATAAAGCTAGATTATACCACGATTTCATCATTTTGCTGATGTTCTCCACCGTCAACCCGTCAAGGAACATCGATGTTATCAACCTTAAAGTAATTTACGAAGAAGAGGAAGAGCCACAGAATAAAGGGAACTACGTAGTTTTCAAGAAGGACGGGACGGTGGAGATGGTTATTTATAATTTTAAGACTGAAAAGACATATGGATGCAATCGTGTAATCATCTCCAAAATAAATTACTTGGAAGAGTACTTTAGGACATACGTGACTATACATAGAAAAATTCTAACAACAGGGAAAGATCACAAGTATCTGTTCGTACGCCATTCGGGCGACCCGTTTGCAAGTTCCGAAGCATTTTCAATATATATGGGGAGATCTTTCCAAAAGTATAGCGATGAAAAGTTACACATGACAACAGACACGCTAAGAAAAAGCCTAGTAAATTGGGTTTTGTCCCAAGAGAAAGACGATAGAGCTTTGCAAGCGGGAATAGCACGATTAATGTCACACACTGTAAAGACCCAACGGCTACGGTATTATACCGAGGAAAACGAGCAGTTGGTGGAGAGAGGGGTGAATTTTATGTCACAAACTACGGCAGCGGCTTTAGATATCCAAGTAGGCGAATTGGTCAACGTCGATTTGCCGTTAAAAGGGCAGATTGTTGCGCTGTTGACGGAGGAGTCGACCTTCACACTAGGAAAAGTTCTTGGCTTCGATAAAGAAATTGTCCTGATGGCTGAGCTGAGAGAGACAGGCGAAGAAAGCACATATAAGATGATTATTGGCAACACTTTGAGAAAAAGAGCAACTTCCATCTTTCATCCAATTGACGTCGCTTACAATGCAGTTGAAAATGTGTATCGACTTCAGACGCAAAAGAACGCAATACAAGAAGAGCTGGAAAAGAGACTGCAACAAGCGTAGAACATGTAGCTTCAATGAACCATAAAAATTAATTCGAAAACTGTGTATTTGCTTTTTTACATGTTTTTTTTACTTTATTATTTCTATGAAAACGTTTTGCCGTAGCCCATGCCGTATTTTCTTTGCATTTAAATGGCCTGAGCCGAAAATTCGAAGCAAATCATTCATAATTTCACTTGGTTACCGATTCCCTCATGCAAAAACAGCAATATTTGACAACGCGATCGAAAAAGAAGCCAATGGTGATGATTATGATGATGACGCGAAAGGGGATAGCCCCTTCAGGGAATTTCCATTCTTTACACCCCGTTGACGCCTAAACGGGTAAGAATATCCCTGTCATCTGATCTTATGTTTGAGGTGACGCCTAGTACTACAAGCTATCAAAGTCTCAGCTTCCTAGCTATTTATGCTGATTTTTTGTCGAATTTTGAAAATCCGACACAGTTAAGAGATCTAAGTACGTAGAGGTCCGCCATTACACCAGGACCTGGTGCACCATTGTTCTTCGAACTTTGTCGACTATGGGGGTTTCAGAAAACAGTGTTTTGATTCAAATGTTCTCTCATGGGTTGGATAGAGAATTTCAAGCTCTTTAAATCGGAATTAAGTTTGAGGGGTCGCAAATGAATATTTCGTCGAGATATTAAGGGTTAAAAATGGGAGAACAATGGCCAAACAAAGGAACGCAAAAGTAAAAAATTGGAAGCCGACGCAAAAGAGGCTACTGACGTAAATTAAGCGATGTTGCTGTAGTTGAGTGGGGAACGACACATTTGGCGCGTGCTTGATAAAGTGGAAGGTCTTCAGAGAATTACTAACGGATTATTACTGGAAACTGGATAAATCTATTGCTTAATGAAAGCTACTTCCTCTTGCAAGCTGTGACAAAGTGGTGAGTTTTCAATTAACGTGTTTTCCTATTTAACTCGCTTGTCTCGTTCCGTAACCTGAGGCCGCCATGTTGAAAGCACTTCCCAGGTTTTGAAGGTTCGTCAAACACAATATCTACTGACAACTGTGTGATAAAACAAAAACAATATGCGGTCAGAGAAACTCACTTACTTTATCAATCACTATTGATTCGCAGACAAATGTTTTTCCTCCTTTCACAATAAATCTTCCTATCATTGCCAACATAAATAGAGCGGCCCAGGCCCACATCCTAGTTTGTGTAGAGTTCCCAGTCGGGTTTTTTAGTCATGCTTCAACAACACAAAAGTTGCCGTCTTGTGACACTCACAAACCTTTGATTTTCTAGTCAGTCAGAGCCGCTGTCGGCCTGAACTCTTGCTATAATGTTGTACTAAGGTTGTTTCATGCTCAGCTAGCATGGTTTGCCCCCTCGGAGCAAGCGTGGATTTAAGTCAGCCTTTGCACCCGGAGGAGGTGTAATTGCCAGTTTCCTATACAAGTCTGTGTAGATTTCCAAGTCGGGATTTTTGGTACTGCCGCCCAGTCATAGTGCCCCCCTGGCAGGGCAGCCAGTATTAGTTGCCTACTATAGTTGCCAATACTCTGTGCAATCCTCCTGTGCATTTTAGCTGTGTTTTCATGTGAAACTCTGCTGTTTTTATGTTGAAAATGCACAAAAACAACACAAAAGTGGCCGTCTTGTGACACTCACAAACCTTTGATTTTCTAGTCAGTCAGAGCCGCTGTCGGCCTGAACTCTTGCTATAATGTTGTACTAAGGTTGTTTCATGCTCAGCTAGCATGGTTTGCCCCCTCGGAGCAAGCGTGGATTTAAGTCAGCCTTTGCACCCGGAGGGGTGTAATTGCCAGTTGCCTATACAAGTCTGTGTAGATTTGCAAGTCGGGATTTTTGGTACTGCCGCCCAGTCATAGTGCCCCCCTGGCAGGGCAGCCAGTATTAGTTGCCTACTATAGTTGCCAATACTCTGTGCAATCCTCCTGTGCATTTTAGCTGTGTTTTCATGTGAAACTCTGCTGTTTTTATGTTGAAAATGCACAAAAACAACACAAAAGTTGCCGTCTTGTGACACTCACAAACCTTTGATTTTCTAGTCAGTCAGAGCCGCTGTCGGCCTGAACTCTTGCTATAATGTTGTACTAAGGTTGTTTCATGCTCAGCTAGCATGGTTTGCCCCCTCGGAGCAAGCGTGGATTTAAGTCAGCCTTTGCACCCGGAGGAGGTGTAATTGCCAGTTTCCTATACAAGTCTGTGTAGATTTCCAAGTCGGGATTTTTGGTACTGCCGCCCAGTCATAGTGCCCCCCTGGCAGGGCAGCCAGTATTAGTTGCCTACTATAGTTGCCAATACTCTGTGCAATCCTCCTGTGCATTTTAGCTGTGTTTTCATGTGAAACTCTGCTGTTTTTATGTTGAAAATGCACAAAAACAACACAAAAGTGGCCGTCTTGTGACACTCACAAACCTTTGATTTTCTAGTCAGTCAGAGCCGCTGTCGGCCTGAACTCTTGCTATAATGTTGTACTAAGGTTGTTTCATGCTCAGCTAGCATGGTTTGCCCCCTCGGAGCAAGCGTGGATTTAAGTCAGCCTTTGCACCCGGAGGGGTGTAATTGCCAGTTGCCTATACAAGTCTGTGTAGATTTGCAAGTCGGGATTTTTGGTACTGCCGCCCAGTCATAGTGCCCCCCTGGCAGGGCAGCCAGTATTAGTTGCCTACTATAGTTGCCAATACTCTGTGCAATCCTCCTGTGCATTTTAGCTGTGTTTTCATGTGAAACTCTGCTGTTTTTATGTTGAAAATGCACAAAAACAACACAAAAGTTGCCGTCTTGTGACACTCACAAACCTTTGATTTTCTAGTCAGTCAGAGCCGCTGTCGGCCTGAACTCTTGCTATAATGTTGTACTAAGGTTGTTTCATGCTCAGCTAGCATGGTTTGCCCCCTCGGAGCAAGCGTGGATTTAAGTCAGCCTTTGCACCCGGAGGAGGTGTAATTGCCAGTTTCCTATACAAGTCTGTGTAGATTTCCAAGTCGGGATTTTTGGTACTGCCGCCCAGTCATAGTGCCCCCCTGGCAGGGCAGCCAGTATTAGTTGCCTACTATAGTTGCCAATACTCTGTGCAATCCTCCTGTGCATTTTAGCTGTGTTTTCATGTGAAACTCTGCTGTTTTTATGTTGAAAATGCACAAAAACAACACAAAAGTGGCCGTCTTGTGACACTCACAAACCTTTGATTTTCTAGTCAGTCAGAGCCGCTGTCGGCCTGAACTCTTGCTATAATGTTGTACTAAGGTTGTTTCATGCTCAGCTAGCATGGTTTGCCCCCTCGGAGCAAGCGTGGATTTAAGTCAGCCTTTGCACCCGGAGGGGTGTAATTGCCAGTTGCCTATACAAGTCTGTGTAGATTTCCAAGTCGGGATTTTTGGTACTGCCGCCCAGTCATAGTGCCCCCCTGGCAGGGCAGCCAGTATTAGTTGCCTACTATAGTTGCCAATACTCTGTGCAATCCTCCTGTGCATTTTAGCTGTGTTTTCATGTGAAACTCTGCTGTTTTTATGTTGAAAATGCACAAAAACAACACAAAAGTTGCCGTCTTGTGACACTCACAAACCTTTGATTTTCTAGTCAGTCAGAGCCGCTGTCGGCCTGAACTCTTGCTATAATGTTGTACTAAGGTTGTTTCATGCTCAGCTAGCATGGTTTGCCCCCTCGGAGCAAGCGTGGATTTAAGTCAGCCTTTGCACCCGGAGGAGGTGTAATTGCCAGTTTCCTATACAAGTCTGTGTAGATTTCCAAGTCGGGATTTTTGGTACTGCCGCCCAGTCATAGTGCCCCCCTGGCAGGGCAGCCAGTATTAGTTGCCTACTATAGTTGCCAATACTCTGTGCAATCCTCCTGTGCATTTTAGCTGTGTTTTCATGTGAAACTCTGCTGTTTTTATGTTGAAAATGCACAAAAACAACACAAAAGTGGCCGTCTTGTGACACTCACAAACCTTTGATTTTCTAGTCAGTCAGAGCCGCTGTCGGCCTGAACTCTTGCTATAATGTTGTACTAAGGTTGTTTCATGCTCAGCTAGCATGGTTTGCCCCCTCGGAGCAAGCGTGGATTTAAGTCAGCCTTTGCACCCGGAGGAGGTGTAATTGCCAGTTGCCTATACAAGTCTGTGTAGATTTCCAAGTCGGGATTTTTGGTACTGCCGCCCAGTCATAGTGCCCCCCTGGCAGGGCAGCCAGTATTAGTTGCCTACTATAGTTGCCAATACTCTGTGCAATCCTCCTGTGCATTTTAGCTGTGTTTTCATGTGAAACTCTGCTGTTTTTATGTTGAAAATGCACAAAAACAACACAAAAGTTGCCGTCTTGTGACACTCACAAACCTTTGATTTTCTAGTCAGTCAGAGCCGCTGTCGGCCTGAACTCTTGCTATAATGTTGTACTAAGGTTGTTTCATGCTCAGCTAGCATGGTTTGCCCCCTCGGAGCAAGCGTGGATTTAAGTCAGCCTTTGCACCCGGAGGAGGTGTAATTGCCAGTTTCCTATACAAGTCTGTGTAGATTTCCAAGTCGGGATTTTTGGTACTGCCGCCCAGTCATAGTGCCCCCCTGGCAGGGCAGCCAGTATTAGTTGCCTACTATAGTTGCCAATACTCTGTGCAATCCTCCTGTGCATTTTAGCTGTGTTTTCATGTGAAACTCTGCTGTTTTTATGTTGAAAATGCACAAAAACAACACAAAAGTGGCCGTCTTGTGACACTCACAAACCTTTGATTTTCTAGTCAGTCAGAGCCGCTGTCGGCCTGAACTCTTGCTATAATGTTGTACTAAGGTTGTTTCATGCTCAGCTAGCATGGTTTGCCCCCTCGGAGCAAGCGTGGATTTAAGTCAGCCTTTGCACCCGGAGGGGTGTAATTGCCAGTTTCCTATACAAGTCTGTGTAGATTTCCAAGTCGGGATTTTTGGTACTGCCGCCCAGTCATAGTGCCCCCCTGGCAGGGCAGCCAGTATTAGTTGCCTACTATAGTTGCCAATACTCTGTGCAATCCTCCTGTGCATTTTAGCTGTGTTTTCATGTGAAACTCTGCTGTTTTTATGTTGAAAATGCACAAAAACAACACAAAAGTGGCCGTCTTGTGACACTCACAAACCTTTGATTTTCTAGTCAGTCAGAGCCGCTGTCGGCCTGAACTCTTGCTATAATGTTGTACTAAGGTTGTTTCATGCTCAGCTAGCATGGTTTGCCCCCTCGGAGCAAGCGTGGATTTAAGTCAGCCTTTGCACCCGGAGGAGGTGTAATTGCCAGTTTCCTATACAAGTCTGTGTAGATTTCCAAGTCGGGATTTTTGGTACTGCCGCCCAGTCATAGTGCCCCCCTGGCAGGGCAGCCAGTATTAGTTGCCTACTATAGTTGCCAATACTCTGTGCAATCCTCCTGTGCATTTTAGCTGTGTTTTCATGTGAAACTCTGCTGTTTTTATGTTGAAAATGCACAAAAACAACACAAAAGTGGCCGTCTTGTGACACTCACAAACCTTTGATTTTCTAGTCAGTCAGAGCCGCTGTCGGCCTGAACTCTTGCTATAATGTTGTACTAAGGTTGTTTCATGCTCAGCTAGCATGGTTTGCCCCCTCGGAGCAAGCGTGGATTTAAGTCAGCCTTTGCACCCGGAGGGGTGTAATTGCCAGTTTCCTATACAAGTCTGTGTAGATTTCCAAGTCGGGATTTTTGGTACTGCCGCCCAGTCATAGTGCCCCCCTGGCAGGGCAGCCAGTATTAGTTGCCTACTATAGTTTGCCAATACTCTGTGCAATCCTCCTGTGCATTTTAGCTGTGTTTTCATGTGAAACTCTGCTTTTTTATGTTGAAAATGCACAAAAACAACACAAAAGTGGCCGTCTTGTGACACTCACAAACCTTTGATTTTCTAGTCAGTCAGAGCCGCTGTCGGCCTGAACTCTTGCTATAATGTTGTACTAAGGTTGTTTCATGCTCAGCTAGCATGGTTTGCCCCCTCGGAGCAAGCGTGGATTTAAGTCAGCCTTTGCACCCGGAGGAGGTGTAATTGCCAGGTTTCCTATACAAGTCTGTGTAGATTTCCAAGTCGGGATTTTTGGTACTGCCGCCCAGTCATAGTGCCCCCCTGGCAGGGCAGCCAGTATTAGTTGCCTACTATAGTTGCCAATACTCTGTGCAATCCTCCTGTGCATTTTAGCTGTGTTTTCATGTGAAACTCTGCTGTTTTTATGTTGAAAATGCACAAAAACAACACAAAAGTGGCCGTCTTGTGACACTCACAAACCTTTGATTTTCTAGTCAGTCAGAGCCGCTGTCGGCCTGAACTCTTGCTATAATGTTGTACTAAGGTTGTTTCATGCTCAGCTAGCATGGTTTGCCCCCTCGGAGCAAGCGTGGATTTAAGTCAGCCTTTGCACCCGGAGGGGGTGTAATTGCCAGTTTCCTATACAAGTCTGTGTAGATTTCCAAGTCGGGATTTTTGGTACTGCCGCCCAGTCATAGTGCCCCCCTGGCAGGGCAGCCAGTATTAGTTGCCTACTATAGTTGCCAATACTCTGTGCAATCCTCCTGTGCATTTTAGCTGTGTTTTCATGTGAAACTCTGCTGTTTTTATGTTGAAAATGCACAAAAACAACACAAAAGTGCCGTCTTGTGACACTCACAAACCTTTGATTTTCTAGTCAGTCAGAGCCGCTGTCGGCCTGAACTCTTGCTATAATGTTGTACTAAGGTTGTTTCATGCTCAGCTAGCATGGTTTGCCCCCTCGGAGCAAGCGTGGATTTAAGTCAGCCTTTGCACCCGGAGGAGGTGTAATTGCCAGTTTCCTATACAAGTCTGTGTAGATTTCCAAGTCGGGATTTTTGGTACTGCCGCCCAGTCATAGTGCCCCCCTGGCAGGGCAGCCAGTATTAGTTGCCTACTATAGTTGCCAATACTCTGTGCAATCCTCCTGTGCATTTTAGCTGTGTTTTCATGTGAAACTCTGCTGTTTTTATGTTGAAAATGCACAAAAACAACACAAAAGTGGCCGTCTTGTGACACTCACAAACCTTTGATTTTCTAGTCAGTCAGAGCCGCTGTCGGCCTGAACTCTTGCTATAATGTTGTACTAAGGTTGTTTCATGCTCAGCTAGCATGGTTTGCCCCCTCGGAGCAAGCGTGGATTTAAGTCAGCCTTTGCACCCGGAGGGGTGTAATTGCCAGTTCCTATACAAGTCTGTGTAGATTTGCAAGTCGGGATTTTTGGTACTGCCGCCCAGTCATAGTGCCCCCCTGGCAGGGCAGCCAGTATTAGTTGCCTACTATAGTTGCCAATACTCTGTGCAATCCTCCTGTGCATTTTAGCTGTGTTTTCATGTGAAACTCTGCTGTTTTTATGTTGAAAATGCACAAAAACAACACAAAAGTGGCCGTCTTGTGACACTCACAAACCTTTGATTTTCTAGTCAGTCAGAGCCGCTGTCGGCCTGAACTCTTGCTATAATGTTGTACTAAGGTTGTTTCATGCTCAGCTAGCATGGTTTGCCCCCTCGGAGCAAGCGTGGATTTAAGTCAGCCTTTGCACCCGGAGGAGGTGTAATTGCCAGTTTCCTATACAAGTCTGTGTAGATTTCCAAGTCGGGATTTTTGGTACTGCCGCCCAGTCATAGTGCCCCCTGGCAGGGCAGCCAGTATTAGTTGCCTACTATAGTTGCCAATACTCTGTGCAATCCTCCTGTGCATTTTAGCTGTGTTTTCATGTGAAACTCTGCTGTTTTTATGTTGAAAATGCACAAAAACAACACAAAAGTGCCGTCTTGTGACACTCACAAACCTTTGATTTTCTAGTCAGTCAGAGCCGCTGTCGGCCTGAACTCTTGCTATAATGTTGTACTAAGGTTGTTTCATGCTCAGCTAGCATGGTTTGCCCCCTCGGAGCAAGCGTGGATTTAAGTCAGCCTTTGCACCCGGAGGAGGTGTAATTGCCAGTTTCCTATACAAGTCTGTGTAGATTTCCAAGTCGGGATTTTTGGTACTGCCGCCCAGTCATAGTGCCCCCCTGGCAGGGCAGCCAGTATTAGTTGCCTACTATAGTTGCCAATACTCTGTGCAATCCTCCTGTGCATTTTAGCTGTGTTTTCATGTGAAACTCTGCTGTTTTTATGTTGAAAATGCACAAAAACAACACAAAAGTGGCCGTCTTGTGACACTCACAAACCTTTGATTTTCTAGTCAGTCAGAGCCGCTGTCGGCCTGAACTCTTGCTATAATGTTGTACTAAGGTTGTTTCATGCTCAGCTAGCATGGTTTGCCCCCTCGGAGCAAGCGTGGATTTAAGTCAGCCTTTGCACCCGGAGGGGTGTAATTGCCAGTTTCCTATACAAGTCTGTGTAGATTTCCAAGTCGGGATTTTTGGTACTGCCGCCCAGTCATAGTGCCCCCCTGGCAGGGCAGCCAGTATTAGTTGCCTACTATAGTTGCCAATACTCTGTGCAATCCTCCTGTGCATTTTAGCTGTGTTTTCATGTGAAACTCTGCTGTTTTTATGTTGAAAATGCACAAAAACAACACAAAAGTGGCCGTCTTGTGACACTCACAAACCTTTGATTTTCTAGTCAGTCAGAGCCGCTGTCGGCCTGAACTCTTGCTATAATGTTGTACTAAGGTTGTTTCATGCTCAGCTAGCATGGTTTGCCCCCTTTGGAGCAAGCAGGGCAGGCAGCAAAAATAAACACGTCTGTTTGGGAGATTGCTTAAGGTGTGAATGAATCCAATCATATGCACAGGCACATGACGTTACGTAGTTATGATAATGATAATAAATATAATAATAATACCGATAACTATATTGGTTCCGTTTTTTAGTTTTATCGATACATCCATGTTTATGGTTCTCAATGTTCACATATTTATAAATCCAAATGTCGATACTGGAATCTTTGATCTTTTCGATCTTCTTGGTCTGATATCGACTTCAATCTCTTTATGTTTCTCCTTTTCCTTCTTGCTTTCATTGTCAGTAATATCTTCCTCTTCATTGTCGTAGTACGTTTGCTGGAACTCTCTTGAAATGTGAGACATTCCTTGTTATGTCGCTATTGTGGCTCGTGTTCATGCAAGAGATAGAATTTGGTTAGTGACTTTCGTTGCAACATTGCAGTTTGCATACAATCATGATATCAAGGCGACTTGTTTGTCACTGCAGTCGTGACAATAAACACTAATTATAGGCATCTCAGTCCTAGTATTCACAGACATTGCAACTTGTGGCCTCCTTGCCTAGAGTTGCAGCTCTCCAAAGCTTTCATTTACAACGAATTATTGTGAAAAACAAGCCTTGTCAACTCATGTCACGCTCTCGGAACAAGGGGTGTAAGCACGTACCTTGCTTTGGTAAGAGTGTGTTTTTCCACCTTTCCCGCTGCCCAACTTTCTGTCCCGATCTTCTCGAACGACCTGCATCTCCTCTGCCCCCGCTCTCCCGATACGTAATAAGTTGCCCTCCACTCCAGTGTGTTGTTTAGTCGCTCGTGTTCATGCAAGAGATAGAATTTGGTTAGTGACTTTCGTTGCAACATTGCAGTTTGCACACAATCATGATGTCAAGGCGACTTGTTTGTCACTGCAGTCGTGACAATAAACACTAATTATAGGCATCTCAGTCCTAGTATTCACAGACATTGCAATTTGTGGCCTTCTTGCCTAGAGTTGCAGCTCTCCAAAGCTTTCATTTACAACGAATTATTGTGAAAAACAAGCCTTGTCAACTCATGTCACCCTCTCGGAACAAGGGGTGTAAGCACGTACCTTGCTTTGGTAAGAGTGTGTTTTCCACCTTTCCCGCTGCCCAACTTTCTGTCCCGATCTTCTCGAACGGTCTGCATCTACTCTGGTCATCCTTGGACTGTGTATGACTTGATTTGTATTTTTAATTAAACAAGATGTCTGACAAGTGAATCCTTATTTCAGGATGTGAAGAACAAGGAAATGGAAGAGAGAATACATAGAATATGTCGACCTATCGACTGTCACCTTCCGACAGAAAGTCATACAGTAGATATGGAAGCAGACGACATAGAAAAAGATACCTCGAAGAAGGAAAGCGGCCGAGAAGGCTAGGCAACAATGTTAGGTGATTATATTAGAAAATAATAAACAAATAAATATATTAAAACAAGCACATAAAACATATACACAAATAATAATACAAATGATATATACAAAATGATACAAAAGGCGCAGACGCCTAGAAGCAGGATTGCCAATTACCAATGAAAGAGGAGGTTCATACTTAAGATGGAATTATTTATCTAATAGAGATAAGAGAAGCTTCGCTTAATGTTAAAACATTTATTGATCCTAATCTTTCCTTTCTGTCATCAATTAGAAGTTGGAATTTTTCAATCTGGTAACACGAATTGATAAGAAAGCAATTTATAAAGAGTGCTATCGATACCCAAATACTTGAGGATAAGTTCTTATTTAGATTGGATGAATTATTGTTAGAATATTAATTTATTGCTAATTACGATGCAGAAAACCTTTCCATTCTAGGGGAAAAGCTCTCTGCAACGCTCACTAACCCGCCCGCAATCCCTTAACTTACAATATAAAGAGTGGAGGGACTCCTCGAATTCATTGGCAAGAGGTGGTTCGCTAGCACTGAATGATTGGATCTTTGGAATCCAGTAGGCTGAAATTCCGTACGAAACAAACAGTTCAATGCTGGTGTGTGCTGGAAGGTCTCTGGTGGTTTCTAAGAATGTAAAGGGCGCATCAAAGACAAACTTACAGTTACTCACTTCCTCTTCAACCTTTCTAAACTCTGTGAAGAAGGTATCCAAGGCGCTCACTGTAACTGAAGCCATCTCAGCCCTTCTTGGTCTTCGCATGCACCACCTGCTTCCAGTGAACCAAAATCAATCCTCCCAAAGACAGAGCCGAATGACTTGTCATTGCATTTGGGGCCAAGGAAGATATCATGGCACTTCTCGGCATCTGCAAACAGCAACGTACGGCCCCTGCCTCTCATCTCCAGTAGATAATCCTGCGAAGAAAGATCAAAAGGACGTGTAAGTAGAGAATCTAAATAGAGGCACAATCTTGTGCCTCTTGGGATCCTTCTTGGCTGGGGTTTTAAAAACAGCCCATCCCCGGCCCCCTCTATAGTACTCTCCCCCACACGTAGCTTTCTCTCCATAGCGAGGACCTCAGAGCAATACCGAGGGGAGGAGACAATGGCACATTTTGAGCCAAAAGGACCAGCATGGCGCAATGTCACCTCTTTTTCCCCACTACTTTCCCCTCTACACTTACTTGGAAGGATAGCCCCCAAAACCTCTGTTTCATGCTGGAAGAGACCCAAACAATTTGTCTTAGCATGTCTGGCAGCTTCTAAATACGCCCTAGGAAGGCCAAAAATGGGATATAGAAAAGCCATTCCCCGCCTGATTAGAGTCTCCCCAAGATCTTTAAAAGCCCCATCACCGCTCTCCCGAAAGAGAATTCGGACAATGAACCGCCCATGAGCATCCTTAGCTAGGTATCCCAATGAATCGTATCTAGGCACAACTTTCAACTCATCCTGGTAAACATTCCCAAGAACCCTCCTAAGAAACCTTAAAGAGTTGTGGCCAACGCAATCCCACCAACGACAATAATGACCACCTGTCCCTTCAGTATACTTAACAGATGTGTTCATTTCAGGTGCATCAAGTCCCTCAAGTCGAAACCGCACAGATGGAGATCCAAACAGACAAACAAAGTCGTTTCTCTCGCACCTGTCTATCGTGAGGCCATCCGCATCTGGAAAAAAGCAATCATCCAATTTAATTTTGACCCACCGACCGTCATCTTCCGATGGAAAGTCGTACAATAGATAGTCTGGGACATCTAGGATGGACCCAGTTGAAATGCTGCTAAGGAACTCAGAGAGGTGATCTACAACTGCTGTTGAGAAAACACTTTCTGGAACCGAAAGATTTGAAAAGCGCAGCGCATCTGGTGTTGGTCCCAGTCCCTCCGCAAGACTTACCATTCTCAACAACGAGCGCTGGCTCGTGTTGGAGAATTTGTTGTTGAGCATTCGCGCACGCGAGTCGACACGACAACAATGCAAGCCGAGAGAGACATGCTCCCCAACAGCCTGCAAGCACATGCCACATCCGCAGGAGCGCAGCAGGCGGTGGTACTCCTCCCTCCTCCTATTGAACAATCTCTTTGCTAGGTTGTTGGCACACTCATCTCTGGGCGTTCCAGTACTAGTGGATGAATCCACAATAAACCGGCCAACCAGCCAGAACATCTTGTTCCGAACAGCGTGGAAGTAATTCAACGCACTCAGTAGCACATCCAACTCAGCGTTGTTTTCTTCATTCCATACCTGTTTGGACGGGTCAATGCCTTCAGGAATCAGGACGACCTCCGCACAAGTATAGTGTGGCAAATCCAGCTGGAACATTCTACCACATGAAGAAGCTGGAGGAAGAACATACGTACTGTCATGGCGCGTGAACCTCCTTACATGCTCGCAGTCATCAGAGGGTGATGCTGAATGCGCCAGCACCTCGGAATACCTAGAGCTTCCACTGGTGTGGTGGCCAATGAAAGTCGAGCGCGCCCCCTTTCTGTTGCTTCGTGCGACAGGTTCACTTTGCAGTGAGCCTGCAACATCAAAAGTTTCAGAAGCGCTTGCGCCATCAAAAACATCCTGACTGGAACCTTCGGTATGCTGAATTGACAGCTCGTCCCCGTGCCGCACATTTTGAGAGAACTCATCTAGCAATGCATCTTCAGTGGGCTCTGAATCACCCAGCAATTGTTCAAGCCCTTCTTCAAGAGATGCATTTTCGATGGAACTGTCGGCCTGATTGACAACAAGTTCTTGCTCCAAATCAACACCTGCTGCCCCAGCCAGGGGTCGAAGAGAAGAAGAAGAAGACGCACCTTCAACGGGATTATACTCACCTAGGTGTGCAGCTGTGGCTGCACACCTCTTCTTCCTCTGCGGCCCAAGGAAGGTAGCTGAGGAATGAAAGACATAAGCTTAATTTTTATGGACAATAGCTCCAGTTTCAAGTTAGAGTATTCACAACTGAAATTTATTCAATTATATCACATATATATATATATAGATAATGCTTAGGTAATGTAAACAAGTTACAGCACATCTCTATAGAAATATATTTGTTGTTAAAGCTCTATTTAGTGGTAAAGTGAGGTTTTGTGAAGATAGCAAGAACTCAAGTATTTCTCCTTTCTATCGTTTCTACAAATCATCTGATAGCAAATATATAAATTGGATTTTCTCTAACATCTGACCATCTGACTATACTTTATTAAAAAGTAAAAGATTCCAATTCATTAAATTTTCTTAAGCTCTTCCCAAGTCCTTTCAACATTTGCACATTCAGTTTGATATATTTCACAACACAATCTGACTTAACAAGATTGAAAAGGTAAGGAAGTGTCATAGAAATTTTTGCCCACCTCCACAAACCTCTTCAGGATTCTGTGGTTGACAACAACTTGCAATCAATAATGTCAAAATAGAAAGTAATTAGTTAAAACCATTTTAGCTCTTTTAGATAGTTCCATAGATTAGCACATTTGTTGAAAAAGCGCAAAATATCAGTTTGTCCGAAGCTACAAACTTATGTTGTATTTTTACCGTTGTATCTCACTCTATGCTCCTCTTCACGCACATACAAATAATCTAGTGGACAAAAGAATAATATTAGGCCACTATAGACTATCAAAAACTGATATAGGTGGGATATTATTATTAGCATAAACTAAAAAATTTGAAAACATGGCTACCACAAACTGGTACAGTCAGGTTAATTTGGCCCTCTAAGTAACAATGTCTCAAAGTAGGCAAAACATCAAAAGTAGAAGAGTTGTTGAAAACTTCTGGTAGCCATGTATTACGAATAATGGTTCCCAGTTTGGGCCAAAGTGCACAACTAAGATTCAAGGAAAATCTTTTGCTACTACGTTTATTCACTGCGTCACAAAATCATAATCTACGCAAGCAGCAACAGACCATCTGATCTGTTACGTTAATACCCTTGAGCAAATCATGATGCTACTAGTGCAGTAAAATTGTTCCCAGGTTGGGTCAATGTGCACGACTAAGATTCGAGAAAAATCTTTTGCTACTATGTTTATTTACTGCGTCACAAAATCATAATCTACGCAAGCAGCAACAGACCATCTGATCTGTTACGTTAATACCCTGGAGCAAATCATGATGCTACTAGTGCACGAAAAATTGTTCCCAGGTTGGGTCAAAGTGCACGACTAACATTCGAGAAAAATCTTTTGATACTATATTTATGTACTGCGTCACAAATCACATGAATTGTAGTATAAAAGAGGAAAACCAACAAACGCAACTTTATACAGCTCTACTGTTGATAAGCGAAGCTAAAGATTGGCAAACCTTTATTTTTAGGTAAGTTCAATTGGACATAAACATTTGACTTCTTCGCAAAATATTCTACAACTGTGTGGTTTAATGTCAAATTTATTCTTCCATGTAAATGATGTTAACGTACTTAGAAATGGGCTTAGATATAACAAGAATTTCGCTCCATTCTGAATTTCGTGATTTACCAAAGACCTGAATTCTCAACCGTAACTCTCTAAAGGGGTGTTGCCATGACTGCTTGGCCAATCGCATCCGAAGAGCGTAAGTTTTAAATTTACTCATATAGATTGGCTACTTGCTTCGATCTTTGTGTTTTCTCAAGCCAGTGCTGGCCATAGAAAGCACTTCGAATTGCTCAAACGGTCAAGTATAGAGAGCATGGTGAGCTGTTCTAAAGAAGCAAAGTTTGAAATTACTCACCAACACGACGACAAACGGCTTCGACATCTTGCTCCGCTTGCAAAGACAAGCGAAGAAGCTCACGGACTTCATGATCAGCCACGGCGATCTGTTGGATTTCAACCAAATTTGTCAAAATCCTTTGGAAAACCATGACTGCTCGCTCAATTGCCTCCATTTTAAAAGAAGAATTCGTGAAAGAATTCGAGATTTAAATTTGAAAGTGAAGTTCAACAACACGTGCGAGTTGCCAGAAGTTCAACGAACATCGGATTCGAGTAGTGTGATTGACATGAAGCCCTGTGTGGTTGTCGATTAGAATACGCAAACAAAACCTTTGTTTATCAAAGTGTCATCGGGTAATTTATCAAAAATTTAAATGGCCGGAAATTATTGTCAGTAAAAGAACAACAGCGGGGGCACAACAATACCTGTTAGAGACAATGGTAATAGAAGTTCTTTACAAATCACTAACAAGGTACTTTTTTTTCAGCTTCAAAATGTCAATAGATCACAAATTAGGAGGAGGAGTCCAGACTGGCAAGTTCTTTCGTTTTTCTATAATCTGAATCGAAATGTCTTCCAACAGTACTCGCTTCACTGCAATAATTTTTCAGAGCCACTTTTCCAAGAGCAACATAAACCAATTCAAGAAAGGTAACCTTTCCAGTTTCCTGTTTTCTCTCTCATTTCTCTCTCAACTGCAATTCGTACCAAAGACTCTCCTAGCTGGATATTGGAGACGGGCTTGTACTCTTCGAAATACATAGTTTTAAGGTAAATTGGCTAAACACTCGGTCTTTACCAATTTGGGGGGCTTGTTTTATAGAAACAGAAATCGGCATCAACAATAGCGAAACCAGATGCGTGAAACCAGATTCAAATTGCCAACATACCCCTCTCCCCCTAGCGATTATCGGAGTCGGGTTTTTACATTTCAAAACACACAGTTTCAAGGTAAATTGGCTAAACGTTCAGTCTCTACCAATTTGGAGGGCTTGTTTTATAGAAACAGTAAGATTTCGGCATCAACAATAGCGCAACCAGATGCGTGAAGCCGGATTCAAATTGCCAACATACCCCTCTCCCCCCTAGCGATTATCGGAGTCGGGTTTTTACAATTCAAAACACACAGTTTCAAGGTAAATTGGCTAAACGTTCAGTCTCTACCAATTTGGAGGGCTTGTTTTATAGAAACAGTAAGATTTCGGCATCAACAATAGCGCAACCAGATGCGTGAAGCCGGATTCAAATTGCCAACATACCCCTCTCCCCCTAGCGATTATCGGAGTCGGGTTTTTACAATTCGAAATACACAGTTTCAAGGTAAATTGGCTAAACACTCACTTTCTACCAATTTGGAGGGCTTGTTTTATAGAAACAGTAAGATTTCGGCATCAACAATAGCGCAACCAGATGCGTGAAGCCGGATTCAAATTGCCAACATACCCCTCTCCCCCCTAGCGATTATCGGAGTCGGGTTTTTACAATTCGAAATACACAGTTTCAAGGTAAATTGGCTAAACACTCACTTTCTACCAATTTGGAGGGCTTGTTTTATAGAAACAGTAAGATTTCGGCATCAAAAATAGCGCAACCAGATGCGTGAAGCCGGATTCAAATTGCCAACATACCCCTCTCCCCCCTAGCGATTATCGGAGTCAGGTTTTTACAATTCGAAATACACAGTTTCAAGGTAAATTGGCTAAACACTCACTTTCTACCAATTTGGAGGGCTTGTTTTATAGAAACAGTAAGATTTCGGCATCAACAATAGCGCAACCAGATGCGTGAAGCCGGATTCAAATTGCCAACATACCCCTCTCCCCCCTAGCGATTATCGGAGTCAGGTTTTTACAATTCGAAATACACAGTTTCAAGGTAAATTGGCTAAACACTCACTTTCTACCAATTTGGAGGGCTTGTTTTATAGAAACAGTAAGATTTCGGCATCAACAATAGCGCAACCAGATGCGTGAAGCCGGATTCAAATTGCCAACATACCCCTCTCCCCCCTAGCGATTATCGGAGTCAGGTTTTTACAATTCGAAATACACAGTTTCAAGGTAAATTGGCTAAACACTCACTTTCTACCAATTTGGAGGGCTTGTTTTATAGAAACAGTAAGATTTCGGCATCAACAATAGCGCAACCAGATGCGTGAAGCCGGATTCAAATTGCCAACATGCCCCTCTCCCCCCTAGCGATTATCGGAGTCAGGTTTTTACAATTCGAAATACACAGTTTCAAGGTAAATTGGCTAAACACTCACTTTCTACCAATTTGGAGGGCTTGTTTTATAGAAACAGTAAGATTTCGGCATCAACAATAGCGCAACCAGATGCGTGAAGCCGGATTCAAATTGCCAACATACCCCTCTCCCCCCTAGCGATTATCGGAGTCGGGTTTTTACATTTCAAAACACACAGTTTCAAGGTAAATTGGCTAAACGTTCAGTCTCTACCAATTTGGAGGGCTTGTTTTATAGAAACAGTAAGATTTCGGCATCAACAATAGCGCAACCAGATGCGTGAAGCCGGATTCAAATTGCCAACATACCCCTCTCCCCCCTAGCGATTATCGGAGTCGGGTTTTTACAATTCGAAATACACAGTTTCAAGGTAAATTGGCTAAACACTCACTTTCTACCAATTTGGAGGGCTTGTTTTATAGAAACAGTAAGATTTCGGCATCAACAAGATGGCAAAAACCAGTTTCACGCATTCAATCTAGGTCTGTTTTCCCACTATCCGTATCTGTATACTTTACCCAGTTTGGCGTAACATCTTTGATCCGAAATGATGTGGTATTCAAGGCTATTATGTGCTTTACCAGGCTACGCTTTTATCAACCCCAAAAATCGCGAGCACCACTATGATGGAAATCTTCCTAACCGTATTTTCCGCGGTTAGAGTTAGGGGAAAATCTTGGCAGAGTAAGGGTTAAGTAGTGAGTGCTTCTGATTATTCTCTATTTGTGTAGGTTTGACTGGGTCTCTCTTCCATTTTAGAACCCAGTGGTGTCGGCCAACCATGCGTACCATGCTACATATTCAATGGGAAGACCCATGTAGCAATGGCCGATGTAAGAGCGGCCATTGCTGATGTGAAGGCATCTTGCTTAAAGTCGTTACTTCGGAGAATGAACATCCAGGCGGTGCTAGCGGAAGGAGAAATCCGTGCATGTTTGCAATCACGCCTTGGAAACAAAAAGGGAGGTCACTGGCTAATAACGGTGGAGGATTTTGAACGAATAAAAGAGAAGAGAAAGCTCTCTTCTGGTCAAGAGACAGCGTATTTTCCAGTGACAAGCGAAAATGAAGGGAATCACGAAGAGTGCAGCGACATCACCGAGAAGGAGACTCAGACGGATGGTTGTGTTTCACGGGAAAACAAGAATATTAGGAAACAGCGAAAGTCAAAGGAAATAGTATCCGTTCAGCTGGCGGAAGAATTCGACCGAATTTCAGAGTTTTACAGAAAAGTGGTCAACCCAGAGAGACCATCTGGACACATAGCAGTGACAACAATAAAGAAAATAACAAGCCGAGCAATGGAATACTATATATATCTTTTTGAGAAGGATGGCCGCCTTCCAAAAATTGAGTACTGCCTAGAGATAGAAATGGTGGAACGATTTGTTGATAACTTAATTGCAAAAGGCTTGAGCTACGGAACTGTAGCGGGGTATGCTCAGTGCCTATTGTACGTTGCGAAATATTTGCATCGAAAGAGCAAGCACACAGGTAGTCATCTCGAAATACAAGAGATTGTGGAGTTGAAGACGATGCAGTCACAGTTGCAGGCGAGTGATTTACTGTAGTCCTGAATTCTATGTAGCATGTTGGTGGTGAGGACACCCCCAATCATTAATTGAATGAGTTAGGAAGGTAAAATTATACCAAATATTTTGTATAAACTATTTTGTGCTAACTGTTTTGTGCTCCATGTTGCCATACTAACTAAGTTCACTCCGTAATATTTGTCAATTTTGCAACACAGAGAGAGTACGAAAGACAAAGGAGGAAAGACCGTCCAGTTGACAACAATCGGAGGAAGAGGTTCAAATGGTCTAAGGTCCTGGATACGATAAAAAGCATGAAGTATGAGTTAGAAAATTACATTGGATCAGCAAGTGATAAAGCTAGATTATACCACGATTTCATCATTTTGCTGATGTTCTCCACCGTCAACCCGTCAAGGAACATCGATGTTATCAACCTTAAAGTAATTTACGAAGAAGAGGAAGAGCCACAGAATAAAGGGAACTACGTAGTTTTCAAGAAGGACGGGACGGTGGAGATGGTTATTTATAATTTTAAGACTGAAAAGACATATGGATGCAATCGTGTAATCATCTCCAAAATAAATTACTTGGAAGAGTACTTTAGGACATACGTGACTATACATAGAAAAATTCTAACAACAGGGAAAGATCACAAGTATCTGTTCGTACGCCATTCGGGCGACCCGTTTGCAAGTTCCGAAGCATTTTCAATATATATGGGGAGATCTTTCCAAAAGTATAGCGATGAAAAGTTACACATGACAACAGACACGCTAAGAAAAAGCCTAGTAAATTGGGTTTTGTCCCAAGAGAAAGACGATAGAGCTTTGCAAGCGGGAATAGCACGATTAATGTCACACACTGTAAAGACCCAACGGCTACGGTATTATACCGAGGAAAACGAGCAGTTGGTGGAGAGAGGGGTGAATTTTATGTCACAAACTACGGCAGCGGCTTTAGATATCCAAGTAGGCGAATTGGTCAACGTCGATTTGCCGTTAAAAGGGCAGATTGTTGCGCTGTTGACGGAGGAGTCGACCTTCACACTAGGAAAAGTTCTTGGCTTCGATAAAGAAATTGTCCTGATGGCTGAGCTGAGAGAGACAGGCGAAGAAAGCACATATAAGATGATTATTGGCAACACTTTGAGAAAAAGAGCAACTTCCATCTTTCATCCAATTGACGTCGCTTACAATGCAGTTGAAAATGTGTATCGACTTCAGACGCAAAAGAACGCAATACAAGAAGAGCTGGAAAAGAGACTGCAACAAGCGTAGAACATGTAGCTTCAATGAACCATAAAAATTAATTCGAAAACTGTGTATTTGCTTTTTTACATGTTTTTTTTACTTTATTATTTCTATGAAAACGTTTTGCCGTAGCCCATGCCGTATTTTCTTTGCATTTAAATGGCCTGAGCCGAAAATTCGAAGCAAATCATTCATAATTTCACTTGGTTACCGATTCCCTCATGCAAAAACAGCAATATTTGACAACGCGATCGAAAAAGAAGCCAAGGGTGATGATTATGATGATGACGCGAAAGGGGATAGCCCCTTCAGGGAATTTCCATTCTTTACACCCCGTTGACGCCTAAACGGGTAAGAATATCCCTGTCATCTGATCTTATGTTTGAGGTGACGCCTAGTACTACAAGCTATCAAAGTCTCAGCTTCCTAGCTATTTATGCTGATTTTTTGTCGAATTTTGAAAATCCGACACAGTTAAGAGATCTAAGTACGTAGAGGTCGGCCATTACACCAGGACCGGGTGCACCATTGTTCTTCGAACTTCGTCGACTATGGAGGGTTTCAGAAAACAGTGTTTTGATTCAAATGTTCTCTCATGGGTTGGATAGAGAATTTCAAGCTCTTTAAATCGGAATTAAGTTTGAGGGTCGCAAATGAATATTTCGTCGAGATATTAAGGGTTAAAAATGGGAGAACAATGGCCAAACAAAGGAACGCAAAAGTAAAAAATTGGAAGCCGACGCAAAAGAGGCTACTGACGTAAATTAAGCGATGTTGCTGTAGTTGAGTGGGGAACGACACATTTGGCGCGTGCTTGATAAAGTGGAAGGTCTTCAGAGAATTACTAACGGATTATTACTGGAAACTGGATAAATCTATTGCTTAATGAAAGCTACTTCCTCTTGCAAGCTGTGACAAAGTGGTGAGTTTTCAATTAACGTGTTTTCCTATTTAACTCGCTTGTCTCGTTCCGTAACCTGAGGCCGCCATGTTGAAAGCACTTCCCAGGTTTTGAAGGTTCGTCAAACACAATATCTACTGACAACTGTGTGATAAAACAAAAACAATATGCGGTCAGAGAAACTCACTTATTTTATCAATCACTATTGATTCGCAGACAAATGTTTTTCCTCCTTTCACAATAAATCTTCCTATCATTGCCAACATAAATAGAGCGGCCCAGGCCCACATCCTAGTTTGTGTAGAGTTCCCAGTCGGGTTTTTTAGTCATGCTTCAACAACACAAAAGTTGCCGTCTTGTGACACTCACAAACCTTTGATTTTCTAGTCAGTCAGAGCCGCTGTCGGCCTGAACTCTTGCTATAATGTTGTACTAAGGTTGTTTCATGCTCAGCTAGCATGGTTTGCCCCCTCGGAGCAAGCGTGGATTTAAGTCAGCCTTTACACCCGGAGGAGGTGTAATTGCCAGTTTCCTATACAAGTCTGTGTAGATTTCCAAGTCGGGATTTTTGGTACTGCCGCCCAGTCATAGTGCCCCCCTGGCAGGGCAGCCAGTATTAGTTGCCTACTATAGTTGCCAATACTCTGTGCAATCCTCCTGTGCATTTTAGCTGTGTTTTCATGTGAAACTCTGCTGTTTTTATGTTGAAAATGCACAAAAACAACACAAAAGTTGCCGTCTTGTGACACTCACAAACCTTTGATTTTCTAGTCAGTCAGAGCCGCTGTCGGCCTGAACTCTTGCTATAATGTTGTACTAAGGTTGTTTCATGCTCAGCTAGCATGGTTTGCCCCCTCGGAGCAAGCGTGGATTTAAGTCAGCCTTTGCACCCGGAGGAGGTGTAATTGCCAGTTTCCTATACAAGTCTGTGTAGATTTCCAAGTCGGGATTTTTGGTACTGCCGCCCAGTCATAGTGCCCCCCTGGCAGGGCAGCCAGTATTAGTTGCCTACTATAGTTGCCAATACTCTGTGCAATCCTCCTGTGCATTTTAGCTGTGTTTTCATGTGAAACTCTGCTGTTTTTATGTTGAAAATGCACAAAAACAACACAAAAGTTGCCGTCTTGTGACACTCACAAACCTTTGATTTTCTAGTCAGTCAGAGCCGCTGTCGGCCTGAACTCTTGCTATAATGTTGTACTAAGGTTGTTTCATGCTCAGCTAGCATGGTTTGCCCCCTCGGAGCAAGCGTGGATTTAAGTCAGCCTTTGCACCCGGAGGAGGTGTAATTGCCAGTTTCCTATACAAGTCTGTGTAGATTTCCAAGTCGGGATTTTTGGTACTGCCGCCCAGTCATAGTGCCCCCCTGGCAGGGCAGCCAGTATTAGTTGCCTACTATAGTTGCCAATACTCTGTGCAATCCTCCTGTGCATTTTAGCTGTGTTTTCATGTGAAACTCTGCTGTTTTTATGTTGAAAATGCACAAAAACAACACAAAAGTGGCCGTCTTGTGACACTCACAAACCTTTGATTTTCTAGTCAGTCAGAGCCGCTGTCGGCCTGAACTCTTGCTATAATGTTGTACTAAGGTTGTTTCATGCTCAGCTAGCATGGTTTGCCCCCTCGGAGCAAGCGTGGATTTAAGTCAGCCTTTGCACCCGGAGGGTGTAATTGCCAGTTCCTATACAAGTCTGTGTAGATTTCCAAGTCGGGATTTTTGGTACTGCCGCCCAGTCATAGTGCCCCCCTGGCAGGGCAGCCAGTATTAGTTGCCTACTATAGTTGCCAATACTCTGTGCAATCCTCCTGTGCATTTTAGCTGTGTTTTCATGTGAAACTCTGCTGTTTTTATGTTGAAAATGCACAAAAACAACACAAAAGTGCCGTCTTGTGACACTCACAAACCTTTGATTTTCTAGTCAGTCAGAGCCGCTGTCGGCCTGAACTCTTGCTATAATGTTGTACTAAGGTTGTTTCATGCTCAGCTAGCATGGTTTGCCCCCTCGGAGCAAGCGTGGATTTAAGTCAGCCTTTGCACCCGGAGGGGGTGTAATTGCCAGTTTCCTATACAAGTCTGTGTAGATTTCCAAGTCGGGATTTTTGGTACTGCCGCCCAGTCATAGTGCCCCCCTGGCAGGGCAGCCAGTATTAGTTGCCTACTATAGTTGCCAATACTCTGTGCAATCCTCCTGTGCATTTTAGCTGTGTTTTCATGTGAAACTCTGCTGTTTTTATGTTGAAAATGCACAAAAACAACACAAAAGTGGCCGTCTTGTGACACTCACAAACCTTTGATTTTCTAGTCAGTCAGAGCCGCTGTCGGCCTGAACTCTTGCTATAATGTTGTACTAAGGTTGTTTCATGCTCAGCTAGCATGGTTTGCCCCCTCGGAGCAAGCGTGGATTTAAGTCAGCCTTTGCACCCGGAGGAGGTGTAATTGCCAGTTTCCTATACAAGTCTGTGTAGATTTCCAAGTCGGGATTTTTGGTACTGCCGCCCAGTCATAGTGCCCCCCTGGCAGGGCAGCCAGTATTAGTTGCCTACTATAGTTGCCAATACTCTGTGCAATCCTCCTGTGCATTTTAGCTGTGTTTTCATGTGAAACTCTGCTGTTTTTATGTTGAAAATGCACAAAAACAACACAAAAGTGCCGTCTTGTGACACTCACAAACCTTTGATTTTCTAGTCAGTCAGAGCCGCTGTCGGCCTGAACTCTTGCTATAATGTTGTACTAAGGTTGTTTCATGCTCAGCTAGCATGGTTTGCCCCCTCGGAGCAAGCGTGGATTTAAGTCAGCCTTTGCACCCGGAGGAGGTGTAATTGCCAGTTTCCTATACAAGTCTGTGTAGATTTCCAAGTCGGGATTTTTGGTACTGCCGCCCAGTCATAGTGCCCCCCTGGCAGGGCAGCCAGTATTAGTTGCCTACTATAGTTGCCAATACTCTGTGCAATCCTCCTGTGCATTTTAGCTGTGTTTTCATGTGAAACTCTGCTGTTTTTATGTTGAAAATGCACAAAAACAACACAAAAGTGCCGTCTTGTGACACTCACAAACCTTTGATTTTCTAGTCAGTCAGAGCCGCTGTCGGCCTGAACTCTTGCTATAATGTTGTACTAAGGTTGTTTCATGCTCAGCTAGCATGGTTTGCCCCCTCGGAGCAAGCGTGGATTTAAGTCAGCCTTTACCCGGAGGAGGTGTAATTGCCAGTTTCCTATACAAGTCTGTGTAGATTTCCAAGTCGGGATTTTTGGTACTGCCGCCCAGTCATAGTGCCCCCCTGGCAGGGCAGCCAGTATTAGTTGCCTACTATAGTTGCCAATACTCTGTGCAATCCTCCTGTGCATTTTAGCTGTGTTTTCATGTGAAACTCTGCTGTTTTTATGTTGAAAATGCACAAAAACAACACAAAAGTGCCGTCTTGTGACACTCACAAACCTTTGATTTTCTAGTCAGTCAGAGCCGCTGTCGGCCTGAACTCTTGCTATAATGTTGTACTAAGGTTGTTTCATGCTCAGCTAGCATGGTTTGCCCCCTCGGAGCAAGCGTGGATTTAAGTCAGCCTTTGCACCCGGAGGTGTAATTGCCAGTTTCCTATACAAGTCTGTGTAGATTTCCAAGTCGGGATTTTTGGTACTGCCGCCCAGTCATAGTGCCCCCTGGCAGGGCAGCCAGTATTAGTTGCCTACTATAGTTGCCAATACTCTGTGCAATCCTCCTGTGCATTTTAGCTGTGTTTTCATGTGAAACTCTGCTGTTTTTATGTTGAAAATGCACAAAAACAACACAAAAGTGCCGTCTTTGTGACACTCACAAACCTTTGATTTTCTAGTCAGTCAGAGCCGCTGTCGGCCTGAACTCTTGCTATAATGTTGTACTAGGTTGTTTCATGCTCAGCTAGCATGGTTTGCCCCTCGGAGCAAGCGTGGATTTAAGTCAGCCTTTGCACCGAGGAGGTGTAATTGCCAGTTTCCTATACAAGTCTGTGTAGATTTCCAAGTCGGGATTTTTGGTACTGCCGCCAGTCATAGTGCCCCCCTGGCAGGGCAGCCAGTATTAGTTGCTACTATAGTTGCCAATACTCTGTGCAATCCTCTGTCATTTTAGCTGTGTTTTCATGTGAAACTCTGCTGTTTTTATGTTGAAAATGCACAAAAACAACACAAAGTGGCCGTCTTGTGACACTCACAAACCTTTGATTTCTAGTCAGTCAGAGCCGCTGTCGGCCTGAACTCTTGCTATAATGTTGTACTAGTTGTTTCATGCTCAGCTAGCATGGTTTGCCCTCGGAGCAAGCGTGGATTTAAGTCAGCCTTTGCACCCGGAGGGAGTGTAATTGCCAGTTTCCTATACAAGTCTGTGTAGATTTCCAAGTCGGGATTTTTGGTACTGCCGCCCAGTCATAGTGCCCCCCTGGCAGGGCAGCCAGTATTAGTTGCCTACTATAGTTGCCAATACTCTGTGCAATCCTCCTGTGCATTTAGCTGTGTTTTCATGTGAAACTCTGCTGTTTTTATGTTGGAAAATGCACAAAACAACACAAAAGTGGCCGTCTTGTGACACTCACAAACTTTGATTTTCTAGTCAGTCAGAGCCGCTGTCGGCCTGAACTCTTGCTATAATGTTGTACTAAGGTTGTTTCATGCTCAGCTAGCATGGTTTGCCCCCTCGGAGCAAGCGTGGATTTAAGTCAGCCTAACACGTCTGTTTGGGAGATTGCTTAAGGTGTGAATGAATCCAATCATATGCACAGGCACATGACGTTACGTAGTTATGATAATGATAATAAATATAATAATAATACCGATAACTATATTGGTTCCGTTTTTTAGTTTTATCGATACGTCCATGTTTATGGTTCTCAATGTTCACATATTTATAAATCCAATTGTCGATACTGGAATCTTTGATCTTTTCGATCTTCTTGGTCTGATATCGACTTCAATCTCTTTATGTTTCTCCTTTTCCTTCTTGCTTTCATTGTCAGTAATATCTTCCTCTTCATTGTCGTAGTACGTTTGCTGGAACTCTCTTGAAATGTGAGACATTCCTTGTTATGTCGCTATTGTGGCTCGTGTTCATGCAAGAGATAGAATTTGGTTAGTGACTTTCGTTGCAACATTGCAGTTTGCATACAATCATGATATCAAGGCGACTTGTTTGTCACTGCAGTCGTGACAATAAACACTAATTATAGGCATCTCAGTCCTAGTATTCACAGACATTGCAACTTGTGGCCTCCTTGCCTAGAGTTGCAGCTCTCCAAAGCTTTCATTTACAACGAATTATTGTGAAAAAACAAGCCTTGTCAACTCATGTCACGCTCTCGGAACAAGGGGTGTAAGCACGTACCTTGCTTTGGTAAGAGTGTGTTTTCCACCTTTCCCGCTGCCCAACTTTCTGTCCCGATCTTCTCGAACGACCTGCATCTCCTCTGCCCCCGCTCTCCCCGATACGTAATAAGTTGCCCTCCACTCCAGTGTGTTGTTTAGTCGCTCGTGTTCATGCAAGAGATAGAATTTGGTTAGTGACTTTCGTTGCAACATTGCAGTTTGCACACAATCATGATGTCAAGGCGACTTGTTTGTCACTGCAGTCGTGACAATAAACACTAATTATAGGCATCTCAGTCCTAGTATTCACAGACATTGCAATTTGTGGCCTTCTTGCCTAGAGTTGCAGCTCTCCAAAGCTTTCATTTACAACGAATTATTGTGAAAAACAAGCCTTGTCAACTCATGTCACGCTCTCGGAACAAGGGGTGTAAGCACGTACCTTGCTTTGGTAAGAGTGTGTTTTCCACCTTTCCCGCTGCCCAACTTTCTGTCCCGATCTTCTCGAACGGTCTGCATCTACTCTGGTCATCCTTGGACTGTGTATGACTTGATTTGTATTTTTAATTAAACGAGATGTCTGACAAGTGAATCCTTATTTCAGGATGTGAAGAACAAGGAAATGGAAGAGAGAATACATAGAATATGTCGACCTATCGACTGTCACCTTCCGACAGAAAGTCATACAGTAGATATGGAAGCAGACGACATAGAAAAAGATACCTCGAAGAAGGAAAGGCCGAGAAGGCTAGGCAACAATGTTAGGTGATTATATTAGAAAATAATAAAACAAATAAATATATTAAAACAAGCACATAAAACATATACACAAATAATAATACAAATGATATATACAAAATGATACAAAAGGCGCAGACGCCTAGAAGCAGGATTGCCAATTACCAATGAAAGAGGAGGTTCATACTTAAGATGGAATTATTTATCTAATAGAGATAAGAGAAGCTTCGCTTAATGTTAAAACATTTATTGATCCTAATCTTTCCTTTCTGTCATCAATTAGAAGTTGGAATTTTTCAATCTGGTAACACGAATTGATAAGAAAGCAATTTATAAAGAGTGCTATCGATACCCAAATACTTGAGGATAAGTTCTTATTTAGATTGGATGAATTATTGTTAGAATATTAATTTATTGCTAATTACGATGCAGAAAACCTTTCCATTCTAGGGGAAAAGCTCTCTGCAACGCTCACTAACCCGCCCGCAATCCCTTAACTTACAATATAAAGAGTGGAGGGACTCCTCGAATTCATTGGCAAGAGGTGGTTCGCTAGCACTGAATGATTGGATCTTTGGAATCCAGTAGGCTGAAATTCCGTACGAAACAAACAGTTCAATGCTGGTGTGTGCTGGAAGGTCTCTGGTGGTTTCTAAGAATGTAAAGGGCGCATCAAAGACAAACTTACAGTTACTCACTTCCTCTTCAACCTTTCTAAACTCTGTGAAGAAGGTATCCAAGGCGCTCACTGTAACTGAAGCCATCTCAGCCCTTCTTGGTCTTCCGCATGCACCACCTGCTTCCAGTGAACCAAAATCAATCCTCCCAAAGACAGAGCCGAATGACTTGTCATTGCATTTGGGGCCAAGGAAGATATCATGGCACTTCTCGGCATCTGCAAACAGCAACGTACGGCCCCTGCCTCTCATCTCCAGTAGATAATCCTGCGAAGAAAGATCAAAAGGACGTGTAAGTAGAGAATCTAAATAGAGGCACAATCTTGTGCCTCTTGGGATCCTTCTTGGCTGGGGTTTTAAAAAAGCCCATCCCCGGCCCCCTCTATAGTACTCTCCCCCACACGTAGCTTTCTCTCCATAGCGAGGACCTCAGAGCAATACCGAGGGGAGGAGACAATGGCACATTTTGAGCCAAAAGGACCAGCATGGCGCAATGTCACCTCTTTTTCCCCACTACTTTCCCCTCTACACTTACTTGGAAGGATAGCCCCCAAAACCTCTGTTTCATGCTGGAAGAGACCCAAACAATTTGTCTTAGCATGTCTGGCAGCTTCTAAATACGCCCTAGGAAGGCCAAAAATGGGATATAGAAAAGCCATTCCCCGCCTGATTAGAGTCTCCCCAAGATCTTTAAAAGCCCCATCACCGCTCTCCCGAAAGAGAATTCGGACAATGAACCGCCCATGAGCATCCTTAGCTAGGTATCCCAATGAATCGTATCTAGGCACAACTTTCAACTCATCCTGGTAAACATTCCCAAGAACCCTCCTAAGAAACCTTAAAGAGTTGTGGCCAACGCAATCCCACCAACGACAATAATGACCACCTGTCCCTTCAGTATACTTAACAGATGTGTTCATTTCAGGTGCATCAAGTCCCTCAAGTCGAAACCGCACAGATGGAGATCCAAACAGACAAACAAAGTCGTTTCTCTCGCACCTGTCTATCGTGAGGCCATCCGCATCTGGAAAAAAGCAATCATCCAATTTAATTTTGACCCACCGACCGTCATCTTCCGATGGAAAGTCGTACAATAGATAGTCTGGGACATCTAGGATGGACCCAGTTGAAATGCTGCTAAGGAACTCAGAGAGGTGATCTACAACTGCTGTTGAGAAAACACTTTCTGGAACCGAAAGATTTGAAAAGCGCAGCGCATCTGGTGTTGGTCCCAGTCCCTCCGCAAGACTTACCATTCTCAACAACGAGCGCTGGCTCGTGTTGGAGAATTTGTTGTTGAGCATTCGCGCACGCGAGTCGACACGACAACAATGCAAGCCGAGAGAGACATGCTCCCCAACAGCCTGCAAGCACATGCCACATCCGCAGGAGCGCAGCAGGCGGTGGTACTCCTCCCTCCTCCTATTGAACAATCTCTTTGCTAGGTTGTTGGCACACTCATCTCTGGGCGTTCCAGTACTAGTGGATGAATCCACAATAAACCGGCCAACCAGCCAGAACATCTTGTTCCGAACAGCGTGGAAGTAATTCAACGCACTCAGTAGCACATCCAACTCAGCGTTGTTTTCTTCATTCCATACCTGTTTGGACGGGTCAATGCCTTCAGGAATCAGGACGACCTCCGCACAAGTATAGTGTGGCAAATCCAGCTGGAACATTCTACCACATGAAGAAGCTGGAGGAAGAACATACGTACTGTCATGGCGCGTGAACCTCCTTACATGCTCGCAGTCATCAGAGGGTGATGCTGAATGCGCCAGCACCTCGGAATACCTAGAGCTTCCACTGGTGTGGTGGCCAATGAAAGTCGAGCGCGCCCCCTTTCTGTTGCTTCGTGCGACAGGTTCACTTTGCAGTGAGCCTGCAACATCAAAAGTTTCAGAAGCGCTTGCGCCATCAAAAACATCCTGACTGGAACCTTCGGTATGCTGAATTGACAGCTCGTCCCCGTGCCGCACATTTTGAGAGAACTCATCTAGCAATGCATCTTCAGTGGGCTCTGAATCACCCAGCAATTGTTCAAGCCCTTCTTCAAGAGATGCATTTTCGATGGAACTGTCGGCCTGATTGACAACAAGTTCTTGCTCCAAATCAACACCTGCTGCCCCAGCCAGGGGTCGAAGAGAAGAAGAAGAAGACGCACCTTCAACGGGATTATACTCACCTAGGTGTGCAGCTGTGGCTGCACACCTCTTCTTCCTCTGCGGCCCAAGGAAGGTAGCTGAGGAATGAAAGACATAAGCTTAATTTTTATGGACAATAGCTCCAGTTTCAAGTTAGAGTATTCACAACTGAAATTTATTCAATTATATCACATATATATATATATATATATATAGATAATGCTTAGGTAATGTAAACAAGTTACAGCACATCTCTATAGAAATATATTTGTTGTTAAAGCTCTATTTAGTGGTAAAGTGAGGTTTTGTGAAGATAGCAAGAACTCAAGTATTTCTCCTTTCTATCGTTTCTACAAATCATCTGATAGCAAATATATAAATTGGATTTTCTCTAACATCTGACCATCTGACTATACTTTATTAAAAAGTAAAAGATTCCAATTCATTAAATTTTCTTAAGCTCTTCCCAAGTCCTTTCAACATTTGCACATTCAGTTTGATATATTTCACAACACAATCTGACTTAACAAGATTGAAAAGGTAAGGAAGTGTCATAGAAATTTTTGCCCACCTCCACAAACCTCTTCAGGATTCTGTGGTTGACAACAACTTGCAATCAATAATGTCAAAATAGAAAGTAATTAGTTAAAACCATTTTAGCTCTTTTAGGTAGTTCCATAGATTAGCACATTTGTTGAAAAAGCGCAAAATATCAGTTTGTCCGAAGCTACAAACTTATGTTGTATTTTTACCGTTGTATCTCACTCTATGCTCCTCTTCACGCACATACAAATAATCTAGTGGACAAAAGAATAATATTACGCCACTATAGACTATCAAAAACTGATATAGGTGGGATATTATTATTAGCATAAACTAAAAAATTTGAAAACATGGCTACCACAAACTGGTACAGTCAGGTTAATTTGGCCCTCTAAGTAACAATGTCTCAAAGTAGGCAAAACATCAAAAGTAGAAGAGTTGTTGAAAACTTCTGGTAGCCATGTATTACGAATAATGGTTCCCAGTTTGGGCCAAAGTGCACAACTAAGATTCAAGGAAAATCTTTTGCTACTACGTTTATTCACTGCGTCACAAAATCATAATCTACGCAAGCAGCAACAGACCATCTGATCTGTTACGTTAATACCCTTGAGCAAATCATGATGCTACTAGTGCAGTAAAATTGTTCCCAGGTTGGGTCAATGTGCACGACTAAGATTCGAGAAAAATCTTTTGCTACTATGTTTATTCACTGCGTCACAAAATCATAATCTACGCAAGCAGCAACAGACCATCTGATCTGTTACGTTAATACCCTGGAGCAAATCATGATGCTACTAGTGCACGAAAAATTGTTCCCAGGTTGGGTCAAAGTGCACGACTAACATTCGAGAAAAATCTTTTGATACTATATTTATGTACTGCGTCACAAATCACATGAATTGTAGTATAAAAGAGGAAAACCAACAAACGCAACTTTATACAGCTCTACTGTTGATAAGCGAAGCTAAAGATTGGCAAACCTTTATTTTTAGGTAAGTTCAATTGGACATAAACATTTGACTTCTTCGCAAAATATTCTACAACCGTGTGGTTTAATGTCAAATTTATTCTTCCATGTAAATGATGTTAACGTACTTAGAAATGGGCTTAGATATAACAAGAATTTCGCTCCATTCTGAATTTCGTGATTTACCAAAGACCTGAATTCTCAACCGTAACTCTCTAAAGGGGTGTTGCCATGACTGCTTGGCCAATCGCATCCGAAGAGCGTAAGTTTTAAATTTACTCATATAGATTGGCTACTTGCTTCGATCTTTGTGTTTTCTCAAGCCAGTGCTGGCCATAGCGACACTTCGAATTGCTCAAACGGTCAAGTATAGAGAGCATGGTGAGCTGTTCTAAAGAAGCAAAGTTTGAAATTACTCACCAACACGACGACAAACGGCTTCGACATCTTGCTCCGCTTGCAAAGACAAGCGAAGAAGCTCACGGACTTCATGATCAGCCACGGCGATCTGTTGGATTTCAACCAAATTTGTCAAAATCCTTTGGAAAACCATGACTGCTCGCTCAATTGCCTCCATTTTAAAAGAAGAATTCGTGAAAGAATTCGAGATTTAAATTTGAAAGTGAAGTTCAACAACACGTGCGAGTTGCCAGAAGTTCAACGAACATCGGATTCGAGTAGTGTGATTGACATGAAGCCCTGTGTGGTTGTCGATTAGAATACGCAAACAAAACCTTTGTTTATCAAAGTGTCATCGGGTAATTTATCAAAAATTTAAATGGCCGGAAATTATTGTCAGTAAAAGAACAACAGCGGGGGCACAACAATACCTGTTAGAGACAATGGTAATAGAAGTTCTTTACAAATCACTAACAAGGTACTTTTTTTTCAGCTTCAAAATGTCAATAGATCACAAATTAGGAGGAGGAGTCCAGACTGGCAAGTTCTTTAGTTTTTCTATAATCTGAATCGAAATGTCTTCCAACAGTACTCGCTTCACTGCAATAATTTTTCAGAGCCACTTTTCCAAGAGCAACATAAACCAATTCAAGAAAGGTAACCTTTCCAGTTTCCTGTTTTCTCTCTCATTTCTCTCTCAACTGCAATTCGTACCAAAGACTCTCCTAGCTGGATATTGGAGACGGGCTTGTACTCTTCGAAATACATAGTTTTAAGGTAAATTGGCTAAACACTCGGTCTTTACCAATTTGGGGGGCTTGTTTTATAGAAACAGAAATCGGCATCAACAATAGCGAAACCAGATGCGTGAAACCAGATTCAAATTGCCAACATACCCCTCTCCCCCCTAGCGATTATCGGAGTCGGGTTTTTACATTTCAAAACACACAGTTTCAAGGTAAATTGGCTAAACGTTCAGTCTCTACCAATTTGGAGGGCTTGTTTTATAGAAACAGTAAGATTTCGGCATCAACAATAGCGCAACCAGATGCGTGAAGCCGGATTCAAATTGCCAACATACCCCTCTCCCCCCTAGCGATTATCGGAGTCGGGTTTTTACAATTCAAAACACACAGTTTCAAGGTAAATTGGCTAAACGTTCAGTCTCTACCAATTTGGAGGGCTTGTTTTATAGAAACAGAAATCGGCATCAATAATAGCGAAACCAGATGCGTGAAACCAGATTCAAATTGCCAACATACCCCTCTCCCCCTAGCGATTATCGGAGTCGGGTTTTTACATTTCAAAACACAGTTTCAAGGTAAATTGGCTAAACGTTCAGTCTCTACCAATTTGGAGGGCTTGTTTTATAGAAACAGTAAGATTTCGGCATCAACAATAGCGCAACCAGATGCGTGAAGCCGGATTCAAATTGCCAACATACCCCTCTCCCCCCTAGCGATTATCGGAGTCGGGTTTTTACAATTCAAAACACACAGTTTCAAGGTAAATTGGCTAAACGTTCAGTCTCTACCAATTTGGAGGGCTTGTTTTATAGAAACAGTAAGATTTCGGCATCAACAATAGCGCAACCAGATGCGTGAAGCCGGATTCAAATTGCCAACATACCCCTCTCCCCCTAGCGATTATCGGAGTCGGGTTTTTACAATTCGAAATACACAGTTTCAAGGTAAATTGGCTAAACACTCACTTTCTACCAATTTGGAGGGCTTGTTTTATAGAAACAGTAAGATTTCGGCATCAACAATAGCGCAACCAGATGCGTGAAGCCGGATTCAAATTGCCAACATACCCCTCTCCCCCCTAGCGATTATCGGAGTCAGGTTTTTACAATTCGAAATACACAGTTTCAAGGTAAATTGGCTAAACACTCACTTTCTACCAATTTGGAGGGCTTGTTTTATAGAAACAGTAAGATTTCGGCATCAACAATAGCGCAACCAGATGCGTGAAGCCGGATTCAAATTGCCAACATACCCCTCTCCCCCGCGATTATCGGAGTCGGGTTTTTACAATTCGAAATACACAGTTTCAAGGTAAATTGGCTAAACACTCACTTTCTACCAATTTGGAGGGCTTGTTTTATAGAAACAGTAAGATTTCGGCATCAACAATAGCGCAACCAGATGCGTGAAGCCGGATTCAAATTGCCAACATACCCCTCTCCCCCTAGCGATTATCGGAGTCGGGTTTTTACAATTCAAAACACACAGTTTCAAGGTAAATTGGCTAAACACTCACTTTCTACCAATTTGGAGGGCTTGTTTTATAGAAACAGTAAGATTTCGGCATCAACAATAGCGCAACCAGATGCGTGAAGCCGGATTCAAATTGCCAACATACCCCTCTCCCCTAGCGATTATCGGAGTCGGGTTTTTACAATTCGAAATACACAGTTTCAAGGTAAATTGGCTAAACACTCACTTTCTACCAATTTGGAGGGCTTGTTTTATAGAAACAGCTACATTTCGGCATCAACAAGATGGCAAAAACCAGTTTCACGCATTCAATCTAGGTCTGTTTTCCCACTATCCGTATCTGTATACTTTACCCAGTTTGGCGTAACATCTTTGATCCGAAATGATGTGGTATTCAAGGCTATTATGTGCTTTACCAGGCTACGCTTTTATCAACCCCAAAAATCGCGAGCACCACTATGATGGAAATCTTCCTAACCGTATTTTCCGCGGTTAGAGTTAGGGGAAAATCTTGGCAGAGTAAGGGTTAAGTAGTGAGTGCTTCTGATTATTCTCTATTTGTGTAGGTTTGACTGGGTCTCTCTTCCATTTTAGAACCCAGTGGTGTCGGCCAACCATGCGTACCATGCTACATATTCAATGGGAAGACCCATGTAGCAATGGCCGATGTAAGAGCGGCCATTGCTGATGTGAAGGCATCTTGCTTAAAGTCGTTACTTCGGAGAATGAACATCCAGGCGGTGCTAGCGGAAGGAGAAATCCGTGCATGTTTGCAATCACGCCTTGGAAACAAAAAGGGAGGTCACTGGCTAATAACGGTGGAGGATTTTGAACGAATAAAAGAGAAGAGAAAGCTCTCTTCTGGTCAAGAGACAGCGTATTTTCCAGTGACAAGCGAAAATGAAGGGAATCACGAAGAGTGCAGCGACATCACCGAGAAGGAGACTCAGACGGATGGTTGTGTTTCACGGGAAAACAAGAATATTAGGAAACAGCGAAAGTCAAAGGAAATAGTATCCGTTCAGCTGGCGGAAGAATTCGACCGAATTTCAGAGTTTTACAGAAAAGTGGTCAACCCAGAGAGACCATCTGGACACATAGCAGTGACAACAATAAAGAAAATAACAAGCCGAGCAATGGAATACTATATATATCTTTTTGAGAAGGATGGCGCCTTCCAAAAATTGAGTACTGCCTAGAGATAGAAATGGTGGAACGATTTGTTGATAACTTAATTGCAAAAGGTTGAGCTACGGAACTGTAGCGGGGTATGCTCAGTGCCTATTGTACGTTGCGAAATATTTGCATCGAAAGAGCAAGCACACAGGTAGTCATCTCGAAATACAAGAGATTGTGGAGTTGAAGACGATGCAGTCACAGTTGCAGGCGAGTGATTTACTGTAGTCCTGAATTCTATGTAGCATGTTGGTGGTGAGGACACCCCAATCATTAATTGAATGAGTTAGGAAGGTAAAATTATACCAAATATTTTGTATAAACTATTTTGTGCTAACTGTTTTGTGCTCCATGTTGCCATACTAACTAAGTTCACTCCGTAATATTTGTCAATTTTGCACACAGAGAGAGTACGAAAGACAAAGGAGGAAAGACCGTCCAGTGACAACAATCGGAGGAAGAGGTTCAAATGGTCTAAGGTCCTGGATACGATAAAAAGCATGAAGTATGAGTTAGAAAATTACATTGGATCAGCAAGTGATAAAGCTAGATTATACCACGATTTCATCATTTTGCTGATGTTCTCCACCGTCAACCCGTCAAGGAACATCGATGTTATCAACCTTAAAGTAATTTACGAAGAAGAGGAAGAGCCACAGAATAAAGGGAACTACGTAGTTTTCAAGAAGGACGGGACGGTGGAGATGGTTATTTATAATTTTAAGACTGAAAAGACATATGGATGCAATCGTGTAATCATCTCCAAAATAAATTACTTGGAAGAGTACTTTAGGACATACGTGACTATACATAGAAAAATTCTAACAACAGGGAAAGATCACAAGTATCTGTTCGTACGCCATTCGGGCGACCCGTTTGCAAGTTCCGAAGCATTTTCAATATATATGGGGAGATCTTTCCAAAAGTATAGCGATGAAAAGTTACACATGACAACAGACACGCTAAGAAAAAGCCTAGTAAATTGGGTTTTGTCCCAAGAGAAAGACGATAGAGCTTTGCAAGCGGGAATAGCACGATTAATGTCACACACTGTAAAGACCCAACGGCTACGGTATTATACCGAGGAAAACGAGCAGTTGGTGGAGAGAGGGGTGAATTTTATGTCACAAACTACGGCAGCGGCTTTAGATATCCAAGTAGGCGAATTGGTCAACGTCGATTTGCCGTTAAAAGGGCAGATTGTTGCGCTGTTGACGGAGGAGTCGACCTTCACACTAGGAAAAGTTCTTGGCTTCGATAAAGAAATTGTCCTGATGGCTGAGCTGAGAGAGACAGGCGAAGAAAGCACATATAAGATGATTATTGGCAACACTTTGAGAAAAAGAGCAACTTCCATCTTTCATCCAATTGACGTCGCTTACAATGCAGTTGAAAATGTGTATCGACTTCAGACGCAAAAGAACGCAATACAAGAAGAGCTGGAAAAGAGACTGCAACAAGCGTAGAACATGTAGCTTCAATGAACCATAAAAATTAATTCGAAAACTGTGTATTTGCTTTTTTACATGTTTTTTTTACTTTATTATTTCTATGAAAACGTTTTGCCGTAGCCCATGCCGTATTTTCTTTGCATTTAAATGGCCTGAGCCGAAAATTCGAAGCAAATCATTCATAATTTCACTTGGTTACCGATTCCCTCATGCAAAAACAGCAATATTTGACAACGCGATCGAAAAAGAAGCCAATGGTGATGATTATGATGATGACGCGAAAGGGGATAGCCCCTTCAGGGAATTTCCATTCTTTACACCCCGTTGACGCCTAAACGGGTAAGAATATCCCTGTCATCTGATCTTATGTTTGAGGTGACGCCTAGTACTACAAGCTATCAAAGTCTCAGCTTCCTAGCTATTTATGCTGATTTTTTGTCGAATTTTGAAAATCCGACACAGTTAAGAGATCTAAGTACGTAGAGGTCCGCCATTACACCAGGACCTGGTGCACCATTGTTCTTCGAACTTTGTCGACTATGGGGGTTTCAGAAAACAGTGTTTTGATTCAAATGTTCTCTCATGGGTTGGATAGAGAATTTCAAGCTCTTTAAATCGGAATTAAGTTTGAGGGGTCGCAAATGAATATTTCGTCGAGATATTAAGGGTTAAAAATGGGAGAACAATGGCCAAACAAAGGAACGCAAAAGTAAAAAATTGGAAGCCGACGCAAAAGAGGCTACTGACGTAAATTAAGCGATGTTGCTGTAGTTGAGTGGGGAACGACACATTTGGCGCGTGCTTGATAAAGTGGAAGGTCTTCAGAGAATTACTAACGGATTATTACTGGAAACTGGATAAATCTATTGCTTAATGAAAGCTACTTCCTCTTGCAAGCTGTGACAAAGTGGTGAGTTTTCAATTAACGTGTTTTCCTATTTAACTCGCTTGTCTCGTTCCGTAACCTGAGGCCGCCATGTTGAAAGCACTTCCCAGGTTTTGAAGGTTCGTCAAACACAATATCTACTGACAACTGTGTGATAAAACAAAAACAATATGCGGTCAGAGAAACTCACTTACTTTATCAATCACTATTGATTCGCAGACAAATGTTTTTCCTCCTTTCACAATAAATCTTCCTATCATTGCCAACATAAATAGAGCGGCCCAGGCCCACATCCTAGTTTGTGTAGAGTTCCCAGTCGGGTTTTTTAGTCATGCTTCAACAACACAAAAGTTGCCGTCTTGTGACACTCACAAACCTTTGATTTTCTAGTCAGTCAGAGCCGCTGTCGGCCTGAACTCTTGCTATAATGTTGTACTAAGGTTGTTTCATGCTCAGCTAGCATGGTTTGCCCCCTCGGAGCAAGCGTGGATTTAAGTCAGCCTTTGCACCCGGAGGAGGTGTAATTGCCAGTTTCCTATACAAGTCTGTGTAGATTTCCAAGTCGGGATTTTTGGTACTGCCGCCCAGTCATAGTGCCCCCCTGGCAGGGCAGCCAGTATTAGTTGCCTACTATAGTTGCCAATACTCTGTGCAATCCTCCTGTGCATTTTAGCTGTGTTTTCATGTGAAACTCTGCTGTTTTTATGTTGAAAATGCACAAAAACAACACAAAAGTGGCCGTCTTGTGACACTCACAAACCTTTGATTTTCTAGTCAGTCAGAGCCGCTGTCGGCCTGAACTCTTGCTATAATGTTGTACTAAGGTTGTTTCATGCTCAGCTAGCATGGTTTGCCCCCTCGGAGCAAGCGTGGATTTAAGTCAGCCTTTGCACCCGGAGGGGTGTAATTGCCAGTTGCCTATACAAGTCTGTGTAGATTTGCAAGTCGGGATTTTTGGTACTGCCGCCCAGTCATAGTGCCCCCCTGGCAGGGCAGCCAGTATTAGTTGCCTACTATAGTTGCCAATACTCTGTGCAATCCTCCTGTGCATTTTAGCTGTGTTTTCATGTGAAACTCTGCTGTTTTTATGTTGAAAATGCACAAAAACAACACAAAAGTTGCCGTCTTGTGACACTCACAAACCTTTGATTTTCTAGTCAGTCAGAGCCGCTGTCGGCCTGAACTCTTGCTATAATGTTGTACTAAGGTTGTTTCATGCTCAGCTAGCATGGTTTGCCCCCTCGGAGCAAGCGTGGATTTAAGTCAGCCTTTGCACCCGGAGGAGGTGTAATTGCCAGTTTCCTATACAAGTCTGTGTAGATTTCCAAGTCGGGATTTTTGGTACTGCCGCCCAGTCATAGTGCCCCCCTGGCAGGGCAGCCAGTATTAGTTGCCTACTATAGTTGCCAATACTCTGTGCAATCCTCCTGTGCATTTTAGCTGTGTTTTCATGTGAAACTCTGCTGTTTTTATGTTGAAAATGCACAAAAACAACACAAAAGTGGCCGTCTTGTGACACTCACAAACCTTTGATTTTCTAGTCAGTCAGAGCCGCTGTCGGCCTGAACTCTTGCTATAATGTTGTACTAAGGTTGTTTCATGCTCAGCTAGCATGGTTTGCCCCCTCGGAGCAAGCGTGGATTTAAGTCAGCCTTTGCACCCGGAGGGGTGTAATTGCCAGTTGCCTATACAAGTCTGTGTAGATTTGCAAGTCGGGATTTTTGGTACTGCCGCCCAGTCATAGTGCCCCCCTGGCAGGGCAGCCAGTATTAGTTGCCTACTATAGTTGCCAATACTCTGTGCAATCCTCCTGTGCATTTTAGCTGTGTTTTCATGTGAAACTCTGCTGTTTTTATGTTGAAAATGCACAAAAACAACACAAAAGTTGCCGTCTTGTGACACTCACAAACCTTTGATTTTCTAGTCAGTCAGAGCCGCTGTCGGCCTGAACTCTTGCTATAATGTTGTACTAAGGTTGTTTCATGCTCAGCTAGCATGGTTTGCCCCCTCGGAGCAAGCGTGGATTTAAGTCAGCCTTTGCACCCGGAGGAGGTGTAATTGCCAGTTTCCTATACAAGTCTGTGTAGATTTCCAAGTCGGGATTTTTGGTACTGCCGCCCAGTCATAGTGCCCCCCTGGCAGGGCAGCCAGTATTAGTTGCCTACTATAGTTGCCAATACTCTGTGCAATCCTCCTGTGCATTTTAGCTGTGTTTTCATGTGAAACTCTGCTGTTTTTATGTTGAAAATGCACAAAAACAACACAAAAGTGGCCGTCTTGTGACACTCACAAACCTTTGATTTTCTAGTCAGTCAGAGCCGCTGTCGGCCTGAACTCTTGCTATAATGTTGTACTAAGGTTGTTTCATGCTCAGCTAGCATGGTTTGCCCCCTCGGAGCAAGCGTGGATTTAAGTCAGCCTTTGCACCCGGAGGGGTGTAATTGCCAGTTGCCTATACAAGTCTGTGTAGATTTCCAAGTCGGGATTTTTGGTACTGCCGCCCAGTCATAGTGCCCCCCTGGCAGGGCAGCCAGTATTAGTTGCCTACTATAGTTGCCAATACTCTGTGCAATCCTCCTGTGCATTTTAGCTGTGTTTTCATGTGAAACTCTGCTGTTTTTATGTTGAAAATGCACAAAAACAACACAAAAGTTGCCGTCTTGTGACACTCACAAACCTTTGATTTTCTAGTCAGTCAGAGCCGCTGTCGGCCTGAACTCTTGCTATAATGTTGTACTAAGGTTGTTTCATGCTCAGCTAGCATGGTTTGCCCCCTCGGAGCAAGCGTGGATTTAAGTCAGCCTTTGCACCCGGAGGAGGTGTAATTGCCAGTTTCCTATACAAGTCTGTGTAGATTTCCAAGTCGGGATTTTTGGTACTGCCGCCCAGTCATAGTGCCCCCCTGGCAGGGCAGCCAGTATTAGTTGCCTACTATAGTTGCCAATACTCTGTGCAATCCTCCTGTGCATTTTAGCTGTGTTTTCATGTGAAACTCTGCTGTTTTTATGTTGAAAATGCACAAAAACAACACAAAAGTGGCCGTCTTGTGACACTCACAAACCTTTGATTTTCTAGTCAGTCAGAGCCGCTGTCGGCCTGAACTCTTGCTATAATGTTGTACTAAGGTTGTTTCATGCTCAGCTAGCATGGTTTGCCCCCTCGGAGCAAGCGTGGATTTAAGTCAGCCTTTGCACCCGGAGGAGGTGTAATTGCCAGTTGCCTATACAAGTCTGTGTAGATTTCCAAGTCGGGATTTTTGGTACTGCCGCCCAGTCATAGTGCCCCCCTGGCAGGGCAGCCAGTATTAGTTGCCTACTATAGTTGCCAATACTCTGTGCAATCCTCCTGTGCATTTTAGCTGTGTTTTCATGTGAAACTCTGCTGTTTTTATGTTGAAAATGCACAAAAACAACACAAAAGTTGCCGTCTTGTGACACTCACAAACCTTTGATTTTCTAGTCAGTCAGAGCCGCTGTCGGCCTGAACTCTTGCTATAATGTTGTACTAAGGTTGTTTCATGCTCAGCTAGCATGGTTTGCCCCCTCGGAGCAAGCGTGGATTTAAGTCAGCCTTTGCACCCGGAGGAGGTGTAATTGCCAGTTTCCTATACAAGTCTGTGTAGATTTCCAAGTCGGGATTTTTGGTACTGCCGCCCAGTCATAGTGCCCCCCTGGCAGGGCAGCCAGTATTAGTTGCCTACTATAGTTGCCAATACTCTGTGCAATCCTCCTGTGCATTTTAGCTGTGTTTTCATGTGAAACTCTGCTGTTTTTATGTTGAAAATGCACAAAAACAACACAAAAGTGGCCGTCTTGTGACACTCACAAACCTTTGATTTTCTAGTCAGTCAGAGCCGCTGTCGGCCTGAACTCTTGCTATAATGTTGTACTAAGGTTGTTTCATGCTCAGCTAGCATGGTTTGCCCCCTCGGAGCAAGCGTGGATTTAAGTCAGCCTTTGCACCCGGAGGGGTGTAATTGCCAGTTTCCTATACAAGTCTGTGTAGATTTCCAAGTCGGGATTTTTGGTACTGCCGCCCAGTCATAGTGCCCCCCTGGCAGGGCAGCCAGTATTAGTTGCCTACTATAGTTGCCAATACTCTGTGCAATCCTCCTGTGCATTTTAGCTGTGTTTTCATGTGAAACTCTGCTGTTTTTATGTTGAAAATGCACAAAAACAACACAAAAGTGGCCGTCTTGTGACACTCACAAACCTTTGATTTTCTAGTCAGTCAGAGCCGCTGTCGGCCTGAACTCTTGCTATAATGTTGTACTAAGGTTGTTTCATGCTCAGCTAGCATGGTTTGCCCCCTCGGAGCAAGCGTGGATTTAAGTCAGCCTTTGCACCCGGAGGAGGTGTAATTGCCAGTTTCCTATACAAGTCTGTGTAGATTTCCAAGTCGGGATTTTTGGTACTGCCGCCCAGTCATAGTGCCCCCCTGGCAGGGCAGCCAGTATTAGTTGCCTACTATAGTTGCCAATACTCTGTGCAATCCTCCTGTGCATTTTAGCTGTGTTTTCATGTGAAACTCTGCTGTTTTTATGTTGAAAATGCACAAAAACAACACAAAAGTGGCCGTCTTGTGACACTCACAAACCTTTGATTTTCTAGTCAGTCAGAGCCGCTGTCGGCCTGAACTCTTGCTATAATGTTGTACTAAGGTTGTTTCATGCTCAGCTAGCATGGTTTGCCCCCTCGGAGCAAGCGTGGATTTAAGTCAGCCTTTGCACCCGGAGGGGTGTAATTGCCAGTTTCCTATACAAGTCTGTGTAGATTTCCAAGTCGGGATTTTTGGTACTGCCGCCCAGTCATAGTGCCCCCCTGGCAGGGCAGCCAGTATTAGTTGCCTACTATAGTT